>CM076580.1:19644861-20029613 GCA_034641835.2 Pinus albicaulis | reverse complement strand
CTTGAACTTGTTCTTCAAGAGTATTGGAATGGATCTTCTCAACATTGAGCTCTTTTATAAGCTTGATTTCCTCCTCATAAAATTCTTCTATGGTCAACCCTTCTTCTTCATTGTTTGATACTTATTGTTTATTGTGCTTAGCCATAAACAATACTTTCTCATTGGCTTCTTCTTTGCTATCACTTTCTTCATTGGATGATGAGCTATCTTCTTTAGAGAGAAAGTTCCTTTTGGATCCTTTCTTTTTGCCTTACTTGTTGAATTTCTTAAAGCCTTTCTTTCCTTTTGAGTTTCCATCACTTTTGTTCGGACATTTTGCTACGAAATTCCCAACCTCACCACAACCGAAACATATCAATGGAAGTTTACCTTCGAATTTTCCCTTACCAGGTTTTAGTTTTCTCGTAAAGTAAGCATATTCTTCATCTGAAAGACCTTCTCCATCATCTCCCTTTTCTTCACACTTGGAGGTGCATGTCATTTCAATTGAAGGTTGTTTGTCCTTATTGGTTTGCTTAGATGCAACGAACGCAGTTTCTAGATTTGAAGTACCCTTTTCTTCATCAAGTCTCATTTCATATGCTATGAGAACTCCATGTAATTCTTCCTTGCTAAGTTTGTCCAGATTTGCACTGTATTCTAAGACAGATACCTTTGGGTTGAATCTCCCTGGTAACGTTCTAAGAATCTTCCGTATAATAGTCTTCTCGTCAACTAGCTCTCCCAATCCTTCCAGAGTATTGGTTATTTCATCAACGTATTGAAAGTATGTAGCAATGTTTCAATCTTCTTTCATTCGGAGTTGCTCAAATTTTGCTCTATAGATTTGAAGCTTTGCTTCTTTGACATTTGAGTCACCTGCATATATATTCTCAAGCTTGTCCCATACATTTTTGGCAGTTTTACAACCCAACACCTTATGATAAGCAGATTCAATAAGTCCACTGATAATAATATTCTTTGATTTTTCATAATTTACCATATTCTTCTTACCTTGTTCATCCGTGGTTGATGTAAATCCATTTTGAACAGTGTCCCATACTTCGTAACCTTGCGCCAAGAGATAGACCTCCATTCTTCCTTTCCAGAGTGCATAATTATTTTCATTGAATAGAGATACACCATTCTTGGTATGCTCCATGACCTCCTTCCAGCTGTTAAACTGCTATTGAAGGAACCAAGCTCTGATACCAATTGTTGGAAATACTGAGAGGGGGGGTGAATCAGTATTTCTTTCAATTAGAGCATTAGTTAATCTTCAATTATTATCAGTGTTTGTACAATGATAGCAGCAAAAAAGAGGAACACAAATGCACACAATTTTTAAGGTGGAAACCCACTCCGGGACAAAAACCACCTAATGCTTTTCTAATAATTCTTTTCAACTCCAATTGAAAATAAAGCTCCAACTTCCTAGAATCTAGAAAAGCATTCTTCTCCAGCTCCCACTGGATGGATTCTCCAATGCCCGAGATTCTTCAGTAGTCATTGAATGGATGCCCCAACACCCAATGAGCTACAACTCACCCTAGCACCACCCTACCACCCTATAGAAGAATAAAAGAAGAATTGACTCCCGTACTAGGGAAAATGGTCCACTTTACAATGATATAGAATGATGTAGAAGAAGAAGATATACTAGACCATAACCCCAACTTTGACACAACCACCTAATGATGATCTTAGACCTCCCAACACTGCCTCTTCAACCCTTGGCAGATAGATACTAGTACAATTTGTACAATAATGTATTTACAATGACTAAGTACAATGATACCTTTACAATGATTGTATGCAGTGCTACCCACTTGAAGACTTCATATGATGAACTTCTTGCTGTTTTTATGCACCTTGGTTGCTGCTCTTGTCATGCTACCCTCTGTTGCACCTTTCTTTTCTTTTATGTTGTAGAAAGTCTGGTCCTTTGCAACCCTTGACAACACATGATATAGCTTTTTCTTGCCTTCTAGGAGCTCGATATTGAATATGGTGTATCTCTGTTATTTCAGATCCTTAATATCTAATCTTCGGTCCTATAGTATTCCTCTGAGTCTTCTTTCCAATGCCACAGGTCTGACCCAATTTGGATTCTTCAAGAAAGAGTTATGCCCAATCTCTCACAATGCCCTAATTATGGACTGTTTCAGCAGAGCTCACTTGTACAGCATGCCACGTGTCACTTTTTCTTCATTTGGCTCTGAAATTGATAGAGAGAAAATTAAATACTATGCATTATCTGCCAATTTTTACATAATTCCAATCCGATACTCAGAGAGAGAGTTATGACGATTTTACCAAGGTCACTTCTTTGATATGAATTTCAGGAGCCTGCAAAAACCATGACTTCCACAGATCATATCTCCAAAAATGTTGTGCACCTTGATCTAAAATTTTTACTGAAGATTCCTTAGGATTTTGGCTTCATCTCATAAAAATTTCAGCTTCTGAACCTTTTTAGAAACAAATTTAGAGCGAAAATTCCACGATGACTTGTTTCAGATGGTCGAATCCCTTGCATAAGGAGGAAATGAGGATCACAATTTATATAAATGCTTAAGTTGAGAGGGGCTTCAACAAGTGAACGTGGGAGGGATTTTAGGAGCTTAAAAAATATTAATTATGACTTTTCAATGACCCATGCCCCAACCCCATGGGGTTTTAACCCACTAACTGGGGGTACAAACTTCAAACATGAATATCTCTCAAACCGTGAAGAATTACATGGCATGCCATATATCAACGGAAACATCTCGACAAGTAGAAACCATAAAAATAATTATTGACCCAGAATATATTAATTTGGTAGGTCAAAATTCCCATGTAATATTGGGTTAGCCCATAGTGCTACTTGGGTTGACATTAATGACCAGCTAGCTTGATCAATAATTAGGTCCACATTCAAGCTTTGTCTAGTAAATTCTAAAGCAAACATTCTCATGAGGAAGAAAGTAGGCAATCTATAAGCTTCAACCCTTGCACCATACAATTTTATTTCTGAATAATCTTTAAAAAAAAACCAGTCTCCACATTTGAAACTATTACTGAGTTGAAGGAATTCCTGAGACTTTGGCAGAAAACATGGAGGAGCATTCCCGTTCAAGATTTTATAGCCAATTGGCAGGTAGTAAGCAGCAAAATCAAATAATCCCCCATAAATAGGTTCATTTCTTATCAAATCAGTCTAAACACTACTAATTTCCACTTCTTATTTGAATCCATAATGTTTAACCCCAAATTCACAAACCCATGCCGCCTTGTTTGGCCAGGGAAAAGAATAAAATATGTATGTAATATTTCCCTGCAATATTTTCATGATATGTTGTCAATGACTCTTCAGTAAAACTAAATTAGGAATCAAACTCTAGGTAGCAAAAGGCTTAACGAATTAGCAGGGATGAAACTTGGAAGAAACTCTCTCCCAAGCGGTTCATTACAAAACACTTGTTGGGGTATAGTGTTGATGTTAGCTAGTGTATGAATTCTGGGAAAAGATGAGTTTTTGGGACACATGTAGACAAGACTCCAAACCTAACCATAGCTGTGAATACTGGGGAATTTTGTTAATTAAGAATGACTCGTTGGTAGAGAGGCAAATGTTCTACTGTGCAACAAGTGTCCATTACATCCTACTATGTATCCACGAGAGGAATGTGACTAGAAGAACTGGAAAATGATGACTATTTGGCCATGTTTTCAGTTAGGGTGGTGACTGAACGAAATCAGAAACAAGGGCAAGATGATTTGGATGGTTTCGACAACTCGAACTGAAACCTGCTAGTGAAAAGAACAAGGTTTTGACTAACTATTTATAGGTGAATTGGGACTTTTGGGGGGAAACAGAAATTAAATGCATGACAAGATAGGTATGGGAACATGAAATGGATAGTGAGCTAGCTCACTTGTTGACATTGTCTCCAGCTTCCTATGTCACCGCGAGCACTCCTGGGTACGACAGGCTCTTCGCAGATGTGCCTCTACAATGAACATGAGCCATGGATTTGAGTCCACGCACTTACATCATGGTCAACTTCGGAGGCACCCCGCAGTTATCTGTCAGGTTGTTTGTGCCCATGTATTTCCTTCGATCAGGTTCCACTTGCCATCCTTTCCTTTTCGCCTGGTGAGTTGCACATTTCTTAAAACAAGGGTCGGACCCACCTCACACATTCCATGCTTCAACATACAAATCAAAATCATTTTCGGCATATAAAATTTTTGTTTCATTTAAAAATAAAAGCATTATATGTTTTTTTGTATTTTGAGAAACATTTGAAAATGAAATTGTAAATGAACCACAACACTAGTCATGGTGGAATGGTCTTATGGGAGGGGGTTGGCCCCCTCCATACCTCAGCTGCAGCAACATTTAAGATTTAAATACCATTCGTTTTCATGGACTATTAAGTCTGACATTTGTGGTATAATGGTTATGGCACGGAATGGTATGGAGGAGGTCGTGGGGTTGAGCCCCGACCTCCCTCCCTCTATACAATTTTTCCACTGTGTATTGATCCAAAACTTTGGATATTTAAATGCCACAGACTTTGACAATTTGATACGCCTCTACCATATAATATATCACTCTGAAAACCATAGGTTTAATACCATACACTCCATAAAATTTGGATTATTGTTTAAAATCTGATATGCAAACTTTGGAATAATTTCCAACATATAATATAAAATGCCCACCATATATTTTATCAAATTTAAACCTTAGGATATCAACTAAAATTTGAACCAAACCTTGGATACAGGGTCCACCAGGGAGAACATGTGGCAATCACTGGTTGGGTGGTCCTCCCACATACAAAAAAAATCAAATTCAACCTTAGGAGGACATTAGGAAATTTTACCTTCTCAAGCCCAAACTGGCTAATCCTGTTGTGACACTTGTCACAGTGCCACTAAGCTAAAATTGGAAAATATTCCATGAATATACTTGGAGTGCTGACTAGGCTTCCATGTCATCAACCTGTCACTGTTCTGCAATTTTTTTTTAATTTTCCTGTTTTGAACGGTGATCAGCAGGCTATAACTTCTTCATCCATACTTGATTTTTGGCAAAACGAGTTGCATTTGATTCTTGGCAATGGGTTGGTCGTTGTAAGTCATGTTTGGTGCAATTCTGAGCACTTTGAATTTTGGGAAAATGTTTGTCCTTAATCTAGATTCTGATCACTCCTTCCCATTGACATGATTTTGGACCCAGAAAATCTCGTTATCTCATGAGAGATAAATAATCTTATGTTTCCCAAGTTATATCATCTTCATTCAACTTGAAAAAATCACCATGACAACCACTTGGGTTCACTGACATGCCTTTCCTTGCAAATGGTTTGGCTCTTCAACCAATGTTCTCCTTTTTATGTTGACCCAATCCAACACTTGTTGGTTGGTTGCTGACTAATATAACACTTTTATGTACCAAACCAATTCCTTGGTGCTTGGAAAATTGACTGATTGTCTTCCCCCTGAGAATCATGTGCCTCCTTTGCAAAAACATGCATTCTATGCAAGCTTCTCCTTGGAAACCACTTTTCCAAATTAAGCCCATATGAGTGAACTATAGCAATGAGTTCCAACATCAGTAATAAAAAGAAAACAAATGACCATTCTTTTACCTCCACGATTCCAAATTCCACATCTGGAAGAATGAATTTGCCATCTCCTTCTCTTCTTGGCGTCAACACATAAAATGGTCTACAATGGCTGCAAAAAAAAAAAATGACAGCTTGTCAAAAACACAACCATCAATCTGAAAAACAATTCATGCAAGAAACATAACTTGACGGCATATCCTCTTGCTCCTTCAAAGCAACAAATTTCATATCATGTGAACATCACCATGTACTCTTACATCTTGTCGTTAAAACTCATCGACCAAACACAAGTCGACAAAACATGCCTCTTCAAACAACTAACTCTCAAGTCAAGCATAAGCATGTGTAATAATTTGATGATTCTTTTCCAAAAACAAAGTGAATTTCACATTTCATGAAACACTTCGTCAACATATCCTTTTCATATTTGGAGACAAAATCAACTCTTCCAAGTCTATATGAAATACATGTAACACACATTCGACCAACACAAGTTGACACTCATGCATATGAAAATGATCAACACTCTCAAGTTGACAAGATACATGTTAAACAAAAAAAATCGACCAATACAATTCAATTACTCATGCATGTTCAAGCACAATGAAACCATCAAAATTCCATTGTTCATACACATAAACTCTCATGCATGTATAAAATTTTTCAACTCTCTCACAAGTACAATCATAAGTACAAGAACCCCATTCATATGTACATGTAGTTAAAGAGCTTAAATGAACAATTTTTTCTACAATAAGGTGAGTCAACATACTCTATTTTCAAAAACCTTCTTGGTGTAAGCATGCACTATGCATTGTAGAGACAAAACAACAAACCATTTTGGTGGTTCTTATTTACGCTACACTTCATCATGTGAATCATCCTGACCCACATCAATTATGGAAGCTTATTTTCTAGTCTTTCCATTCTCTTTCTCCACCTTCTTCAAATATCTTGGATGCCTTGTTGGATACAAAGTCCAACACTTGTCTACAATATGCCCTTGCCTATTGAAATGAGTTCAAAACAATTGCATCTTCTTTTCAACATTGTTTTCTTTGTCCAATGGACCTTTCCTTGCTGCCTCCTTTGTTTTAAAAGTTTCCTGTCCATGGCTATCTTCTCCCAACATCTTGAAACATTATGGTTATCCAAACCACAAAAGGAACATGAAAAATTTCTCCAAATATTAAGTGAGAATTTTCCATGTTTATCATAATGAAAAGAAACTTGATTAATATCATATTTATACCTTGAACGTTCACCTTTTTCGCCTTCTTGAGGAGGTGAATTTGATCGGGTAGTGGCTCTCTTCAGAATACCAAAAATGCATTCAATGAATTTAGAGCTTTCAGCATCCTCTTGTTCTCCATTCTCATTAGTTGTATGCGTATGAGCACCTTCTTGCAAAGTGGGTGTAAAAATTTTGAATTCCTCATGAGCACAATATTCACAAGCTTAAGGTAATGAACATGGAATGAAATTCCTTCTTGGAAAACCTTCATGTGCCTCCTTGGCTTTAGAGCTTTCTCCATCATGTTTTCCATAACCAAGACCCAAGTACTTAGGCCTTTCCTCAACAACAATTGGCTCAGCTATGCCTTATGCATGTTTTCCCAACCCTTTACCTTCATAACCCATATTCATCAATAATTTGGCCCCTATTCCTCTAGTGTGTCTTTCAAAAGCACCTACACATTATGTTTTAGAGGAAATTGAAGATAAACGTGAATTTCTTACCTCTTTTTCATGCACATACATGGCTAAGGCTTCCTTAGCATCATTGAGCTGAGTCTCCATCTCATCCATCTTTTCAAGAAGCTCTTTCTTCTCCTCCTTCATGGAAATCAACTTCCCTTGAAGTATAATACTCTGCCTCTTATCTTCATACATCTCTTGCACCATATTAGTCATGATGTAGAGCTTCTATAACATCTCTTTATCAAAGATTTTTTCTGAGGAATATGGATTAGAAACATTGCTTAATGAAGTTTCCATCACACCTGAAATGTGTACAAATATTCTTTGCTGTGATTTCAGAACTGAGCTCTCAATCTTGACCTTTTCCTTCACACATAAACTTTCACATAGTTAAATTCTCCTTGAACAAATTCAAAAACCAATAGCTAATTCTTCTAGCTAACCTCGGCTAAAATGAGCTAATCATTGCTCTGATACCAACTTGATTTAAATATGGGAAAAATAGTTTTTATGTGCTAGCTACCTCATCAGTATTAAAAATGTGTGTTTAGGATCGTCTCAAGTTAACCAATTGTGAAGGGGTCTATGTGTCAAGTTTTATTTTCCTTTCATGATCAAATTATGAGTTAATTAGATGTTAAAAACTCATATTCATTAAATTAAATGCATAGAAATAACACACTGCAATCATATTACACAATGTATGATAACAGAGTTCACCCCTCCTAGGCTACATCTCCATGGACCTGCTTCAACTAGCTAGGCCCTCTTCGGATTAAGAGTCAAATTTCTAATTACATGCACCTGTAGTGCTCCAATGTATTTGAAACGTACTCCATTGGCTTCAAAAGACCAAAAAACATCAAAAATGACTATTCAATCTCTGAAATTGGTTTCCCGCTGATCTAGGCTTGACCTCCCATCCTGGTGGCCATTGGCTTGTTTAATCTCCAATGTGAAAAAAAACACTTTTAGAAGTGCTCCAACACCTTTAGAAACTATTCCATTGTGTTCATAGAATAAAAATCATCTAAAAATGACTATTCTTGAGCCAAAATTGGTCTTCAACTAATCTAGGCATGGTATTCTTTTTTGGTGGCACTGAGCTTCAATTTTCTTTAGAGTGCCAAAAATGCCTGTAAAATTGCTCATTTTCCTATGTAAAATATACCAATGGATTTAGAGCATGCCAATCTGCTAGGAAGGCTCTTTATGAGCGAAAATTGGTCGAAAATGGCTCTAGATAAACCTCATTCAATTTTGCTTAGTAAACTGCCTCTAAAACTGGAGACGACTCCAGTTAGAGTGCTGAATTTGGAGGCAACTCCTAAAATGGTGGAACCGCCGAGAATTTCACCAATTTAAACTAGATTTTAATTATCCATTAAGCACAGTTAAGGGTATATTAATATGAGGTTAAATTTGCATTAAGCGCGTTTAATGTAATCTTGGATTAGCGCTAAACAAATGGGGATTAGGGGTAATAAACCCCACTTAACATATTAATCCTTTCGGTTTAATCTTTGTGCCCAAACAACTCCACTCCCAGTAATGGTGGAATGGTTTTATGGGATGGGGCTGGCCCCCTCCATAACCCCATCACTGCAATATTTAAGATTTAAATATCGTTCGTTTGCATGGACTATTAAGTCCGATGTATGTGGTATAATGGTTATGACGGAGAATGATACGGGGGAGGTCGTGGGGTCGAGCCACGACCTCCGCCCCTCTATATAATGTTTCCACCATATATTAATCCAAAAGTTTGAATATTTAAATGCCACAGACTTTTCCAATTCAATATGCCTCCACCATATAATATATCTCTTCGAAAACCATAGGTTTAATACCATACGCTCCATAAACTTTGGACTATGGTTTAAAATCTAATATGCGAGCTTTGGAATAATTTCCACCATATAATATAAAATTCCCACCATATATTTTATCAAATTCAGACCTTAGGATATCAAATTAAATTCGACCGACCTCAGAGAGGGGGTCCACCAAGGGGGACACATGGCAGTCCCTGGTTGTGCTGTTATCTGACATATAAAAAAATGGAATTCAACCTTCGGAGGACATTGGAAAATTTCACCTTCTCAAACTCAAACTAGTGAATCTTGCTGTGACACTTGTCACAGTGTCACTAGGCTAAAATTGGAGAATGTTCCCTGAATGAAGTTGGAGAACTGACTGGGCTGCCATGTCATCAACATTTCACTGTTCTGCAATTTTTTTTTTAAATTTCTCTGTTATGAACGGTGATCATAAGGCTATAACTTATTCATCGGAACTCAATTTTCGACGAAATGAGTTGTGTTGGATTCCTAGCAATGGGGGGTTGTTGTCATTCATGTCTAGTTCAATTCTAAGCAATTTTAATTTTGGGCAAATTTTTACACCTAAGCTAGACTCCAATCAATTACCATCTTGTTTAGTATGTTACTTTTGTAGCCATGATTTTGCAAATCTGTAGTAAGGAATGCAAATGCAACATTTCTAAAATACATTAAGGAGTTGTGTTGTTCAAAAAAATTGAAACGTACGTGATTTTTCTTTTACTGTTGCAAAATTTTGATTTCATCTTACAACTTCAATTTTATAGATTATAATAGGAGGTCATAATTTGAGTACTATACCTTGTGGTGTCTAGATGGTATAAACTAATTCAACAAACCTTTGAGGAAGGTGATGAACATGGACTGAAATCAGTTCAAGCTAACTTGAGGCCCTTAATGTTGGTAAGGACAAAAGACAATATTGCAAAGAGGGAAGGTATGAATGTAGAATTGGGCTTAAATCTGGCTTTTGGTGTCCAAACCCTTTTAGTGATTTCTAATATTTTCTCATTAATATAATTCAAACCCATTCTTGTTCTTCCTCCTACTGATGTACAAGAGATTGAGTGTGAATTTACTAAATTTGAGAACAAATTTTATACAACTTTGTAAAGAAGATCCAAGGCAACCACCTCTTTGATCCATGGAAAGGAAATATAATAATAGTTTTGATTCATTTTTTGTTTTGATTTTGGTTTGACTTAAAAATTCTATGGTGTTTATTTCTATTTAGAGGTCTAGTATAATCAGTTTGTTGAACAAGGCAAAGTTCTTCACAATTATGCATCTATTATGGAATTTCTTTTGAGGTCGTAACAATTGTGAACATCTTTTTCATGACATGAGGTAAGTTCTACTTTATAATTTCCTTTGTAAATTTATTTTTATTGTCCTTTGTAAAATTATTTTTATTGAGAAACATTATGTTGAGCCCCAAATATCAAGATTTTTTTTAATTTCCTTATGAGCAATTATATGTTATAATTTTTTCTAATTGCTAAGTTATCAACAACTAGGGTGATACACAATGATAACAGCTTGGGTGATACACAAAAGTGTTCTAATTCGAATAAGATGGCATGGGATTTGTTCTAATTCCTACTTTATCAACAACTGGGGTGATACACAACAATCATATGATATGTATAACCAGGCAGGGCCTTTTCTTCTAGGAAGCCAAATGTGTGTTAATGGAGATTCTAGTTTTGTACCTTCAAAATCTTACATTGAAGAAGTGGTCAAAGAAATTAGTAACGATGAAAGAGGAGAGTGTCCAATTTGTCTTGAATGAGTTGATGATGCAGTTATGGCTTGTTTTGTAAATCATTTGTGTCATCAGTGCCTATTAGCAAGACAGTGTAGCTCTTTGGGTGGTGGTTGTACTACTTGTGCTAATTCTAGTTAATTTTCTTTGTATGACTAGATTTATTTGTTTGTAGATTATTTTTTATTATTAGCTTTTTGTGAAAGTCAAGCTACAAGGGTGTCATAGTGAGCTAACTCCATTGAGTTATTTTTTTATTAAGTTAAAAATAGGGGCTTGCATGATTATATATTTTCCAAGGATTATGCCATTATGTGGCGAGCATTTTTAAAAAATCAATGCCTATATATACAATTTCAAGGACTGTCATAACTCCTCACATAATTATTTAAAGGGTGCTAGCTCAATGGAAGAGCACCTGCCATGCAGGAGGTTGGTGGTTTGATTCCAGTATACCCTAACATGAATTATTCAATGATATTGTAGTCTTTTTTAATTAAATATTTTTATATTGATTTATTTTAACGGTGAGATATTTTTCTAGATTCGTTGTTTTATATTGTCTCGTCTCCATAGAAACAATAGATATGATTAAAGACATTTTCTCCATAAAGACAATATGTCTTTAATTCCAACTATTGTCTTTCGAGAGACAAAAATGAAGTTGTCTCATAAGAGACAATAATGTTTGTGTTATATATTGTCATTATAGAAACAATTGTTTAAGACAATAATTTGAGAGACCAGCTTAAAGACAATATTTAAGACAACACAAGTTTATTTTTGTCTCTAGTTAAGACAATTTACCCAAAAATTGTCTTAAAACCTGCATTTGTTTTGTAGTGCAACTATTGTCTCTAGAGAGACAAAAATGTTTGTGCTATATATTGTTTTTATAGAGGCAATATTTTAAGACAATTTAATTTGAGACATCCACTTGAAGACAACATTTAAAACAATACACAAGTTTTCTTTTGTCTCAAGTTAAAACAATTTACCCAAAAATATCTTAAATATTATCTTTAAACCTCATCGTTATATTTTATGTTGTAGTAGTGTCTTTGAAATAAACTTAAAAGAGTTTATAAATACATGCTTCATCTTTGCATGCGAATTTTACTATTTTTCTTTGTAACAGTATATTGAGTCTAGTAACAGCCTGAAAGAGAGTGCATAAATTCTCCAATTTTGAGGTCCATTAAAAATCACATTCAAAGGGAAAATATTCTCCAATTTTAAGGTACATACCCATTAAAAATCACCGATGAAATTTACACTCTGATGTTGAATATCAAACACCCCTATCATCCCGTGCTTGCTTTGCGATGGCGTTGTCTACGAAGGTTACAAATAAATTTGGTAGGAAGTTTGTTTTCAAAATCTCTGCAGAGGAGTGTTTGAACTCGTTCAACAACATCAAAACTCCTAAGAGCCCAAAGCTGTAACCCACATTTACCAAATTTTCTACAAAATTTTAACACAAATCATTGTTTCTTATATTTCCATTATTTTTGAACAAATTTTTAACCTCTTTAAATTCATCTCCTTGGAATATTTTTCATATTAAAGGCACCATTACAACTCACAAAGCATTACATGGATCCATAAACGCAAATCTCAATTTCTCAATGCTTCGGTCAATGCAATAACTCGTCTCGTCACCTCAGGACTATTTTTGTTGTTTAGTTAACATTAATTTCAAATTTTAAAGCTCTGAAAGGTATGGATCGTTAAACCTTGTCTACATTTCCTCAGTACAGTTAACTCGTCATCTCATGATTACTTTTTCTTAATTCCAAATTTTAATGCATAATCATTTGAATAAATTATGACCATCATCTCATGATTAGTTTTGTTGATGAGTTAATGTTCATTTCAAATTTCAGCGCGAGAGCATTTGAATAAATGATAAGCGAAGACCGTATTCATGATAAACTATAAAACAATTCCCCAATCGAGGTGCCAAGAAAGGGAGGATGGTAGCAGGACAATGCCATGCGGTGGGGCTTGTCAGCTGACCATCATGCATTAGAGTAATGGAGTACAGTGGTAATTGCTCCCACACGAACCTCACTAAATGTTAAGGATGTGAGTTTCCCCAATTCATCAATGCATGGCAGAGAATGGGAAGGTACACCGGCAATGGGGTAGGAGAATGAATAAGGTAAGTTACCTCTATTCCAAAGCTATATTTCAAAAAGTAGATGTGATTCAGATGGACGTTGCGATAGAGGATTTGCAGGAAGAAGGATTACAGCATCGCAGGTGGAGGATTACTTGGTATGTAATGGTCTTTGTCACTCTAATTTTACAATATTGTTTTCCTGTTAGCATTCTGACAATAAAAGAAGCAGTTTTTACAAGGATTACAGAGAATTTGCCATACACTGTTAGTTTTTTTATTTTCTTTGGTTTGCATTTAATGTTAGAGGTGGTTGAGCTAGAGATAGAACCCTGCTTCCATAGTCCTCCCAACCCTCTTTACCAGTACATCAGTTATGTTAACTTGTATTGGTTAAGTCTGTGTTTTTCTAATGATTATGAATGTATGTTCTGGAATTCCTTTATTACTGTCTTGAATGGTATGGTAAAGGTACTTCTTCTTATTCAAAAGTATCCGAAAGAGAAGACTAACGGGTATCATAAGATTAGGGGTAGGGCTTGCTGTCAGCATTTCTGTGTCCCTTGCCATATCAGTCCGTCCATTAATTATCTAAGTGTCTCGGTTTGCAATAGGAGATCTCATTGTTTCAAAAACTATTCATGCGTCTCTGTCTAGAATGGGAGGTCAATTCAAACATGGATTTACTCTTCTTTTATGTCTTAATTTCACTGGGTCAGTCCCAGTAATCAAGGCGCTAAGTATAATTTGGTTTTTCTGGGTAAAACCCTTTTCTTGTTAATTCAATGGTGGATGAATGTCAGAAATGGGAGAGAAAAGCTTGTTAAATTTCGAAATATTGAACTGGAAAAGTAATATTTGAGTTCTCGGATAATGGAGAATCATCCGGAGTTTAATATTGAATCTAAGTTTCATATAATTGTTCCCTTTCGATATACAGGGTTTTTGTTAATCATAATAATAAATAGTCTCTGTCAGGGCAGAATAACAAAAGGAAAAAATGGTAATCGTAAAAAAACAAGTACAAGGAAGAAGCTACAACCAACTCAGACTGCTCGTCCAAGTAAAAGAGGTAGAAAGAGTAACAAGCATACTCTTGAAAACATAGCAAATATTTATGATTCAGAGACTTCAATGCATATTCGTAAAACTATTTAGGGTTGGCAGAGGCAAAGTGATGATGATGATGGTGATCTTAAAGAACAAGAGGCTAGAATGGATTTTATTTCTGACCGAGGAAATACAAGTGGCAAATTTTCTCTATTTCAACAATTGGTTAAGACATACTGGAAATTTAAATGTGTATTAGCAAAGGTGATGCTGAGTATGCAAGAAAAGGAAGCCAATCCCTTACTGCTCTTTGAACTTCAACAAATTGAACAGGATATGCGTGAAATGGCCAAGGCTCAGATACAAGCAAATGCGTGAATAGGAAGGATTGAACAACAACTCCTGAGCATGTAGCAAGCAGAGATGCCAGTGTCTACTGCAAAGGACCCATCACCTGTGGATTTTTCAGATGGTTGACATATCCCAGTTTATAGTTTTGAATGTTTTTGGAGGATAGTATGTATAGTTTTTGTTTTCTTTGTAACTTTTATGGACACAGTAAAGGGATATTAGTTGTGAGTAGAAGGATAAAACAATACCAATTTTGGTTGGCTTATAACTCTCTGAGGTGGCCAACAAACCTAGTTTCCTTCGGGCAGGTTGAGGCTACCAAATACAGTAGAATATGTATAGCAACTTTCTCTTTAAAAAATAGAAAATAGAAAGGAACTATGAAATTTACAAGAAACAAAATATAAACTGTGAAACATTCTTGTACTTTGAGGATGGATCAGCAAAGTGTGCCGACCCATTGAAGACTATCAGAGCGTTTGACGGATATTATGGAAGGAAGTGTGGTTTTACGCCACAGCTGCCTATGGACAAGGAAACGCTTTGCAGTAAGTGGGAGATGAATGTGCTATTTCTCCATAAGCACTTGGGGCTATTGATTTCAGATTTGGAGAGTATCTCGAATGAGGTCTCCTCAAATAATTGACCTCTCACCTAATTTGTAGTCGACCTCTCTCTTAAGATTCTCGGGCGTTCAGGTGCCATTTCTGAACAAAGATAATTTGAAATCCACAAAGATGCGATGCAATGGCTGGAATTTTTAAGAACATGGTGAAATTTTAGTGGATAAAATATAAAACATTATAAATTAGGCGAAGTAAAGGTCCAATTATTTTCAAGGTTAAGAGAAATAAAAGATATAGGGATGGCTTTTTAACCTCCATCTCGTTCGGGAGCTATTTCTCATTCAAGTCACTTTACAAGTACAATGTACAAAAGTAGTGGGGGTGATAATGCATGTGAGTACAAAAGCACCTAAAAGCAGTTCACTATGCATAACAGTGCTATCATCAGAAAAAACTATAATAAGAGCTATGGTTAATCTTCGATAAAAATTAAATGGAATTTGAGCATCATCTATCTACGTAATGAATAACTCAAACAAACTCAAAAATGTAATTGAATTCATAATTTTCCAAAATTAAAATTAACCCAATTGTATTTAGGTCATTTCTAAACTAGTGACAAAATCATACTAAATCTTTTCAGGATTCTAATCAACAACAAAACTGAAAATGATTATTTTCTAATAAAATAAAATTACATATTTATTAACATATATATTTTTTAATTTCATTTGAAAATTATTTCCATAACGTCTTAAAAAACACACTAATCCAGCTTTAAACAAATCCTGGGAATGTAAGACGCTAACAATCCAACTTCAAAGAATTCTTACAAATATTTAACCAGAAATTCCAACCCATAAAAAGCTTATCCCTTTATTAAGTTATCTTATCATCAACTCACACAAGGACATAAATTTCAATATTAAGTCAACCAAGGTTTGCTGTGGAGATATCCATCATGTTAATTTTACACCATGACTCCCACCTAGCGCATTTAGTGATTAGCTTAGACATATGGCCAGATTCCATCTCCGCTTTCTGAGGTAAGTTGGTTGGATTTTAGAGTTAGTTCAGCTGTTGTGGCGGGTCATTATTCTCTGTTTTTGTTTTTCCTCTGGAGATGGCTATGACTGTGGACGTGGTAATAGCTGGAAATGTAGTCTGCGACGCTATTATGGGCTGTGCTGCCCAAGTGAGTAGAACTCATTATCATGCAATGGAGTCTCTGAGCCTCAAATCAACCAGGCCGAGTACTCACACTCTGTGTTTTCCGGGCGAATTTGAGAGAATTCCAGTAGGCGTGATACTAGAGGACGTTCCCGTTGATGTTGGCTGCGTTCGAATCGTGACTACATTCCATGTTCCGAGAAAGCCAGATCCCAAGAATTCCTACAATTTGCTGCTTGCCATTCCATTGCTGGAAGCGGCGAAACCCATGATCAAATTTGATAACGATGGGAGGCTTCTCGTGAATATCCGTGACTGTGACGAAACCGTCAGGATTCCTGAACGGTCTATGAACCAGCACTTAATTTGTTTTCTGTAATAGATTATACTTGTTTCTCTCGACTTGCTAGTAATAGATGGATGCATTTCTGAAGTAAATCCGCCAAACACTGTAGTTTCATGTTGCTTACACTTTGAATGACATTGGAACAATAGTTTCTATGATTATTTTCCTTTTGTTTTTTTGCTTCATTTTAAATCTACTAAGCTGCTTTTTAGCATTTTATTTTGATTCATTTATAAATTCAAATTTTCAAATCCACTTGGACTTCTTCCGTTGCAGACCCTCTTAAGCCAGGGCCCAGGCCAATCTCTCCGTCTAGGTTTAATTGCAGATTCTCGGTCGGTCCCACCTCTCCGTCTCCGTTTACATACATCCCAATACGTGGGCCCATTTCTCCGTATCCGTTTGTATCAGTTTACATAGACGGACGTTATCTCCGTCTTCGTTTGCATTGATGGACGATTGCGAATTTCTTTCGTTTCAATTTACATCATCGATTCTCTGAAACCGATTATGTGGCCCAAACTCTCCGACTGGACGTTTGCTCCTTCTCCATTCACATAGACGGACGTTTGCTCCTTCTCCATTCACATAGACGGACGATTGGTTTTCTCCGTTTCCGTTTCATTATTAGAATTCTTTGTGGTTCAAAAATTCTCAGCTGGAAATAGATGTCGTAGACAGGTGTTGGCGTTAATTATCAGAATTGTTTGTGGTGGGAAAATTTTCTCAGCATCTTCTCTCGTAGACAGACGTTGGCTTTCATTGGCCAGGAAATTGTGTGAGGAAAACCGATGTCGTAGACTGACGTTGACGTTAATTAAAACCGATGTCGTAGACTTAACCGTTTGTTTTAGGGATATTTTATCTGGCTATTAGCCGGAAGCTGATATCGTAAATGTAAGTTGGCGTTTATTATCGGAACGGTTTCTCGTAGACTGGTGTTGACGTTCATTATTATAACTATTTCTTCTCGGGAAATTTTGTCAGCCGAATAATGATATAACCGTTTATTGTCGGGAAATTTTGGCAGCCGAAAAATGATCTGGTAAATGGAGGTTGGCGTCCAACCAAAAACTGATGTCGTACCCTGTAACGTGTCACATAGATGTACGTTTTCACGATCTCCTTTTACATGGACGAAAGTTGGCGTTCATTGTTATAACTATTTGTAGTCGGAAAAAAATTTCACCGGAATCTTGTTGAGGGACATTAGTGTTCAAAATCAGAATTGCTTGTGGACGGAATATTTTCTGTGCCGAAAACTAATCTAATACCTTTGCCGGATTCTGGTATAAGGACGTGTGGTGTTCATTGTTAGAACTGTTTTAGTTCGAATATATATCTTTTCCTGATAATCACATTTTAATATATATTTCACTTAAAGATTTTTCGTATCTTGATAATCATATCTTAACATATATTGTCACATAAAAATTTTATATACATTTTATAGATGAGAAAAGTCAAATTATTAAGTGATATTTATTTTTTATTAATATTCATTTATTTTAAAAATATTTTATTTAAAATTAAAGTTTTAATAATTGGTAAAAATAATATTATATTAAGAAAGCGGTAGTGCCGAATGTGTATTAAGAATTTCTTCGTCTAACAAGTTTTCAATAACCTTTGTGTTGGAAGACTCAAAATTCATTATTGCCAATAATTCAATACCCTAGATTTCCTCAATGACATCCAATTTTTCATATTTTAAGAATTAGTAAACCTTCTCCATAACATCCCGATAGGGAATCTTATAAAAAAGATCTAATGTATTATCCCATGCTATGGCTAATCAGGGAGGTCACTTGAAACTTTGTGAAATGTATGGCTAATTATGGAGTTCATTTAAAACTTGGTGAAATGCTTATTAATAGCTAAAATGATATGAAACATTATAAAATATTGTTTTTTATTTTTATTTTTAAGTTACAAGAAATGTAGGAAGTGTAAAGACAATAAAATATATAGAGGTGATGTTTAAATTCACATGATAATATGTCTAATTTTCACTTCTAACAATTATTGAAATTAGTTTAGTAAATCTTATCACTTTATTCTTAGGTTTCTTTCTTCATTTTTTTTCGTTTATAGTAAATTTTTTTGTGATAATAAATAAATAAATCATTTTTCTTTTCTTTTTGTTTTATATTAAGTGTTTTGTTAATTAATATGATTGGTATTTTCTTTTAGGCATTGATTATGTTATTATTATTATTATTATTATTTACCTCTGTTTTTCTTTCTCTTTTTATCAAATTCATTTCCGTGTCATGTCCAGCCTAATAAGTGTTTCACTTGTTAGTTATATTTATACATTCTACTCATGAATTTGGTGATATTTGGTATTGAATAAATTCCATACTCATATTTGATAAATATTATTTTTTATTGTTTTTAAATTCTTTAATTTGTATTTTTATAAAAATAAACCTTTGTTATATATTTTTCTATGTTTTCTTGTTAATTTATATTTTATTTATTGAAATTCATGTATATATATAATTGTGATTCTTCGAAATCTTATTTCTATGGTAAAAAAGAAGGGAAGGAAACGCTCTGAGATCACTATATTTTGGCTAACTTAACAAGTCAAGAAGGTTTGAAGTGTTACGGATGTTAGGGAAATGAGAGCAAATGTTAGTAAGTGTCGGACAACCTAAAAGGGAGTGTTTTACATCTTCAACCCTCTTAGTATCGCAAAGTTGATAGATTCTATCATCTCAGGGAGTCTTGGGAGTATACCACTACCTGATTTCCCTTAAAAGCTCATGAGAATTAGTTCTTATCCTAGTGATGTTTATTTTTTCTTAGTGTTGGTCAAAACAAAGAGATAATTATGGTTATCAAGGGTGGAGTTGATCACCTCCTTATCGTATCTTAGCTTCCTTTTACATTACAACTCCTTATCATCCAACACTTTATCCTTAAATTTGGAGTTTATAGTATCTGCGACACTGTCCTTACTTTCCATGATGATCTTCTCAAGTTTATCCCCTAGTGGTTGAGCCAAGAATGGACATCCTTATGACACCCATGCTTAAGGTGAAGGTGGGGGTTTCGACTAAATTTAGAAGCAATATTAGGAAGCCTCTTGGATTCCATGTTGTAAAGCTTCTACTTATACATCATATACCTAAACATAGTCATGCTTTCAATGGAGGAAAGGCCAACTTCGATCAATAGGATAGGATAAGGAGTATTTCCCTTGATCTTGAGGTTGTAGGTTACGAATTGCTTTGAACCATCTTAGTATTTCTCCATGACTCTATGTATATACTGCAATCCCAAACTTCACATCTGTAAGACAACACAAGTGACGAGAGTCTCAAAGAAGAATATTTTTTACTCCATATACAAATATCGATTAACTAATTTTTTTTTCAAGCTCATAATAAGCTTTCCAACCTCCAATAATCCTTTTCTCAAAGCAATATTTCGATTTGAGCTCACAGGAAATGTTAATAGCCCAATATTTATAAGAATAAACCTACTCTAAGAAGTGGCTATCATAAACGAAATTAACATGTTGATATTTTTGGATTTAATTATCATGAATTTATTCTTGTCAGTATTAACTGTCATACCCATCTTGGAGTAGTAATCATGAAGAGTCTTAAGTTGCTTGTTTAGGTCATCATGGATTTTTGCAAGAAGAACGATATCATTACCATAAAGGAGAAGAGTAATGATTAAACTAGCAAGCTCGGTGCCCTTGCAACTCGTAGTTTTTAGACACTCTAGCTTCTCGATGTAAAAGCCAAAATGGGTACTGGATAGGGGACACCCTTTCTTAACCCTCATATTTCATTTAATATCTTTAGACCACTCTTTGTTGGTCTTAAGCTTGGCAACAACCATCTCGTAGAGGTGAATCACAACAATCCTCAACTTAGGAGGAACCATAATCTCCTTAAGGCTTTTCCAAATCTTATCCTGAGGAAAAATGTCACAATATTTTCTAAAGTCCAAAAAACAACATAAGAGATCGAATTTACTATTGCGACATTCCTCATCAATGATCCTGAGAATGACAAGATGGTTGATAGTCGAGTGATGACTCCTGAAACCAGCTTGCCCTTTAGCTCTTTTACCATGGCTTTCAAGCCAAAGTCTAATATTCTTTTCCAAAATGAGCTCATATAGTTTGGATAGAGTGTGGTTAATCATAATGGTCATGTAGTAAGAGGGAACATTTTTTTCTCCATTTTTAAATATAGCCACAGATTAGGGAAACCATTCTTTACTTCCAAATTGAAAAGCTTGTGGGGATGATGAATGATGAGAGGCCTTCCCATTTTAAAGATATTAGCTTGGTATCCTTCAATATCTTTAACTTTCCCATTAGAGATCTTATTAATACCATACTCAACATCTTCCAGAGAAAATGTATCTTCCTTTATAGGAGTATTTAAGAAGGTTCCCATGGTGTCTGGAGAGTCATAAAACTTCTTAAGATAGATGTCCCGATTTTCTAAGGGGATCAAATGATTATAGTTTTTTTTAGAACAAGCACATTCCATAAAAAGTTTATTGACACAACTTTTAAAAGGTGAATAAGATGATCTTGTCTCTTCTTAATATATGACCTCTTCTTCCTTTTCATGAGATATTTCTAAATACTTATATTTTAGATCTTCAAATTTTTGTTAGGAGCGGCTCTAATCGCTTTCATGGCAGTTTTACAGTCTTTTTCATACCAAAGGATGGAAGTTCTATTATTCTATTTATATGAAACCTCAGTAGAGAAATTTTTAATGGTAGTGGAAAGGGTAGTAGTAAAATTTTAATAATTTTTTCAATGTTTTTATTATAAGTCAGGGAGACTAAATCAATTTCTAGATCCTTTAATAAAAGGTCTACATTACTTCTATCAAAATGAGTGTGTCTTTGGATTTGACTGATATCCTGCATGTGGCTGGTATGCATAATGATATTGAGGGTTAAAAATAAAGGCATGTGGTCAAAGTCAGACTCATAATTGTTAAGTAGCTAAAATTTTGTAATAAGGTTGAGGACAGGGCTGTCAGAAATCGCATATTCCATGACAGTACTTCGCTGCCCATGGAAACATGTCATGTCATTGGAGAAAGGTCACTTGTTAATACTATTACAAATAATCAGGTCCTTGGAACTACAAAGCTTGAGGAGCTCGGTGCTGAATAAGTTCTCGGTTTTGTATTCAGAGTTTCTCTTGAATCTATTAGCTAATTAGTTACCATCTTCATCAAACCACAAGGGGTCATGGTTAGAGTTGTTACTTAACATAATAGAATGGTTAGTAGCATTTCTAGCACTGAACTCTCCAAACAAAAGGATATTAACTTCATTATATAGGTTGTGGATGTCTTTTTCTAAGGTATTGAAAGGACAGTTCTTATCCAAGTTATTTTTCTTATGTGATGTAGATTTGATAGGAGAAAAATAGTAGATTAGAAGAGAATTCCTATTGGTGGTAGAATTATCTCTATCCAAATGTACTGATTGAAGGGGTCGATTTTATGAAGTTGGATGTGATAAGAAACAATGTTCTTTATATAGCGGGTTATACCACCAATACCCCTCCGAGAGGATTTCTTATTCCAAGCTGACCAAAGAATGAATGCGTCAAGGTGAGGGACCCTCAATTCGTCATGCTCCCAAGTGTCAACTAAAAGAATAAGATCAATATCGCTCGAGATCCAACTTAACATATGACCTTTACACCATGGAAAACCATGGTAGTTCTAGAAGAGGATCCAGAGCGATGTTAGTCCCTATCTATCACTTTTATTTTGAGTTCTATCTCTAATAATAACTTTCATATTCCTAATGATAACCCATTTCCCTTATTTTCTTTCCTCCTTAACCTTTTGGACTTCTTTGCTAAGTTCAACTTGGTCTTCTTGAATAAGATCTTTATTTATAAAGATTCTTGTTCCTTCTAGGCTTGGGGATTTCTTGAGTATATCTAATTTATGGTAATTACAACTTACCTTAGGATTAATTTGTGTTTATGCTTAAGTATCTTTTCTACCTTTATTGCTTCTGTGAGATAAGTTGTTTGAATTTGAGATTTTATTTTTAATTATTCTTTTACTATTTCTAATGTGTCCTTATTATTTTGTTCTTTTATACTAGCAATTATAAGGTGTAAGGATATTTTATGGCACTCATGGTCAAGTTCAATCAATCTGTTAATTCAACTTTTATGGGTTTAATATCTAATTTATTCTCTGTGTTTTTAGGGATGAATTATTATTTTGTTGTTATTTTAAATTTATAATATCTCTTTTGACAGTGTCATTTCTTCAACCATTGATTTTTTTACTATGTTTTATTTCTTGGATCCTACCTTCCGATGGGGGAAAGGCCAAATTATATCTGGAGGATATGATAGGGAGTATTTCCTTTGATCTTGAGGTTGTAGTTTACGAATTTGTTATGAAGCATCTCAATATTTCTCCATGACCCTCTGGATATACTGCAACCCCAAACTTCACATCCATATAAGACAACAGGGGTGACGAGAATCTAAAAGAGGAACCTTTTTTTACTCCAAATAAAAAAATTGATCAACTTACAATTTTTTTCAAGCTCATAATAAAATTTCCAAGCTCCAACAATACTTTTCTCAATGCTATAATTCAATGGGGGAAAGGCCAACTTATATCAGGAGGATAGGATAGGGAGTATTTCCCTTGATCTTGAGGTTGTAGGTTACGAATTACTTTTGAACCATCTTAATATTTGTCCAAGAATCTCTGGATATACTAAAACCCCAAACTTCACATCCATAGACAACAAGAGTGACGAGAGTCTCAAAGAGGAACCTTTTTTTACTCCAAATACAAAAATCGGCCAACTTGCGATTGTTTTCAAGCTCATATTAACCTTTCCAACCTCCAATAATCATTTTCTCAATGTTATAATTCTAGTTGAGATGTATATATATATATATATATATATATATATATATATATATATATATATATATATATATATATATATATATATATATATATATATATATATATATATATATATATATATATATATATATATATACATTTCGTATTTATGGATTTGAACTCCTTTTATTTCTTTTAGTTTTCCTTTCAAACATTAACTTATGTATTTAGTTAATAAAATTCCATGGTTATATATTTATTTTTAGGCGTAGTCTAACTTATAGATGAAATAAACTTTTTCACTGGAATCTGACAAAACAATTTCAAGAAAGAAAGCATTTTTTTGTTGTTTAAAATGTGTATTTGAATGCATAAATGGATTCGACACCCCTAAGAAAATCCAAGGGCACTCGACTTCTACAGATTACACAACTTAAACTCAAGTTTTTAAAACTTTCTACCGAATACTCGTTAAAATTAACCAGGAAAAAATGTAGCAAAAATGCTTATTTCGTTTATAAGGCAGAGTACGCCTTTATTTTTCTTTATTACTATATATATATATATATATATATATATATATATATATATATATATATATATATATTAATTCTTTTTATTGAATGATTTTATATTCAATTTAATTTATAATTTATGTTCTTTATTCAATTTTTCAGTAATACTGTACTTATGGTTCCTAGATATATGAAATTAAATAACATTATAATATTAGTATTTTATAATTTTATCACCGATTTTTTTTTGTTGTAATTAGTTTCGATTGTAGTTTATCATTAATTCCTATTTTTGTGGATTTTATCTATTTGTGTTTTTATTTATTTTTATTTTCTAACATTATATATATAATTTATTTTATGTTTGTTCTGATTTAGTCATTGCATCTCTGTTTGATCTAAATACTCTCAACTACCGGAATTAACCAAGATATTTTACTTATATGATGTTAACAGAATTGCATATGAAAGAGTATGAAAAACCACATGTGCATAATTTAAAGAAGAGGAAAAATAACGGAAACTATCAAATCAAATAACACACACAAGTTGATAACTGAGCTCACCCAATGTGGGTTACGTCTCTGGGTTCGATTTTAAGAATGGGGAGATTGCTTCATTAATTGTTGCAAGATGATTATGACAACATGATGTGTTATTTGTCAATACAAGGACGAATTCCCTTAACTAGAGTGGCATGTCTCTCCACGAGGTGCTCTTCTATAAGAACCCTCACTTATAAAATATCCTTCATGACAAAAATAAAAATCTCTCATATAAAGTGGCATACCAAGATCCTCTTAGAAAGTGACAAACATGGATCTCAAATCAAGTAACCATCTAAAAAAAATCAAATAAAGACATGGCATCAATAAATCTTATATCTCCACTTCGAGGGACAGATTTAAAATACACACCTCTACTGAAGTAACAAACTGCACGGTTGAATTCCTAGTGAAAAATCATGAAATATGATTGCAAACTTGACCCCAATTTGACTGGTCAAATTTAGATTCCCCGAGAATCCCAAAGTTTCCTTAAAAGATTATATTCTAGATAGATATAACATTTGCTACTTAGATCAGAAAATGGATTGCACTATCAGACTCCTGGCAAAAAACCAGTTCAAATGAGTATAAACTCCGCATAATTCCATAAAAAATTTGCCCCCATAGAATCTTAAATATTCCTTAAAGATTCCTCACAGGGAAAACTATTTAGATGATCTAACTATGGATTATGGTACACATGCAAGATAGGGAGTGAAGCTTCAAGGCTTCACCAATGCAGATTAGGCAAGGAGTCCATATGACATGAAGAGCATATGAGGAGGCATATTCAACAAAGGATCAACAACAGTTTCTTGGTACATTAGAAAACATAGATGATTTGAACTAATTTCAACAGAGGCAGCGTACATGACGGCCAATTAGGAAACATGTGAGACCATCTGGATGAGGAAGATACTTCTTGGCTTGTTTGGTCAATAGATGGATTCGACGGTGATACATTTTTATAACTAGAGTTGCATCAAACTCTCAGTTAATCTAGTGTTTCATGACAGGTCCAAGGATATATATATCTGGTATCACCTTCTCAGATATTGTATTCAGAGGAAGATTACATCATTAGAGTACATTCCCATGGAGGAGCATGATGCAAACATCTTGACGAAGGCGTTAGGAAGGAGAAAATTTGAATTCCACGGAGGTAGGATCGGGGTAGCAGATAATAGATTTCTCACTGAGAGGGAGTTTTTAAATGGAACCAAGAAATGGCACCCCAAAGTGGGGCTTCTGATTTAATTTTCCCTTACTTAAATTGGAAGAGAAATTGTAATTTCATCTCATGAGAGCTTGTATTAGTTAACCAAGCCAAAATGACTGAGTTAGCTTAGGAAATTCGATTTGAGGGTATATAGGATGCATGTAGAGTTATCCCATGATTTAAGGGGGTCTAGTAACAGTTACTTGTGAGTTGTAATTAGTTAACTCAATTAATTGAGTTACAATCATTTTAACTAGTTCTAACTTAGTGATGAGCTAGTGATAGGTTAAGTGAATTAAATATGATTTAATTCACAACTAGTGATCAATCAGTTAATTGATAATTCACTATAAATAGTTGTTGCGTGTCAGTTCTAAGGAAGGCCCAATTGAGACTTAGGTTAAAGGGATGATAACTGTCAGTTGTATAATTAGAAAATTGTATAAGTCAGTTATACAGTCAGTTGGAATGCGTGAGAAAGGAAGGCTGAGAATTGGCTAAGTGTTTGGTTGATTTTTCCTAGATCAGAGTGAGACAATTGGCAGAGTGCGGGAATTTCTCTGAGAGAGAAAGTAATGTATTGTTTCATGATATTGACTTTATACAATATACAGATAGCAGGGTTTTAGGTTGTATTCTTTCCCCAAATACATCTTATGTTGTGCAATTGATTATCTCTTTCTCTTACTTGTTATGTGATTGTGCAAGCATTTTTTGTTTCCACAAATTGTAGAAGGATTCAATATCTTGTTTTAGTACATTATAAAATCAGTTTGAATCCTGTTTCTAGATTTTATACAAGTTTGTGGTCAAGATTTTTGGTCTTGGTGGTGACCCTTTTGAGGGCTTATCTCCCTTAATATTTGTTTCTACTATGAAAGGGCTATCACTATTTCTTTCAGGAATTTTTTTTATAGTGCATTTCCTTCTTGAAGGGGTTTTGTTCTAGTGGAAAGTTGGGAGGATTGGGATGATGATTGTCAAGGTTGTCCTTTCCTCATTAGTTTTTGCACTTTTTTAGTGACCCAAGGGTGGTGAGGAGGCTTATCCTCCTATTTCCTTATGGGCCTAGTGTGAGTGGTAATTCTTATAGTTGAGTAAAGTTGGTGGACAGGTGGGGGGGGGGGAGGCAAGTCTCAAAAAAATGTTATCCTTATAATTCACAACATTATAACTGCATTAGACTTGGAAACACCACCAAGGATTGAAGAATTCAGAGGAACTGACACAAGTGTGTTGGGTTTTATTTGGAGTAAGTTTGATACCCTGGAGGCCATTGAATGCCAATGTGGTTTCACGTGTAGTGGTGGTGTGCCATACGGCCATGGAGAATAACAATGGGTAGAAATTTGGGATTTAGGTGAAGAATTGGATCAACAGGCTATCCATTCTCTAGGAATTATAAATTTTCCCCTCCATTTGATTCTCTAGAAACCTACTCCAACATGTTATTCTGCTCCCGAGACAACACACTCAAGATTGGTATGAAGACAAGAATGAAATTACTAGTTTTATGAATGATCTCTATCATAATTAGTGGCAAATGATGGAAAAATTGCTAGCTTTGCATCGTGAACAAAAAAAATTAATGAGAGGCTAGATTATTTGGAAGGTAGAATGGAAAATATGGAGGAACACTTTCATAAGTTTATTTCCTCCTTTGCTAACAGGAAACAACCCAGATAATCTAGTTCCGGGAAACCTCTTATATCAAGGATGAAAATTAGATGTATTTTGGTTCTTGGTATCTTCTCTTATTTTTGGGTTATTTGCATGTGGTCTCTTAGTTTTCTCTTGTCACTTAAAATGTTTTTGTGTTATTATATTTTGTCTAATAAGTCTAGTAGGAAAGAAGTCAAAAGCTTTTTGTTTAAAAACTACTCACGATGTATCTTTGAGATGAAATAATAGAAAGCTTAGATTTAATATATATATATATATATATATATATATTACTTTCAAAAAAAATTATACATCAAAATTTTTAATAATGAGTAAAAACAATATTATATCGAGGAGTGGCAGGTGCTGGGAATTTTTATTAAGAATATCTTCTAATAATAATTTCCAATTGGAAGACTCAAAGTTCATGATTTCCAATAATCTAATAACCTATATTTCCAATGATCTAATAACCTATCTATAATAGGTCATGGAATGAAATAAATAAAATTGAAGGTAATTTCCCTAGTTTCACATTTTAAAATGTTTTCATATTGTAAGAATTAATACACATTTACCTTTCCCATAAGAACAAGAAGGAATGCCATGGATAAAATCCAAATTTTCATATTATAAGAAATAATAAACATTCTCTATAACATCAAGTTGCAAATTCTATAAAGAAGATCTATGGTATGATCCCATGCTATGGCTAATCATGGAGGTCATTTGAAACTTGGTGAAATGTTTGTCAATGGGTAAAGTTCATTAATAAATAAGATATGAAATATATTAAAATGTTGACGGCTTGCGGTCCGCAATTTTTAACTTCCCGTAAACTAATATAAGAGATGGACGTGACGTTCATTATCAAACTCTTTGTTGTCGGGAAATTTGACCTCGTAGACGGATATTGGTGTACATTATTGTTGTAACTGTTTGTTGTCCAAAAATTTTATCATTTTATCAGCCGGAAACTGATCTCGTAGATGGACGTTGGCATTCATTATCAACCAGAAACTAATCTCGAACACGGTTGTGTGATTACATAGATGAACGTTTTATCCGTCGCCTTAAACGTAGGGAAAATTTTCTCAGCCGAAAACTGAACTCGTACGTTTGGATGACAAGCAAATTAGTCTAACACGACGTGATTTTCCTGCCAAAAATTTGTCCTAGCGGTAAACCCACCAATTTGTTTTTCCTAGTATCGGTCTTATCATAAACCATCGGTTTTAGATTTGAAATTGAAACTCCATGTGTTTTAAAATTCCTACCCTGTTAGACTGATCTCCTAATTAGATTTAAAATTAAATTCTTACCCTGTTAGACTGATCTCGTAAAAACCATGAGTTATAAATTTAGATTTGAAATTCCTACCTTGTTAGACTTATCTCCATAACTTTTAGATTTGAAATCTCTATTAATTTTAGATTTGAAATTCCTACCCTGTTAAGTTGATCTCCTATATCGACGTTGGCGTGGCGAGATCTCCTAAATGTGTGATCTCCTGGATGTTAGACCGATCTCCATCGGTTTTAGATTTGAAATCTGTACCCTCTTAGACTGATCGCCTAGATCGACGTTGGCCTTCATTATCTGGACGTTGGTAGATTTGAAATTCCTACACGGATAGAGCGGGAAACTGATTTTGTACCCTATAGCGTGTTACATAGATGGACGTTTTCTCCGTCCCTTTTACTTAGACGAATGTTGGGTTCATTATCAAAACTGCAGGAAATTTAAAATCGTGTATATAAATACATGCTTCCTCTTGTGCTATGAATTTTATTGGCGTGTCTGCAAGAAATTTAAAAGCGATTAAAAATACTCCGTCTTAGGGTACGAATGCCACTTTTTTTCATGGTAATAATATATCGAGTCTGGGTAAGTGAGTGAAAGAAAGTGCATAAATTTTCGAATTTTTAGGCGCCATAAAAATCACGTTCACTGTGCATATATCGTCCACTGAGGTACATTAACATTAAAAATCACTGATAAACTTTACACTCTATGGTGAATATCAAACACGCATATTATAGTGCCCTTTTTTAAGAAAATTTGCCTGGAAATTTTTTTAGTTGGAATTTGGGAATTGTTTTATTTTTTAAATCTGAATTTTGTTAGCTGGAATTTGGGATTGTTTTGTTTTTTAAATTTGATCATAGAAATGTTTGAATAATTTTTTTATAATGAAAATGGTTTAACATCACTAAAAATTCTGGGTATTTAAAATCTCTTAAATGTCCAAATGCCCTTAAATACCCAAATGCCTAGGCATTTATGTCCCCATTTCTGAACAAAGAAAAATTGAAATCGACCTAAGATGCCCAGGGCTCAATCGAAACAAAGATACCCCAAGGCGTTCAGGTGCCAATTCTAAACAAGGTAGCGGTGTAACGGTTCGCTGCCGTATTTTTCCATAAGCAGCGGTTCACAATCTTTGAGAGATGAATGCCGTAGTTGGGTGGATCTTATTTAAATTGGATTGAGTCACTCGTGTGCTTCTTGTTCTATTGGATTAAATTGAACTTTAAGTAAGTCACTAGTGTTTTTTTTGTTATTGAATTTTAAGTTAATGGAGTCTTTTTAATTATTGAATTTTTTGTTTTGTTGTGTGAGATTAATTTGAATTTTAAATGTGGATTTGAATAATAACATTAAAGATCACCATTGATATTTACTAGAATGTTTCACACTAAATTTAAATAAGCAACTTTCTTAAGTTAAAAATAAATTTTATAATCCTATTTCTTTATTTACGATGTTTTAAAATAAAATGATTTTATTTTTTTATAATTTTATTAAAATTTGAACTATTTATTCATTTTAATTGAGATTTTTGTCTTCGTAATAAATTTTAATAATAATTGGTTCTAAAAATCTATCTAATATGATGGATCGAGAAAAATCATTATTACAAATTTTTTTTATAGTTATAATTAATTATTTATATAACAAATTTTAAAATATTATAAAATAAATTTTAACTTATAATTTTTAAAATAAAATTATTCATTTTTTAGAATCTATTTTTCTATGATTCATATAAAATTGTAAAATTTCTTTCGGTAATAATCACATATAATGGAACATTGTCGATGCGTTTCGAGCCAACCAGTATGGTTCATCATCAAAATTAGGTGAATAATAAAAAATTATTCATTTTTTTATTAATTTTAATTATTTTTATTTTATTAATATTAATTATAAATTTTCTATAATTATAATTTAAAATAAAATATTTTATTTAAAAACAAAATAATTGTAACTTCAAATTTTAATAAGAAGTAAAAAATAATTCTATTCAAGGTGGTAGCAGCTACCAAAAACCTATGGTAAAATTGAAATCTTTAGAGAGAATTATAAAACAATCATCCAACTTTAAAGAAATCCTAAGAATGTAAGACCCTACTGATCCAATTTTAAAGAAATCCTAGGAATGTAAGACATTAACAATCCAACTTCAAAGAATTCTTACAAATATTGAAGGACAAATTCCAACCAAATAAAAATGCTTATCGCTTTATTAAGTTACTTTATTATCAACTTCCACAAGGACATAAATGTCAATATTAAGTCAACCAATCTCTCCGTCTCAGTTTACATATCTCGATTGCCGATTTTCGGGTGATCCCACCTCTCCGTCTCGGTTTACATACCTACTGATACCTGGGCCCACTTGTCTGTCTCCGTTGCTATCCGTTTACATAGACGGACATTATCTCTGGCTCTGTTTGAATTTCTTTCGTTTCAGTTTACATAATCGATTCTTCGAACCCCATTACGTGGGCTACGCCCTACCTCTACCTCTCCATCTCCGTTATGGACGTTTCTACGTTTCCGTTTATATAGATGGACGTTGCCGTTCATTATTAGAATTCTTTGTGGTCCAAAAATTTTTCGGAAACAGATCTCGTAAATAGTTGTTTGTGGTCGGAAACTTTTCTCAGCATCTTCTCTCGTAGACCGAGGTTGGCGTTCATTGGTTGGTAAATTTTCTCCGTTGAAAATCAACGTCATAGAGGGACGTTGAGGTTCATTATTATAATAGTTTGTTGTTGGAAAATTTTATCACCCGAGAAGCTGATCTGGTTAATGGACATTGACGTTCATTATCAGAACTGTTTCTGTTTGTGGTCGGGAAATTTTCTCAGCGAAAAACCAATGTCGTAGAGGGACGTTGACGTTGATTATTATAACCATTTCTTGCCGGGATATTTTGTGAGCCTAAAGATAGTCTTGTAAATGGAGGGTGGTCGGGAAAATTTCCCAACCAGAAAATGATCTCGTACCCTATAACATGTTACCATGATGGACATTTTCACGGTCTCCGTTTAGATAGAACGAACATTGCCATTCATTATTCTAACTTTTTGTAAAATTTTCCCCTGGCATTCTTGTTGAGGGACATTAGTGTTCATTATCAGAACTACTTGTGAACGGTAAATTTTCCCTGCACAAAATTGATCTTGTACCTTAGTCGGATTCTATAGGGACGTGTGGTGTTTATTGTTAGAACCATTTGTGGTAGGAAATTTTTCTCAGTCTGTAACTGATCTACCGATTACATAGAAAGTGTGTTCCATAGATGGACGTTTCTTACGTTTCTTCCGTCTCCAACTACATTGATCGATGTTGCCGTTCATTATCAAAACTATTTTTCGTCCGAAAATTTTCTCGGCATGGAGCTGCTCTCGTACCATTACCTGTAGCATGTTATATAGATGGTCGGTTTCTCCCTTTTCCGTTTACAGAGATGAACATTAGGGTTAGGGTTCATTATCAGAACGGTATTTTTGGGTACCAGGTGTGTGTCTACAGGAAATTTAAAAGCATATATAAATACATGCTTCCTCTTAGGGTATGAATTTCACTGTTTTCGTAGCTAATAGTATATCGTGGGTACTCTCTTGAAAGTCAAGCCACTGCAAATATTCTCAAATTTTTAGGTGCATAAAAAATCACAATCAGAATGAGGTACATATGCATTTTGTTTTTAATCAGAATGCTGTTTATATGCTTTTTGTTTTTAATGTAATTTTTTGAAAAGTTTTTGGATTTATTTTTCTAATTTTATTTGTTTTAAATTTGGAAGGAATTGATTAAAATCACAAGTTTAATGGGTAAATTTTTCACAATCAAAGTGTCATAGGGATTTATCAGGGTACTGAATCTATATATGCAGTCAAAAAACGAGTTTAAATAACACAAATCAAGATTTCACACCAATATTTTTATCCGGATATAAAAAAATCCACTAAAAACTCTAAATAATCGCATTGAAAACAATTCTTTAAAAATCGCTAGTAAAAAAACTAGTTTAAATAATAGAAATCAAAATTTCCACTGAATATTTTAGCCAGATTAAAAAAATCCACCAAAAATTTCAAAAAATCTCATTAAAAACCACTCTTTAAAAATCAATTATAAACTTCACACTTTAAGGGTGATTCGTGAATATGAAACACTCTAACGGTAATTCGTGAATATGAAACACCAATGGGCTTTGGAATAATTTTCATATTAAATTCACCAATACATTAAATACAGCGATACATGGTTATGCACCAATACATTAATTTTGTTCTCGTAAATGGATGTTGGTGCATTATCATAACTGTTTGTGGTCGGAAAAGTTTCCCAGCCAGAAAATGATCTCGTACGCTTTAACGTGTTACCATGATGGACGTTTTTACATAGACGAACGGATTTTTGTTGGCGGACATTGGTGTTCATTATCTGAACTGCTTGTTGACGGAAAATTTTATCAGCCGGAAACAGATCTCCTACCTTAGCCGGATTCTTGTATACGGACGTGTGGTGTTTCTCGTTAGAACTGTTTCTGGTCGGAAAATTTTCTCACTCGGAAACTGATCTACCGATTACATAGATAGTGTGTTCCATAGATGAACGTTTCTCGGTCTCCGATTTCATTACTGTTTGTGGTCGGAATTTTTTTTGTGCCGGAAACTAATCTCTTAGAGGGGCGTTGTCGTTTATAATCAAAACTGTCTATGGTTCGAAATTTTCTCGGCATGGAACTGCTCCAATACCGCTACCTGCAGCGTGTTATATAGATGGCCGGTTTCTCCCTTTTGAGTTTACATAGACGAACGTTATGGTTAGGGTTCCTTATGAGAACAGTGTGTCTATAAGAAATTTAAAAGCATATATAAATACATGCTTCCTCTTAAGCTATGAATTTCACTATTTTCTTAGCTAATAGTATGTCGAATTTGGGCACTCTCTTGAAAGTTTCAAGAATGCAAATATTCTCAAATTTTTAGGTGGATTAAAAATCACTTTCAAAGCATAAGCATTAAAAATCACTAATGAACTTCACACTTTGAGAGTGGAAATCAAACAACCAATAATTTTCATATTAAATACACCAATACATGGCACCTTTACCGCTAGCAAAGAGTTCCGCATTGCCCCATCATCGGTCCATGGAGCCGCCGTACTCTATCTGTTTAGACGTTTTAGAATAAGTCTAGAATAATATTTAATTGTTTTAACTCTTAAAATAAGTATTATCAGAAACGATTTTACCGAAATTGGATTAAATTACTTAAATATTTCACATTTTTTTTTAATTTTTTAATTATTTCAGGACAAGTATTTTAATTTATTGGTCTAAACGGGGAATTGAATATTGATTTTTTGTGGCCATCACTAATTTAGTTTTACCGGGTGATCTTTTAAATTGTATTTTTGAATTTAATAATAAAATTATATTTATGAAAAGTTTGTAGTTGTATTTATAAATTGAATCGATGAAGTGACACGGAATGTTTATTAAGAGTTTTGCTTAAAACACGTCAAAGAATGTAATCAATAAATTTCAATTTTTTATATTTTAAGAATTTATAAACTTTCTATTAACATCAAGATGAGCAATGTTTTAAATAAGATATAAGCTATTATCCTATGTTATGGCTAATAGTGGAGGTCATTTGAAACTTCGTGAAATGTAATCATATAGTTCATTTGAAACTGGTTAAAATGTTTGTCAATAGGTAAAGTGATATGAAACAAGTAAAATGATTTTCAAATGCTTTTCATTAATTAAAGTGATATGAAACATTATAATATAGTATTTTTTTTTTTAAATTCCAAAATTAAAAGAAATGTAACAAGTGTAAAGATAATGAAATATGTAGAGGTGATGTTTAAATTCATGTGAAGATATGTCCAATTTTCACTTCTAATAACAATTATTGAAATTATCTTGTTGAATCCCATCATTTTATTTCTAGGTTTTCTCTTTCAGTTTCTTCTCCTTTTTTCAGTGATTCGGTTTTTTTCTCTTTTCTTTAGTGGTTTCTTTTTCTAGGATTCTTCTTTCAATTTTTCTCCTTCTTCAAGTGATTCATTTTTTTCTCTTTCTTTAGTGGTTTCCTTTTCTAGATTTCCTCTTTTAGCTTTTTCTCCTTTCTTCAGTGGTTTCCTTTTTGTGCTAAATAATAAATAAACAAAAATGAATGAATAAATAAATAAATATTTTTTTTTTCTTTTTTGTTTTCTTTTAGTGTTCTGTTAGGTAATATGATTGGTCGTTTCTTTTAGGCCTATTTGAGAGGGTAAGGTGATTGTGTTATTTTTTTTTGTCTTTTGGCTTCTATTTTTTCTCTCTTTTTATTAAATTCATTTTGGTGTCATGTTTAGCTTAATCAGTGTTCCACCTTTTAGTTATATTTATAGATTCTACTCATGAATTTAGTGATATTGGGCATTGAATATATTTCATAGTCACATTTGTATAAGCCTTATTTTTATTTTTAATTCTTATATTGTATTTTTTGTTAATTTATATTTTATTTGTTAAAATTCATATATATATATATATATGATGATGATGATGATGATGATGATTAACATCCACTAAGACCAATGCGGTCTATCAAACCTTAAGAAGAAGAAAAAAATATCGGACCTTAAGGAAAAAAAGAAGAAGAATCTAATCACGATTCTTCAAAATATTATTTTTACGATAAAAAATAAAGGAAAGAATCTCTACGAGATCACTATAGTTGGGTTGAGTTAACAAGTCAAGAAGATTGGAAGTGTGACAAATGTTAGGGAAATGAGAGCGAGTTTGAGTAAGAGTTGGGCAATCTAAAATAAAGTGTTTTTCATCTTCCACCCTCTTAGTATCGCAAAGTTGACAGATTCTGTTGTCTCAGGTAGTCTTGAGGGTAGACCACCACCTAGTTTCACTTCGAAGCTCATGAGAATTAGTTCTTATCCTAGCGATGTTCATTTTTTTCTTAGTGTTGGTCAAAACAGAGAGACAATTCTAATAATCAAGGGTTGGGTTGATCACTTCCTTATATTGTCTTAACTTTATTTTACCCCCATCTCCTTATCATCCTATCGTTTATCCTTAAATTTGGAGGTAATAGTATATATGACACTACCCTTGCTTCTCATGATGATCTTCTCATTTATCCCCTAATGGTTGAGAAAAGACTGGACATCCTTATGCCACCCATGTTTGAGGAAAATGTGGGGCCTTTGTCTAAAGTTAGAAGAAATATTGGGAAGCCTCTTGAATTCCATGTTGTAAATCATCTTCCTATACATCAGATACCTAAACATAGTCATGCTTTCAATGGGGGAAAGGCAAACTTAGATAAGGAGGATACGATAAGGAGTATTTCCCTTGATCTTGAGGTTGTAGGTTATGAATTGCTTTTCAACAATCTCAATATTTCTCCAAGACTCTATGGATATACTGTAACCCCAAATTTCACATTTGTATAAGACAACAAGGGTGAAGAGTCTCAAGAGGAACCTTTTTTTTTACTCCAAATATAAAGATCGATTTGTTGGTCCCTTAGTTAAACTGAGAGGGTGGGGTGGGGGGTGGATTAGTTTAATACATTCATGGACTTTGAAAATTTTCCTTTAAAATTATTTTACACCTTCATTTCATAATAAATTTATTATATAATGAAACAACAATCTTAATATGTGAGCAGCAAATATTAAACAAATTAAATAATCATCATACACATGGACAACAGATATAAGTGGACACCCATAAGGGAGAAAACCACATATTATTATTGTTGTAATACAAAGGCAAGCTCCAACTCCCTTTCACCACTGATTTTCTGTAGGCTCCAACCTATAGGAGGCTACTACCTCAAATTCTGCAAGCTACAACTTGCAAGGAAGCTTCAACTCCAATCTATTTTCTGCAGGATACAACCCACAGGAGGCTTCTACCTCAAATTCTACAAGCTACAACTTGCAAGGAAGCTCCAACTCGGACCGACCTCTCCATATCCATTAACATAGACGCACGTTTTTTTTCTCCACTTGCATAGACACAATAACAGATTTTCTCAGTTTTATTTTATTGCACTAGAGGCACATTCTACAGTGTAGTATGACCCTGATGTGTAAGTATGTCGAAAGCCAAAATAACAAAAACTAAAGAAAATTTTACAAATAAAATCTCAATATTGTCTGCTTAAATAATAATTTAGAAAACCATACTTTTTTTTATATTTACTCCATAAACCTCTATATTTACAAAACTCAAAAAAGAGGTTTTCACCTATGGGCCAAGTACCATATTTATAAAAGAGCTATGGTAAATAAATAATATAAATGAGGTATAAATAGGTAAGGTAGATAAATAAAAATATATCAAATAGGATTATAAATCAACATCTAATTATATATGAAGTCTATGGCCCAAATACCATCGAATAAATTATTATTAATAGCATGCAAAAAAAAATTATTAACCCTACAACCCATTTTGACCCCGAAGTGTAAGTATGTCGGAAGCAAAAATAAAAAACTAAAAATAAAATAAAAAGTAAAATCTAAATAATGTCGGCTTAAAGAATAACTTACAGAACCATATAAATAAACAAAACTTCTTTTTCTACTTACTCGGGAGGTATGGTAAATAAATAAAGATATAGTTCATGGTAATGAATAAAAATATAAATAAACTATAGGTATGGTAAATAATAAAACCTCTTTTATATTTAATCCATAAATCTCTTTGTATTTACAAAAACTCAAAAGAGAGGTTTTATTTAGGTGAATCCTATGGGACAAATTATTATTAATACCATGGGCCAAATACTATATTTATAAAAGAGGTATAAAATGTAAGATAAATAAATAAAAAATATATCAAATAGGAGTAGAAATCAACATCTAATTATATATGAAGCCTATGGACCAAACTAATAATAATAGAATGCAAAAAAAGCATTATTAACTCTAACATTAATATTAAAATACTAATATTATTATTAAATATAATATTCATATTAATATTATTAAATTTAATAACTTTATATTAATACAATATTAAATATATATATATATATATATATATATATATATATATATATGGGAGGGAAGAACAAATGCATATGATAGAGCCGGAGAAATAATGGGAGTGACGAAGGAGAGATGGAGATAAAGTAGGAAGGAGAGGGAGAGGGAGGGATGAGACGAGAGAGAGAGAGAGAGAGAGAGAGAGAGAGAGAGGGAGTGAGAGATAGAGAAGGGTAAGAGAGGGAGAGGGAGAGAGACATAAAGATGGAGGTGGGAGAGAGAGGGTGAGAGAGGGAGGGAGAAGGAGGAAGATGGAGGTGGGAGAGAGAGAGGGTGAGAGAGGGAGGGAGAAGGAGGGAAGATTGGAGGGGGGAGAGAGAGAGAGAGAGGGAGGGAGAGAAGAAGAGAGAGATAGAGAGTGAGAAGTGGAGAGAGATGGAGTGACAAGGGAGATATGGAGAGAGAGTATATATTTTTAGGGGTGAGATAAAGAGATGTAGAAGGAGTGATGGAAACAAGGGGGGAGAGAAGGAGAGAGAAGAAAAAAGGGAGGGATATAGTAGCTAGTTGGCGAGAGAGATAGAGTGATGGGGGAAGAGAGAGGATTTGAGAGAGAGAGATAGAGAGAGATAGATGGAAAAGTGAGGGAGGGAGACACACACATACAGAGAGAGAGAGAGAGAGAGAGGGATGAAGGATGAGAGAGAGGACTTGAGGGATATGAAGAGAGTGAGGGGGAAGTGAGAGGATTGTAGGGGGGAGAGAGAGAGAGAGAGAGAGAGAGAGTAAGTGATGGGGGAAGAAGTAGAGAGGTATGAGAGGAAGGAAAAGAGAGGGGACTTGAGAGAGAGGAGGAGAGAGGGAGGAAGATAGGAGGAGAGAGAGAGAGGGAAGAATAAATACATAGTGATAAGTGGAGAGAGAGAGGAAGTGACAAGGGAGAGATGGAGAGAGAGTGTGTATGTTTTGGGGTGAGATAAAGAGATAAAGAAGGAGAGATAGAGAAAAGGGAGTAGAGAAGGAGAGAGAGAGAGAGAGAGAGAGAGAGAGAGAGAGAGAGGCATAAATGAACAAAGTTGGTAGGTGAAGATAGAGAGTGAGAGAGGTGGGAGAGAAAGGAAGAGAGAGAGTGGAGAGAGCTAGGGAAAGAGAGATGGATATGGAGGGGGAGAGAGGGAGGTAAGAAGAAATACATAGAGAGAGAAAGATGGAGAGAGAGAGAGAGAGAGAGACAGAGACAGAGAGGGAGAGAGGATATCATGAGGCAGGAGAGATATAAGCAGGGAAGAGGGAGGGAAGGGGAGGAGAGTGAGGGAGAGAGGGAGGGAGAGGAGGAGGGAGTGATAAATAGATAGATTGGAGAAAGAGAGTGTATGTTTTGGGGTTGATATAAAGAGAGTGTATGTTTTTTAAGTTGTGTGGGCTTTGAAAACCAGATCGTATAAGCCCAGATCGGTTTTAATTTTTATTTGGATGAAATTTGATTTTATTATCAATGATCATGTTAATTTAATTGGGTAAAATTATATATAAATGTAATTATGTTTTGATATAGGTATAATTATTAAATGTATAGTAGAAATTTAATCTCAGTAATATTTTAGACTATTTTTAGTAATATATGTTATTCAAATACTGGAATTTATTTACTTTCATAGTTATGTATTCATGAGTTATATATTGGCTCATGGTATTGTAAAAATGTATATTTACATATTAAGAATCTTCACTATAAAATGGGAATTAATTTCCATAGTTAACAATTTGTTACACACACACACACAGATATATATATATATATATATATATATATATATATATATATATATATATATATATTATTTTTCTTATTATTATTAAAAATAATAATAACAATAATAAAATTGTAATTTAATTAGTTTTTGTATTTTTTAATTTTAACAACTTGACATGCATATAGCTATACTACTAATAAACATTTTAATGTAGAGTTGTAAAATTTCATAATTACACTTTTGTCCATGGAAGCATGTCATAACTATGATATAGTGCAACTCATTTCACGTGGTAGTAGTTCAAATTTATAGTCAAATTCATTAAAGGTTAGAAAATTTGATTTTAATTTTGAGTTGGTAATGGTTCAATTCTCAAGCTATATGGATGAGATAGTTAAAAGTTAATTTTGATTTGAATTTGAGCACAAACATATAAAGTATAAATTGAATTCCTTGATCCATGTTTACATAGTGGAGGCCAACCTGTGAAATTCAAAAGTGAGGTTATAGATGGCGAAAAAGAACTATAAAACTTTTGAATGCTTAAAAGTTAGATTCCTTAACCAATAAGAACATTGTTGGTCAAAGTTTCATGGTATGGTAGTAAAGGTATAGATAGCCAAAAAAACTATAAAGTTTTTGAATCCTTAAAAGTTAGATTCCTTAACCAATAGGAACATTGTTGGTCAAAGTTTCATGGTGTGGTTCCTAGTGAGGAATGCGAAGAGGGGATAATTTCTAACATACATGATTGAATGTAAAGAGAAGAATTTTAACTAAGGAAGGAATAAGAGGATCTTAACTAATCATTGTTTCTTAGTTAGAGGTTTTATTGGTCATATCTTTTTCATTAAAATTATTGTTGACTAGAGTCCATGTTATTAATGGTTCCTTGTTGGGCACAATTTAATCTATCATAGTAAATTTTTCTAGCTAAAAATGACCAAGGGGATGGGAAATCTATTCAATAGGATTATTAGCTAAGTTCTTATTTTTTTCCTTAGTTAAAATTTCCTTCCTTCCAGATGGTTCCTATGGTTATATTTTTTGTTGACTAAATTTCATTCATCAAAGTTCTTATTGGTTGTAGTTTGTTTATCAAAATTCTTATCTATTACAATTCTCCATCCTTTCGGTTAGTTAGGGTTCTTAATCAAGAAATTCCTTAAAACTATGATCAATGTGAATTTTAACCAACAAGACCCAATATCAATACTAAAACTTAAATCAAGTAGGGAATAAGACAATCATAGTTCATTGGTCATAGTTTCCTGTCAAACTAATTATCTAAGAAAATTACTTCGAAGTATCTCTTTTTCCAATAAGAACACTCATCAATATTAAAGAAAAAAATATTTGTTAGAGTTCTTGGCCAAAAAAAACTTTCACTAGGAAAATATGAAGGGACTATGAAATTTAATGAAAAATAACTTTGTTTATTAGAGTTTTCTTGGTCTTAGTTCGTGGTCATGAAAATGTTTTGGAACTATAAGTGATTGGAACTAGAGGATTAATTTTTAATTGTGTTTGTTATAGATAGTTGATATATTCTCTCAACTTATCTCTCTAGGTATGAAATAACTTGAATCTCACAACAATTTAGAAAACCCTATATAAACCTATTGTATTATTGTATTGTAAAAATTTTAATATAGTATATGAGCCATGAAGAATTTTGTGATTATTTTATTTAGATCAGAGCAAAGTATCTAAATATATATGCTAATTTAAGAAAAGATAAGGCACTTTCAAAGGGAGATTAATGAAAGTTGAGATGCAAGACTAGTTGAAAGAGAGTTTTCAGATAAAGGAGGTCGACACTCACAAATTTTCCGAAAACTTAAAATGAAAGGCATGAAAAATATAAAAAATTCATCAAAATTTCATTCGACAGGCAAAGATAATTTGAAATTCCAGGGCTGGATGGACATGACATTCATTATCAGAACTGTTTATTGTCGGGAAATTTTCTTAGTCAGAAACTGACCTCGTAGACGGATGTTGGTGTACATTATTGTTGTAATTGTTTGTTGTCCAAAAATTTTATGTTATCAACCAGAAACTGATCTCGTAGACGGACGTTGGCATTCATTATCAACAAGAAACTGATCTCAAACACGGCTGTGTGGTTGCATGATTACATAGATGAACGTTTTATCCTTCGCCTTTTACGTAGGGAAAATTTTCTCAGCCAGAAACTGAACTCATACGTTTGGATGACGAGCAAATTAGTCTAACACGACATGATTTTCCTGCCAAAAATTTGTCCTACCGGTAAGCCCACCGATTCAATTTTCCTAGTATCGTTCTTATCATAAACCATCGGTTTTAGATTTGAAATTGAAACTCCATGTGTTTTAAAATTCCTACCCTGTTAGACTGATCTCCTTATTAGATTTAAAATGAAATTCTTACCCTGTTAGATAGATCTCGTAAAAACCATGAGTTTTAAATTTAGTTTTGAAATTCATACCTTGTTAGACTTATCTCCAATTTGAAATCTCTATTAATTTTAGATTTGAAATTCCTACCCTGTTAAGCTGATCTCCTAGATCAATGTTGGCGTGGTGAGATCTCCTAAATGTATGATCTCCTGGATGTTAGACCGATCTCCATCGATTTTAGATTTGAAATTGCTACCCTCTTATGTTGAAACTTCTGAGAATTCCAGAACAATACTGAGAGAATAATACTCTCCTCTAAACACAAAGAAATTAAAATAAAAATTTGCTTCTCAGAGACGGAGATTGCACTCCTGAAAAACTTCTATTCCATTAACTGAAAAAAAATATTACAAAAGAAACATCCTCCTTAGATGGATTACAAAATCTAGACTACTGCAAACACAGTTCCAGAAAACAACTTCACTGGCTCATCAAAATTTCGCACTAAACTGTGCTATGTCTAAAACACTCTGTCTCTTACACAATCTTCTGTTGCATACAATACACTCTGTTGTGTATTACACTTTTCACATATATGCCTCTCGGGCCTTTTTCAAAATATATATGGCGCAGCATATAATAAAAACTATGTATAAAATAACTTTAAAAACTAAAACTAAAACTAAACTCTATGCATATGCCTGTGGGGCCCATATAAAAAAGCGCATATATGTTATAACATATAACTCAAAAGGTTTTATAAAACCTTTACTGCTACGCGATAATAAAAACATTAAACAAAAACTTTAACAAACCCATAAACCAAACTTTTCCGCCTTCGCAACCTTCCAGACTTCAAAAGTCCGAATAAACTATAATGCAACAAAATTTCACATTACGAATTGGGATGCTGACGTCGGTCGGACTTGTAATCTGAAACTTTTGTTAACTAGCATGTATAAGGTTTCGGGTCCGAATTTGGGTTTCAGAAATCAGCTCAGAAAAAACCTAAAAACCTTATTAAATCTGCTCAGTGAATCTTCAGGTCTGGTTCTTCGTAATGCGAACGGCCCAAATAAAAATTACGACACAATAAGATTCTGTTGCGTGGTCTGTGGGACCACTGCTCCCATGGACTGTTGGGGACCACCAGCCTTCAAAATTAGAACGAAACCCCACGTTCAAAATCAAACAAATACTCTATTTCTCATTGTAAAAAGGACTGGCACCGAAAAAACCAAAAACCTCTGTAAACATAGAACTGTAAGGTTTCAAAGGAAATTGATTGTTTAGCAGATTTGGAAAGTGGCTCTGTACCAGAACCCTTCAAACAAAGATAGTAAGCGGCTCTAAGTACACTGCAGTTGAAATTAACATTTCAACACTCCCCCTTAAGTTCAACTACTGGGTTATCAGTCATACCCAAACATTTCCTTAAAAATTTAAAACTCTTCTACCCCAATGGCTTGGTCAAAATGTCTGCAAACTGCTCTTGAGTTCTACAATGTTCTAAAACAATTTCTCCATTGTTCACCAATTCCCTGATGTACTAAAACTTTGTATCAATGTGTTTCGTTCTTTTGTGAAACACAAAATTTTTTGATAATGCAATAGCTGAGCTATTGTCATAATAAATCATTGTGCCTTTTGCTTTCTCTTGGCATAAAATTCTCAATATTCTCCTCATCCAAACTGCTTGACACGCTGCTGCTGTAGCTGCCACATACTCTGCCTCTGCTGTAGATAATGCTACAATAGGCTGTTTCTTAGAAGCCCATGAAATGGCTCCTAAAACCATGTGAAAAACATAACTAGAAGTACTTTTCTGGTCATCTACACTTCCAGCCCAATCACTGTCAGTGTATCCAATTAAATCTGAATTTTCTGAAGCAGTATATAAAATATCAAACCTTTTAGTTCCTTTAACATACCTCAAAATTCTTTTTGCTGCCTGCCAATATGCTTCTTTTGGCCTCTCCATGAATCTGGAAATCAAACTAATAGTATGCATAATATCCGGCCTAGTTGCAATCAAATACATGAGGCTGCCAACTATGCTCTTGTACAAACTAGGATCAAAATCCTTGTTGTTGTCCTCTTCGCTGAGTTTTAATCCCAACACTGTGGGAGTAATTGCTGCCTCGCAATCCTGCATGTTAAATCTCTCCAAAACCTCATTAACATAATTTTCTTGAGAAATAAAAATTTTATTTTCATCTTGCTTTACTTCTATTCCTAAGAAGTATTTCAGCAAACCCATATCAGTCATTTCAAATTCATCTTTCATGACCTTCTTAAAATTTTCAACAAGGTAATCATCATTACCTATAAAAATCACATCATCAACACATAACACAACAGTCAGCATCTTACCATCCTTTTCTTTTATGTATAGGGTGGGTTCTCCTTCACATTTTTCAAATCCATTTTCCAGTAGATAGGAATTTATCCTACTGTACCATGCTCTTCGTGCTTGTTTCAGCCCATAAAGAGCTTTCTTCAATCTACACACTTTGTGCTCTTGGCCTTTATTCTCATAGCCTAGAGGTTGTTCAATATAAACCTCTTCCATTAACACTCCATTTAGGAATGCTGAATTCACATCCATTTGGTAAACTTTCCACTTGTTTTGTGCTGCTATGGACAACACTGCTCTCACGGTTTCCATTATTTCAACCGGCGCGAAAGTTTCCTCACAGTCTCTCCCATGCTGCTGCTTATACCCTTTGACAACAAGTCTGGCCTTGTGTCTTTCAATTTTTCCTTCATCATTACTTTTGGTCTTGTAGACCCATTTATCTCCAATAACTTCCTTACCTTTTGGGAGTTCAACTAAATCCAATGTCTTGTTTCTTTCTATGGCATTAATTTCTTCATCCATAGCTTCTATCCATTTCCTATCCTTAATAGCTTCCTCAAAATGAATAGGGTCATCAACATGACAATATAAATCAAATAAAGAGTTCATACCTTCATTTGCTGCCTCTTGCTCATAAATCTCATTTAAATTTCTAAACTTTGTTCCTCTTTCATTTGGTGTGCAAGTGCTTGAAGTAGCACTCGAATCTCCTCCTTGTGGTTTGCTTGGAGAAGTACTTTCATTTCTCCTCAAGGGTGTCCCTTTCTGTACTTGTGTTGGTGCTGCTATTGAGGGATTTATTTCAGCCATATCTTCATCATCTTCATCATGAGACAAACAGTTTTTAACATTCATTGTTTTCTCTATGCTTCCATCCCAAGCTTCCTCCTCAATAAACTGAACATATCTGCTCACAGTAAACTTCTTGGTGGATGGGTTATACAACCGATAAGCTTTGGATTCCTCACTGTATCCAATAAAAATACATTTCTCCCCTTGCTGTCCAACTTCTTCCTTAGCTGATCTGGAATGTGTGCATAAGCCACATAACCAAAAAATTTCATGTGGGTGACTCCTTGCTTTGTCCCACTCCATGATTCTTCTGGAACTTTGTTCATGACTGCTTTTGTTGGGCATCTATTTAAAATGTACGCTGCACAATGTATAGCTTCAACCCAATAATCATTCGACAAATGTTTTTCCTTTAGCATACTCCTTACCATATCCATGATTGTCCTATTATTCCTTTCGGCAACTCCATTTTGATGCGGAGTGTACCTTGCTGTAAATTGCTTATGAATCCCATTTTCTATGCAAAAATGCAGAAATTCTTTAGAGATATACTCACCTCCTCTATCAGTTCTTAGGACTTTGATATGCAGCCCACTTTGGTTCTCCACAAGTGCTTTGAAATTGCAGAATATTTAAAACACTTCACTTTTATTTTTCAAAAAGTAAACCCAAGTTTTTCTTGTAAAATCATCTATAAAAGTTAAAATATAGTGGCTACTTGCAAGTGATGGTGTTTGCATCGGTCCACATAAATCTGAGCGGACAATTTCCAAGGGTGCTTTTGCTCTTATGCTTTTCTCGGATGGAAAAATTTCTCTGTGTTGTTTACCCAAGATACAACCTTCACAAAGGCTGTCCGGTTTCTCAATCAATGGTAATCCTCTTACTATTACTTTTCTATGTAACAAATTAAGACCTCCAAAGTTGAGATGTCCAAATCTCAAGTGCCACAACCAATTCTCATCTTTTGTTTCGCTTTGGAAAGCCTCTTGTGTCACTGCTGCTATTTCTTCTCCATTCATCAAATATGCTCTCATCCTAAGAGGGAACATTCTGTTCCTTGTCATCTTCACGTCAACAATACATTGTTTTCTTGGTGGTTTATCCATGATGGTGCATACATCATCCTCAAAAAAAACATTGTACCCATTTTGAACAGGCTATCCAATACTTAAGAGGTTACATTCATTCCAGGAACATAATAAACATCTGCTATGGATTTATTTTCTCCTTTCCTTGTTAAGACATTTACATCTCTTTTTACCATAACAGAAACTTTACTATCTGTCCCTAATGTGACTTGTGACTTCACATTCTCATCTAACATAGAAAACATGGCTATGTTTCCTGTCATATGGTTACTGCAACCTGATTCTAGAAATCATAAATCTTCACTCTTTTCCTCAGCCATATTACATGCAAATTTTTTTTTATCTTGGCTGATATTTTCTCTAGTGAAATTTGCACTAGGTCTATTACCCATATCATTCTGCTTCTTCCTACATTCATTTGCATAATGCCCATATTTTTTACAATAATGACATTGGACATTGGATTTATCATACCTTTGTCCATGAGCATGTTGTTGTCCACATTGCTGGCTGCTACTTTGGCCTTGGTTATGATTTTGATTGCTGCCCCTTCCTTGAGCATTTGCTGGACTGTTTCTTCCACCTCTGTTTTGGCTTCTGCCTCTTCCTCTCTTGTTTCCTCTGCCTTGAACTCTTCCTCTTCCAAAGGAAATTTTGGTCTTGAAGGCATGCTCCAAAGATGAGTTTTCATTTCTACTCAATCTCTGTTCATGTGTCATCAGTGATGCATGAAGCTCATCAACTGAAAATTTTGAGAGATCCTTTGTCTCTTCTGTGGTGGTAACTATAACATCAAACTTTGAGGGTAGGCTCTTCAAAAGTTTCTCCACAATCCTCCTTTCTTCAAGTGTCTCTCCATGAGACCTTATCTGTGTGACTATTCCAATCACATGTGTGAAGAATGAGTCTATATTATCATACTCCTTCATGCAGAGAGTTTCAAAATCTCTCCTCAGTAATTGTAGTTTTGTTGTCGTCACTTTCTCCATGCCTTGATAGGTTGTCTTGAGAGTTTCCCATGCTTCTTTGGATCTCCTAGCTGCTGCTATCCTTGGAAACACACTCTCATGTACTGCTTGATACAAATAGAAGAGAGATTTAGAGTCCTTTTTCTTATTGCTCTTCAACAATTCCTTCTCTGCCTGAGTTAAGGCATTAAACTCATTTTCATCTATTGGCTCTTCAAAACCATCCTCAACAAGTTTCCATAAGTCTTGAGAGGCAAACATGGCTCTCATAGTGATTGCCCGGTAATCATAGTTTTTTCCCATTAAATTGTGGGAGCTGAGCATTACCAATACTCATGCTAGTGTTGGCTCCTGCCATACTTGCACTCTAAACTATGCTTCAAATACTTCACTTTGTATTTATAAAATAAACTGAATTTCTTCAAACAATAACACAATAAAAATCTTTCTTGAGAATACCTTGGATTATTTTGACTGAGTCTTCACTCTGCTTGAGACACTGCTGCAACAAGAAATCCTTCCTTTAGCTTCTTTAACACCTTCAAAGAGCCTGGACTACCTTTGATACCATGTTGGAATTTCCGAGAATTCCATAACAATACTGAGAGAATAATACTCTCATCTAAACAAAGAGAAATTAAAATAAAAATTTGCTTCTAAGAGACAGAGATTGCACACTTGAAAAACTTCTATTCCATTAACTGAAAAAACTATTACAAAAGAAACATCCTCCTCGAAGGGATTACAAAATCTAGACTGCTGCAAACACAGTGCCAGAAAACAACTTCACTGTCTCATCAAAAATTCTCACTAAACTGTGCTCTATCTAAAACACTCTGTCTCTTACACAATCCGTTGTTGCATACAATACACTCTGATGTGTATTACACTTTTCACATATATGCCTCTCGGGCCTTTTTCAAAATATATATGGCGCAGCATATACTAAAAACTATGTATGAAATAACTTTAAAAACTAAAACTAAAACTAAACTCTATGCATAGGCCTGTGGGGCCCATATAACAAAGTGCATATATGTTATAACATATAACTCAAAAGGTTTTATAAAACCTTTACTGCTATGCAATAATAAAAACATTAAACAAAAACTTTAACAAACCCATAAACCAAACTTTTCTACCTTCGAAACCTTCCAGACTTCAAAAGTCCGAATAAACTGTAATGCAAGAAAACTTCGCATTACGAATTGGGACGCTGATGTCGGCCAGATTTCTGATCCGAAACTTTTGTTAACTGGCGTGTATAAGGTTTCGTGTCTGGATTTGGGTTTCGGAAATCGGCTCAGAAAAAACCTGAAAACCTTATTAAATCTGCTTCAGTGAATCTTCGGGTCTGGTTCTTCACAATGCGAACGGCCCAAATAAAAAGTGTGACGCAATAATATTCTGCTGCATGGTCTGTGGGACCACTGCTCCCGTGCACTACTGGGGACCACCAGCCTTCAAACTTAGAACAAACTCCCGCGTTCAAAATCAAACAAATACTCTGTTTCTCATTGTAAAAAGGACTGATGTCGAAAAAACAAAAAACCTCTGTAAACACAAGACTGTAAGGTTTCAAAGAAAATTGACTGTTCAGCAGATTTGGAAAGCAGCTCTGTACCAGAACCCTTCAAACAAAGATAGCAAGCGGCTTTGAGTACACTACAGTTGAAATTAACATTTCAACATCTTAGACTGATCTCCTAGATCGATGTTGGCCTTCATTATCTAGACGTTAGTAGATTTGAAATTCCTACATGGATAGACTAAGCGAGAAACTGATTTTGTACCCTATAGCGTGTTACATAGATGGACGTTTTCTCCGTCCCTTTTACTTAGACGAATGTTGGGGTTCATTATCAGAACTGCAGGAAATTTAAAATCATGTATATAAATACATGCTTCCTCTTGTGCTATGAATATAATTGGCATGTCTGCAAGAAATTTAAGAGCTTTTAAAAATACATGCTTCGTCTTAGGATACGAATGTCAATTTTTTTCATGGTAATAATATATCGAGTCTTGTTAATTGAGTGAAAGAAAGTGCATAAATTTTTGAATTTTTAGGCGCATTAAAAATCACATTTTCAGTGCATATATTGCCCACTGAGGTACATTAACATTAAAAATCACTGACAAACTTTACACTCTATGGTGAATATCAAACACCCATGTTATAGCGCCCCTTTTTTAGAAGGGGTTGTCTACAAATTTGCCTGCAAATTTTTTTAGTTGGAATTTGGGAATTGTTTTATTTTTTAAACCTGAATTTTGTTAACTAGAATTTGGGGATTGTTTTATTTTTTAAATTTGATCATAGAAATGTTTGAATAATATTTTTATAATGAAAATGGTTTAGCATCACTAAAAATTCTGTGTATTTAAAATCTCTTAAATGTCCAAATTCCCTTAAATACCCAAATGCCTAGGTATTCAGGTCCCATTTCTGTTGGAATAATCTAGATTAATGCAGAAATAGATTTAGTTTTGCGTTGTTGAACGAGATATTTTATTTAGAATTTGGTTCCATCTATTTAGCTTTGTTTCCTCCAATTCAGGAGATTAGGTGAGTGCACTCTGCTATATAAATGTAATGTAATCGTGAAGTTGAGATCAATTATTCAGTGAGCTTTGTCTCACGATTATGTGTTGTGTTGTGAATTTGTTTTAATTTGGTATCAGAGCTTAAATAAGCTGTCTCCGATCTGTGCCAACATCTGCAAGTGTTGGGTATTGGAGTAAGCTCTGGCTTACATTCCACTTTCGAAACCCATTGGAAATTGAAAATTTGCACACCAGTTCAACGCAGCGGTTCTGCTGCTCTCTCCTCTTCGCGGGTAGATGGAAAGTATTCAAACGCATCCAGCTGGTGTTAGAATTTGATGCAACTGTGGTCCCTCTGTTTCAACTCGCCGTTTGACAGAACAAGCACACCCATGAGTGATTCAGTGCAGTGTCCCTGAGTGATTCTACTGCACACTTTCAGATTCGTGCAATTCGTGAGTTCTGCCTCACGCAAAAGACATCAAAGAATACATAAACGTTGCTGGTTTTGTTGCTGGTTGCTGTGATAATATGATTGACAGCTGAATTCAAATCGCATTTTTTTCAATTCAATGAGCAAGTGAAATTTTTGTAACTTCAAGGTGCGCGGTGTTAGTGTCCAATAGTTCGGCGTCACATTGAGGTCCGTAGGCCGTAAGGTCGGTCATAAGTCACAGTTTTTATTATTATTCAAACAACAATCCCATATTTGTTATGTGAGGCGAATGATACAAGGAGGTGATCATTTTTTTCAAGCAAAGGTGAAAGCTAAGTTTTTAGTTAAAAAAAAAAACCTTTTTTTTTAAAAGGATTTTTTTTTTATGGACTTTATTATATAAATCTTGTGGCTTCCTTGGTACTTTATTTGAAAATTGATTTGTCCTCGTGAACTTAAGGACAGCAGTGTGCATAAAACTCATTGGACTTTAAAATCTGGTTATTGTTGTTGAAATGGCTAATCCTCTTGCCGATTCCTATTTAAATGAATCCACCAAACTTGATGGTGAAAATTATGTAAATTGGAAATTTAAGTTGATCATAGTTTTAGAGGCATACAATCTCTAGACGATTGTCAAAGGTGACGAGCCCAAGCCTACTGCTGCTTCTGCGATCCCAGATTGGGATAAGTGAGAAATGAAAGCAAAAGTGCTGCTACGCATGTCAGTGAAGGACAATATTATTCCTCACATTCAGGATTGTCAATCTTCAAAGGCGACATGGGACACTCTCAAAGGTTTGTATGAAACTACTAATGCAAACCGTATTTTATTCTTAAAAACAAAGCTAATATCTATCAAAATTGAAGCCAATGAAAGCATTAGCAACTTTGTTTCTAGAATTAAAGACTTGAGTGATAAGCTTGGTGATATTGGTGAAAAAGTGTCTAGTAGCGATTTGGTCACTGTTGCTTTGAAGGGTTTAGTCCAAGACTATAAAGTCTTTATTTCAGCACTCTCAGCTAGACCAACGCTTCCTACATTTGATGAATTGGCTGGAATTCTTCTTCAAGAAGAGGAGCAAATGAAAAATTTTGACATAGAGTCAAATAGTTCTGATTTGGCATTAACTGCAAGAGCTAAAAGATCATTCCGAGGGAGACCATGGGACAAGAATAGAGGTTGTTTTTAAGAAAAGTAGAAAGGTATGACATCTCCTGACTCTTATGTTAAGAGAAACATTGAATGTGATTATTGTGGAAAACCTGGACATCTAGCTAAAGATTGCTATAGAAGAAAGAATCATGAATCAAATCAAAGACATAGAAGGCATAATGGAAATTTCATAAACAGAGACACTTCAGTTACTGATGGATTTAAAAATCTTAAGTTGTTTCTTTCTGATGCTGCATTGTCTGCTGAAACTGATGATGAGAATGCTTGGTTCATAGATTCTGGTGCATCGGCACATATGACTTGTAATAAAGAATGGTATGATAAATATTATGAGAAATTTGATGGCACACACATTTACCTAGGAGATGACAGGTCACTTAAAGTCCAAGGCTATGGCATAATAAATGTGTACTTACCTAATGGACAAATGAGACAGATTCATGATGTGATGTATGTACCTGCTCTCAAAAAGAATTTGATATTTGTTTCCACTATCACTGATAATCATTTAAAAGTGGAATTTGGTAAATTGGGGTGTATTGTGAAAGATGTTCAGGACCACTACAAGGTTGTTTCTACAGGTACCAGGGTTGGAGGATTATATAAATTGGATGTGACGATGAATCTTCAGGTTGCATTGACATCCAAAGAGACATCAACAGCAGAGTTATGGCATCACAGGTATGGGCACCTAAATTACAATGATTTATTGTTGTTGCAAAGAAAATCAATGGTTGAAGGTCTTCCTGTTATGAAGTGTGAACATTTACCATGTGAAGCTTGTGCACTTGGTAAGCAGCATAGAGAAGAGTTTCCTATTCATACCGAGAAACGACAATATGATATACTTGAATTAATTCACACTGATGTATGTGGACCTATGCAAACTAGGTCTCTTGGTGGTGCTTCCTACTTTGTTATTTTTATTGATGATAGATCTAGGTATACCTGGGTCTATTTCATTCGAAGGAAAAGTGATATATTTGAGTATTTTAAAGAGTTCCGAACCATGATTGAAAAACAAACAGGTAAGTACATTAAAATCCTCAGATCTGATCAAGGGGGTGAATATAAGTCAAATGCATTTAACAACTATTGTAAATCTAATGGGATCCAACAACAGTTCACAGTACCTCATACCCCTCAGCAAAATGGTGTTGCTGAGAGATGGAATAGAACACTGGTGGAGTGTGCTCGCAGTATGCTTCAAGGTAACAATATTTCTAATGGTTTCTGGGCAAAAGCCATTAATACTGTTGTTTATTTGAAGAATCGAAGTCCCAATAAGCAATTAGATTTTCAAACTCCTTTTGAGATTCTTCATGGTTATAAACCTAATGTCATTCATTTAAGAGTCTTTGGATGTACTGCCTTTGCACATATTCCTAAGGCTAACAGAAGAAAGCTTGATGCAAAGTCAATCAAGTGTGTTTTTATTGGGTATTGTACAGATCAGAAAGCATATAAATTGTTTGATCCATGTTCACATAAACTGTTTGCAAGTTGAGATGTGGTGTTTCATGAGAAAGCTGATAAATGTGATACAAAGAATGATGCATGGCATATACCTAATGATGATCATGTAAAACTTGATACTTTGGTTAAACAGGAATAGGAACAGGTACAAGTACAGGTTCAATATCAGAGTGAGAGCAGCATGAGCACATCCAGCAGCAGTGATTCATCACGGGAGGAAGATTCACCTCAAAGCCAAAGAATCATGGATGGAACTCCAACAGGTATTGTAGCACCAAGAAGGTCAACCCGACAAACCCAGCTTCCTGCAAGGTATAGAGATTATGCCTTGATGTCTAATATCATGAATGTTGTAGAACCAGTTGATTATGAACAAGCTAAACAACATGAATAATGGAGAAATGCTATGAATGATGAATATGCCTCTCTTATGAAAAATCAAACAGGGGAATTAGTGGAACTTCCTAAGAACAAAGTTCCAATTGGAAGCAAATGGTTGTATAAATCTAAATTTAAAGCAGATGGTAGCATTGATAAATTTAAGGCAAGATTAGTTGCAAAAGGATATGCTCAACAAGAGGGAATTGATTATGAAGATACTTTTGCACCAGTAGCTAAATTGAATACAATTCGATCACCGATTGCCTTAGCTACAAAACATAATTGGAATATACATCAATTGGATGTCAAATCTGCTTTTCTAAATGGTGATTTAAAGGAAGAATTTTATTTGGTTCAACCTGAAGGGTTTGTCAAACAGGGACAGGAGCATCTAGTCTGCAGGTTAAGAAAGGCATTATATGGTTTGAAACAGGCGCCGAGATCATGGTATGTAAATATTGATACCTTCTTTCTTCAGAATGGATTTGTGAAAAGCAAAAATGATCCTAACTTGTATGTTAAGAAAGATGGAAAAGGAAATGTTGCTTTAATATCTTTGTATGTGGATGATCTCATTATCACAGGCAGTGCTCACAAGTTAATTGAAGAAATTAAAGTTTAGTTGTCGCAGGAATTTGAAATGAAAGATTTGGGTGAATTGCATTACTGTTTAGGAATTGAGGTATGGAGAGAGCCTGGTAAAACATTGATCACTCAAAGAAAATATACAAAGGAAATTCTTAAAAAGTTCAATATGAGTGATTGCAAAGCTATGTCAACTCCCTTAGAACAGAATGCAAAGTTGTACAAAGAAGATGGAACTAAAGAGGCAGATGGAACATTATATCATCAGTTAGTGGGAAGTTTGAACTATCTCACCACTACCAGACCAGACATTGCATACTCAGTCAGTATCCTTAGTCAATTCATGGCTAAGCCTTCAGGAAATCACTGGAATGCTGCAAAGAAAGTTCTCCGATACTTAAAAGGAACAATGAATTTAGGTATTATGTATACTGATGAATCTGATGTTGCACTGACAGGTTTTTCTGATTCAGATTGGGCAGGAAATCCAGATGACAGACGATCTACCTCTGGCTATGCATTTCATATAGGATCAGGGGTCGTATCTTGGAGTAGTAAGAAATAGCCAACTGTTTCTTTATCATCAACAGAATCAGAGTACAAAGCTTTGACCAATGCCACCTGTGAAGCTGTTTGGTTGCGGAGAATTCTTGCAGATCTTGAAGAGGCACAAAGTGGTTCAACATGCATCAATTGTGATAATCAAAGTGCTATCAAATTAGCACATAATCCAATATACCATGCCAGAAAAAAACACATTGAGCTGCAATACCACTTTGTGCATGAGAAAATTGAGTCAAATGAAATTGAATTAGTATTTTGTAATACCAAGGATAATATCGCTGATCTATTTACTAAGGCTCTTGGTAAAATCAAATTTGAACTTTTTAGAAGTAAATTAGGTATTGTAAAAAATCCATTTCTCCATTAAGGGAGGATGTGAGAATAATCTAGATTAATGCATAAATAGATGTAGTTTTGAGTTGTTGAACGAGAGCTTTTATTTAGAATTTGGTTCCATCTATTTAGGTTTGTTTCCTCCAATTCAGGAGATTAGGTGAGTGCACTCTCCTATATAAATGTAATGTAATCGTGAAGTTGAGATCAATTATTCAGTGATCTTTGTCTCACGATTCTGTGTTGTGTTGTGAATTTGTTTTAATTATTTCTGGACAAAGAAAAATTGAAATCGACCTAAGATGCCCAGGGCTCAATCGATATAAAGATACCCCAAGGCGTTCAGGTGCCAATTCTAAACAAGGTAACGGTGTAACGGTTCGCTACCATATTTCTCCATAATCAGCGGTTCGCAATCTTTGAGAGATGAATGCCGTAGTTGGGTGGATCTTATTTAAGTTGGATTGAGTCACTCGTGTGCATTTTGTTCTATTTGATTAAATTGAACTTTAAGTAAGTCACTCGTGTTTTTTTTATTATTATTGAATTTTAAGTTAATGGAGTCTTTTTAATTATTGAATTTTTTGTTTTCTTGTGTTAGATTAATTTGACTTTTAAATGTGGATTTGAATAATAACATTAAAGGTCACCATTGATATTTACGAGAATGTTTCACACTAAATTTAAATAAGCAACTTTTTTAAGATACAAATAAATTTTATAATCTTATTTTTTATTTACGATGTTTTAAAATAAAATGAATTTTTTTTTTTATTCATTTGAAGTGAGATTTTTGTCTTGATAATAAATTTTAATAATAGTTGGTTTTAAATGTCACAATATAATCTATGTAATGTGATGGATCCAGAAAAATCATTATTACAAAAAATTTTATAGTTATAATTAATTATTTGTATAACAAATTTTATAATATTATAAAATAAATTTTAATTTACAATTTTTAAAATAAAATTATTCAATTTTTATTAGTCTTAATTATTTTTAGTTTATTAATATTAATTATAGATTTTATATAATTATAATTAAAAATAAAATATTTTATTTAAAAATAAAATAATTATAAATTAAAATTTTAATAATGGGTAAAAAATAATTATATTCAACAGAGACTAAAAGCCTATGGTAAAATTGAAATCTTTGGAGAAAATTAAAAAACAATAAGACGAATGTAAGACCTAACGATCCAACTTTAAAGAAATCCTAGGAATGTAAGACACTTACGATCCAACTTCACAACCTTAAAGAAATTCCTAGAAATGTAAGAGACTGATGAACCAACTTCAAAGAATTCTTACAAATATTGAAGGAGAAATTCCAACCAAATAAAAAAGCTTATCCCTTTATTAAGTTATTTTATTATCAACTTCCACAAGGACATAAATGTCAATATTAAGTCAACCAATCTCTCCGTCTTGGTTTACATATCTCGATTGTAGATTTTCAGGCGGTCCCACCTCTCCGTCTCGGTTTAGATACCTCCTGATACCTGGGCCCACTTGTCCGTCTTCGTTGCTATCCATTTACATAGACAAACGTTATCTCTGTTTGAATTTCTTTCGTTTCAGTTTTTATTTCGTTTCGGTTTACATAATCGATTCTCAGTTTACATAATCGATTATTCTAACCCCATTACGTGGGCTAGGCCCTACCTCTACCTCTCCATCTCCGTTTATGGTCGTTTTCTACGTTTACGTTTACATAGACGGACATTACCGTTCATTACTAGAATTCTTTATGGTCCAGAGATTTTCCGGAGACAGATCTCGTAAATAGGTGTTGGCGTTAATTATCGGAATTGTTTGTGGTCAGAAAATTTTCTCAGCATCTTAACCGACGTTGGCGTTCATTGGTCGGCAAATTTTCTCCGCGGAAAATCTATGTCGTAGAGGGATGGTGAAGTTCATTATTATAACAGTTTGTTGTTGGAAAATTTTATCAACCGGAAGCTGATCTAGTAAATGGACATTGACGTTCATTATCAAAACTATTTCTGTTTGTTGTCGGGAAATTTTCTCAGCGAAAAACCAATGTCGTAGAGGGACGTTGACGTTCATTATTATAACTGTTTGTTGCCAGGATATTTTGTGAGCCTAAAAGAATCAGTTTAAATAATAGAAATCAAGATTTCACTTAAATATTTTAGCCAGATTAAAAAAATCCGCCAAAAATTTCAAAAAATCTAATTAAAAACCACTCTTTAAAAATCAATGATAAACTTCACACTCTAACGGTGATTCGTGAATATGAAACACTCTAACGGTAATTCGTGAATATGAAACACCAATGGGCTTTGGAATAATTTTCATATTAAATTCACCAATACATTAAATACAGCAATACATGGTTATGAACCATTACCGCTCACAAAGAGTTTCGCACTGCCCGATTATCGGTCCATGGAACCGCTATACACATGGTTATGCACCATTACCGCTCACAAAGAGTTTCGCACTGCCCGATTATCGGTCCATGGAACCGCTGTACTCTATTTGTTAGACATGAGTTCCGCACTACACTATCATCCCTCGATGTAGCCACCGTACTCTCTGTTAGACGTTTTAGAATAAGTTTGAATAGTATTTAAGTGTTTAAACTTGTAAAATAAGTTTTACTTTTTAGAACATGGAACCCTATTTTGTTATATATTTTGGAAGTGTTTTGGAATGTTTTTCCATATAGTTTAGGAAGAATTTAGTAGAAATTATAAATTTGAGAATTTACCAGAAACAAGACGTTTTAGAATAAGTTTGAATAGTATTTAACTGTTTTAACTTTTAAAATAAGTTTTACTTTTTAGAACATGGAACCCTATTTTGTTATATATTTTGGAAGTATTTTGGAATGTTTTTCCATATAGTTTAGGAAGAATTTAGTAGAAATTATAAATTTGAGAATTTAGCAGAAACAATTGGGAATTGAGGATGCATTCAAAGATTAGAAAGATGGATGTGGTAATCGTCCAAAAGTAGTTGGCGCATCAAGGGATGCATTTAAAAATATTATTAGGACGGATTTTACTGAAATTGCATCTATTTACTCAAATACTACACATTTTTGTATTTTTTATTTATTTATTTATATTCTTTAATTCCTTAAGTATTATAAATTGTATTTTTTAATTGAATGATCGAATGATATTTATGAAAAGTTTATGGTTGCAATTATATTTTTAGATGGAATGACAGAACGAGTTCTTTTGAAAGTGATTTTTTTTTTTTTTTAAATCTTTAGAATGATGGTTATATATATATATAATTTTTTTTTAATTTTTTTTAAATTTGGTTTTTTTAATGTCACCGTAAAACCAATGTTTATTTTGATTTTTTATTATTTTTTATCCTTAACATTAGAATGATGGTTATAAAGTAATTAATTATAAATATAAAATATTTTTTTGGTTTATTTTTTTTAAATTTGGTTTTTTTAATGTCACCGTAAAACCCATGTCAAAGACAGACATTGACGTTCATGACCGTTTGTTGTCGGAAATTTTATCTGGCTATCAGTCGGAAGCTAATATCGTAAATGGATGTTGGCGTTTATTATCGGAACGGTTTCTGTTTGTGGTCGACACATTTTCTCAGTAGAAAACGATGTCGTAGAGCGACGTTGACGTTCATTATTATAACCGTTTGTTATCGGGAAATTTTGTTAGCCGAAAAATGATCTCGTAAATGGATGTTGGCGCATTATCAGAACTGTTTGTGGTCGGAAAAGTTTCCCAGCCAGAAACTGATCTCGTACCCTTTAACGTGTTACCATGATGGACGTTTTTACATAGACGAACGGATTTTTGTTGGCGGACATTTGTGTTCATTATCTGAACTGCTTCTTGACGGAAAATTTTATCCGCAGGAAACAGATATCGTACCTTAGCCGGATTCTTGTATACGGACGTGTGGTGTTTATTGTTAGAAATGTTTCTGGTCGGAAAATTTTATCACTGGGAAACTGATCTACCGATTACATAGATAGTGTGTTCCATAGATGAACGTTTTCTCGGTCTCCGATTTCATTACTGTTTGTGGTCGGAATTTTTTTTGTGCCGTAAAATAATCTCTTAGAGGGGCGTTGTCGTTTATTGTCAAAACTATCTGTGGTCCGAAATTTTCTCGGCACGGAACTGCTCCAATACCGCTACCTGCAGCGTGTTATATAGATGGCCGGTTTCTCCCTTTTCAGTTTCCACAGACGCATGTTAAGGTTAGGGTTCCTTATGAGAACGGTGTGTCTATAAGAAATTTAAAAGCATATATAAATACATGCTTCCTCTTAAGCTATGAATTTCACTATTTTCTTAGCTAATAGTATGTCGAATTTGGCCACTCTCTTGACAGTTTCAAGAGTGCAAATATTCTCAAATTTTTAGGTGGATTAAAAATCACTTTCAAAGCATAAGCATTAAAAATCACTAATGAACTTCACATTCTGAGAGTGGAAATCAAACAACCATGGGCTTTGGAATAATTTTCATATTAAATACACCAATACATGGCACCATTACCGCTAACAAAGAGTTCCGCATTGCCCCATCATCGGTCCATGGAGCCGCCGTACTCTATCTGTTAGACGTTTTAGAATAAGTCTAGAATAATATTTAATTGTTTTAACTCTTAAAATAAGTATTATCAGGAACGATTTTACTCAAATTGGATTAAATTACTTAAATATTTCACATTTTTTTATTTTTAGTTATTTCAGGACAAGTATTTTAATTGATTGGTCTAAACGGGGAATTGAATATTGATTTTTTGTGGCCATCACTAATTTAGTTTTAAATTGTATTTTTCAACTTAATAATAAAATTATATTTATGAAAAGTTTGTTGTTGTATTTATAAATTGAATCGATGAAGTGACACGGAATGTTTATTAATAATTTTGCTAAAAACACGTCAAAGAATGTAGTAGTCAATAAATTTCAATTTTTTATATTTTAAGAATTTATAAACTTTCTATCTAACATGAAGATGAGCAATGTTTTAAATAAGATATAAGCTATTATCCCATGTTATGGCTAATAGTGGAGGTCATTTGAAACTTCGTGAAATGCAATTGAAACTTCGTGAAATGTAATCATATAGTTCATTTGAAATTGGTTGAAATGTTTGTCAATAGGTAAAGTGATATGAAACTCACCAAAATGATTTTCAAATGTTTCTCAATAATTAAAGTGATATGAAACATTATAATATAGTATTTTTCAATAATTATTTTTCCAAAATTAAAAGAAATGTGGCAAGTGTAAAGATAATGAAATATATAGGGGTGATGTTTAAATTCATGTGAAGATATGTCCAATTTTCACTTCTAATAACAATGATTGAAATTAGCTTGTTGAATCCCATCACTTTATTTCTAGGTTTTTTTTTTTAGTTTCTTCTCTTTTTTTCAGTGATTCTGTTTTTTTCTCTTTTCTTTAGTGGTTTTCTTTTCTAGGATTCTTCTTTCAGTTTTTCACCTTTTCAAGTGATTCAATTTTTTCTCTTTCTTTACTGGTTTCTTTTTCTAGATTTCCTCTTTTAGTTTTTTCTCCTTTCTTCAGTGGTTTCCTTTTTGTGCTAAATAATAAATAAAAAAAATGAATGAATAAATAAATAAATAATATTTTTGCTTTTCTGTTTTCTTTTAGTGTTCTGTTAGGTAATATGATTGGTCTTTTATTTTAGGCCTATTTGAGAGGGTAAGGTGATTGTGTTATTTTTTTTCATCTTTTGGCTTCTATTTTTTCTCTCTTTTTATTAAATTCATTTTGGTGTCATGTTTAGCTTAATAAGTGTTCCACCTTTTAGTTATATTTATAGGTTCTAATCATGAATTTAGTGATATTGAGTATTGAATAGATTTCATAGTCACATTTGTATAAGCCTTATTTTTATTTTTATTTTTAATTCTTATATTGTATTTTCATAAAAATTAACCTTTATTATATATTTTTCTCTTTCTTCACTGTTGTCCTTCCATCCTTTAAATCTGCCTTATATCAGCTCTGGATCTTCACAACTTCTCTACCTGCTCTGTCTTATTCTTCCACTCTCTAACCTCTCTATGCATATAAAAATACCATCATTTATAAAGATCATTTCATAGTTGTTTGCATTCCATATGGGAATATGAAATGAACCGGTATGACAATTTTCCTTCCATCCTTTCAGTTTCTCGCTCAACATATTCAGGATGTTACAACAATACATACACTCATTTCAGCATTAAATTGGAGTTTTTCTTTACCTTAGAGACTTTCCTTTGCATCCCAAACAATATAAAATAATTAATGCATTTACAATTACAATTACAATAATATTCCAATTCAGCCCTTTCAGCTTCTTAGCTTTGCTATGTGTTTGTCCTCTTCTGCTTGTTCTTCCTTTGTCTTTTCTGTTTCTGTAGTTATATTTCAACTGTGATGCATAACCACCTTTTTTCCCGACTTGACCCATGCTGTTGCACTGTTATGCATGAGCTATTGGTCCTTTTTCTTACCAAAGCCTTTTCTTGCTGAGTTTAGACTTTTCTTTTGTTACACGAGTCTTTTCTTCCACATTCAGCCTTTTAATTTGACTCACTACCGCAACACTATTCTACAAGATCTCCTAGTCCTTTGTTATGCGTTCAGGTATTTTCTTTGTGACCTGTGGGTTATGGCCCACATAAACTCCCTTTTAACACGCTGCGGAATACAACTTAGAAGTTCATTCCACATACATATGTTAGCGATCAGAAAACACATATTTTATATAACAAACACACATAACATACACAAAACAGGTGGTATCGGGTCCCACAACCTTTGACCAATCACAATACATCGCACCATGCATGCCCGCAACTTTTAACTTTTAGCAATAACGTATCTTCTATCTTGTGCAATATGCGATCGCATCACATCGCATCCAACTTAACTTACCGTGTGAACCTTAAGCATAAAACATGAAATATTTAATGTACGCTAATGTTCTCCTTTTGATGTTGACCCAATCCAACACTTGTTGGTTGGTTGCTGACTAATATAACACTTTTATGTACCAAACCAATTCCTTGGTGCTTGGAAAATTGACTGATTGTCTTCCCTCTGAGAATCATGTGCCTCCTTTGCAAAAACATGCATTCTATTCAAGCTTCTCCTTGGAAACCACATTTCCAAATTAAGCCCATATGAGTGAACTATAGCAATGAGTTCCAACATCAATAATAAAAAGAAAAGAAATGACCATTCTTTTACCTCCACGGTTCCAAATTCCACATCTGGAAGAATGCATTTGCCATCTCCTTCTCTTCTTGGCATCAACACATAAAATGGTCTACAATGGCTGCAAAAAAAAAAATGGCAGCTTGTCAAAAACACAACCATCAATCTGAAAAACAATTCATGCAAGAAACATAACTTGACGACATATCCTCTTGCTCCTTAAAAGCAACAAATTTCATATCATGTGAACATCACCATGTACTCTTACATCTTGTCGTCAAAACTCAACGACCAAACACAAGTCGACAAAACATGCCTCTTCAAACGACTGACTCTCAAGTCAAGCATAAGCATGTGTAATAATTTGATGATTCTTTTCCAAAAACAAAGTGAATTTCACATTTCATGAAGCACTTCGTCAACATATCCTTTTCATCTTTGGAGACAAACTCAACTCTTCCAAGTCTATATGAAATACATGTAACACACAATCGACCAACACAAGTTGACACTCATGCATATGAAAATGATCAACACTCTCAAGTTGACAAGATACATGTTAAACAAAAAAATCGACCAATACAATTCAATTACTCATGCATGTTCAAGCACAATGAAACCATCAAAATTCCATTGTTCATACACATAAACTCTCATGCATGTATAAAATTTTTCAACTGTCGCACAAGTACAATCATAAGTACAAGAACCCCATTCATATGTACATGTAGTTAAAGAGCTTAAATGAACAACTTTTTCTACAATAAGGTGAGTCAACATACTCTATTTTCAAACACCCTCTTGGTGTAAACATGCACTATGCATTGTAGAGACAAAACAACAAACCATTTTGGTGGTGCTTCTTTAAGTTGCACTTCATCATGTGAATCATCCTGACCCACATCAATTATGGAAGCTTATTTTCTAGTCTTTCCATTCTCTTTCTCCACCTTCTTCAAATATCTTGGATGCCTTGTTGGATACAAAGTCCAACACTTGTCTACAATATGCCCTTGCTTATGGAAATGAGTTCAAAACAATTGCATCTTCTTTTCAACATTGTTTTATTTGTCCAATGGACCTTTCCTTGCTGCCTCCTTTGTTTTAAAAGTTTCCTGTCCATGGCTATCTTCTCCCAACATCTTGAAACATTATGGTTATCCAAACCACAAAAGGAACATGAAAAATTTCTCCAAATATTAAGTGAGAATTTTCCATGTTTATCATAATGAAAAGAAACTTGATTAATATCATATTTATACCTTGAACGTTCACCTTTTTCGCCTTCTTGAGGAGGTGAATTTGATCGGGTAGTGGCTCTCTTCAGAATACCAAAAATGCATTCAATGAATTTAGAGCTTTCAGCATCCTCTTGTTCTCCATTCTCATTAGTTGTATGCGTATGAGCACCTTCTTGCAAAGTGGGTGTAAAAATTTTGAATTCCTCATGAGCACAATATTCACAAGCTTAAGGTAATGAACATGGAATGAAATTCCTTCTTGGAAAACCTTCATGTGCCTCCTTGGCTTTAGAGCTTTCTCCATCATGTTTTCCATAACCAAGACCCAAGTACTTAGGCCTTTCCTCAACAACAATTGGCTCAGCTATGCCTTATGCATGTTTTCCCAACCCTTTACCTTCATAACCCATATTCATCAATAATTTGGCCCCTATTCCTCTAGTGTGTCTTTCAAAAGCACCTACACATTATGTTTTAGAGGAAATTGAAGATAAACGTGAATTTCTTACCTCTTTTTCATGCACATACATGGCTAAGGCTTCCTTAGCATCATTGAGCTGAGTCTCCATCTCATCCATCTTTTCAAGAAGCTCTTTCTTCTCCTCCTTCATGGAAATCAACTTCCCTTGAAGTATAATACTCTGCCTCTTATCTTCATACATCTCTTGCACCATATTAGTCATGATGTAGAGCTTCTATAACATCTCTTTATCAAAGATTTTTTCTGAGGAATATGGATTAGAAACATTGCTTAATGAAGTTTCCATCACACCTGAAATGTGTACAAATATTCTTTGCTGTGATTTCAGAACTGAGCTCTCAATCTTGACCTTTTCCTTCACACATAAACTTTCACATAGTTAAATTCTCCTTGAACAAATTCAAAAACCAATAGCTAATTCTTCTAGCTAACCTCGGCTAAAATGAGCTAATCATTGCTCTGATACCAACTTGATTTAAATATGGGAAAAATAGTTTTTATGTGCTAGCTACCTCATCAGTATTAAAAATGTGTGTTTAGGATCGTCTCAAGTTAACCAATTGTGAAGGGGTCTATGTGTCAAGTTTTATTTTCCTTTCATGATCAAATTATGAGTTAATTAGATGTTAAAAACTCATATTCATTAAATTAAATGCATAGAAATAACACACTGCAATCATATTACACAATGTATGATAACAGAGTTCACCCCTCCTAGGCTACATCTCCATGGACCTGCTTCAACTAGCTAGGCCCTCTTCGGATTAAGAGTCAAATTTCTAATTACATGCACCTGTAGTGCTCCAATGTATTTGAAACGTACTCCATTGGCTTCAAAAGACCAAAAAACATCAAAAATGACTATTCAATCTCTGAAATTGGTTTCCCGCTGATCTAGGCTTGACCTCCCATCCTGGTGGCCATTGGCTTGTTTAATCTCCAATGTGAAAAAAAACACTTTTAGAAGTGCTCCAACACCTTTAGAAACTATTCCATTGTGTTCATAGAATAAAAATCATCTAAAAATGACTATTCTTGAGCCAAAATTGGTCTTCAACTAATCTAGGCATGGTATTCTTTTTTGGTGGCACTGAGCTTCAATTTTCTTTAGAGTGCCAAAAATGCCTGTAAAATTGCTCATTTTCCTATGTAAAATATACCAATGGATTTAGAGCATGCCAATCTGCTAGGAAGGCTCTTTATGAGCGAAAATTGGTCGAAAATGGCTCTAGATAAACCTCATTCAATTTTGCTTAGTAAACTGCCTCTAAAACTGGAGACGACTCCAGTTAGAGTGCTGAATTTGGAGGCAACTCCTAAAATGGTGGAACCGCCGAGAATTTCACCAATTTAAACTAGATTTTAATTATCCATTAAGCACAGTTAAGGGTATATTAATATGAGGTTAAATTTGCATTAAGCGCGTTTAATGTAATCTTGGATTAGCGCTAAACAAATGGGGATTAGGGGTAATAAACCCCACTTAACATATTAATCCTTTCGGTTTAATCTTTGTGCCCAAACAACTCCACTCCCAGTAATGGTGGAATGGTTTTATGGGATGGGGCTGGCCCCCTCCATAACCCCATCACTGCAATATTTAAGATTTAAATATCGTTCGTTTGCATGGACTATTAAGTCCGATGTATGTGGTATAATGGTTATGACGGAGAATGATACGGGGGAGGTCGTGGGGTCGAGCCACGACCTCCGCCCCTCTATATAATGTTTCCACCATATATTAATCCAAAAGTTTGAATATTTAAATGCCACAGACTTTTCCAATTCAATATGCCTCCACCATATAATATATCTCTTCGAAAACCATAGGTTTAATACCATACGCTCCATAAACTTTGGACTATGGTTTAAAATCTAATATGCGAGCTTTGGAATAATTTCCACCATATAATATAAAATTCCCACCATATATTTTATCAAATTCAGACCTTAGGATATCAAATTAAATTCGACCGACCTCAGAGAGGGGGTCCACCAAGGGGGACACATGGCAGTCCCTGGTTGTGCTGTTATCTGACATATAAAAAAATGGAATTCAACCTTCGGAGGACATTGGAAAATTTCACCTTCTCAAACTCAAACTAGTGAATCTTGCTGTGACACTTGTCACAGTGTCACTAGGCTAAAATTGGAGAATGTTCCCTGAATGAAGTTGGAGAACTGACTGGGCTGCCATGTCATCAACATTTCACTGTTCTGCAATTTTTTTTTTAAATTTCTCTGTTATGAACGGTGATCATAAGGCTATAACTTATTCATCGGAACTCAATTTTCGACGAAATGAGTTGTGTTGGATTCCTAGCAATGGGGGGTTGTTGTCATTCATGTCTAGTTCAATTCTAAGCAATTTTAATTTTGGGCAAATTTTTACACCTAAGCTAGACTCCAATCAATTACCATCTTGTTTAGTATGTTACTTTTGTAGCCATGATTTTGCAAATCTGTAGTAAGGAATGCAAATGCAACATTTCTAAAATGCATTAAGGAGTTGTGTTGTTCAAAAAAATTGAAACGTACGTGATTTTTCTTTTACTGTTGCAAAATTTTGATTTCATCTCACAACTTCAATTTTATAAATTATAATAGGAGGTCATAATTTGAGTACTATACCTTGTGGTGTCCAGATGGTATAAACTAATTCAAAAAACTTTTGAGGAAGGTGATGAACATGGACTGAAATCAGTTCAAGCTAACTTGAGGCCCTTAATGTTGGGAAGGACAAAAGACAATATTACAAAGAGGGAAGGTATGAATGTAGAATTGGGCTTAAATCTGGCTTTTGGTGTCCAAACCCTTTTAGTGATTTCTAATATTTTCTCATCAATATAATTCAAACCCATTCTTGTTCTTCCTCCTACTGATGTACAAGAGATTGAGTGTGAATTTACTAAAGTTGAGAACAAATTTTATACAACTTTGTAAAGAAGATCCAAGGCAACCACCTCTTTGATCCATGGAAAGGAAATATAATAATAGTTTTGATTCATTTTTTTTTGTGATTTTGGTTTGACTTAAAAATTCTATGGTGTTTATTTCTATTTAGAGGTCCAGTATAATCAGTTTGTTGAACAAGGCAAAGTTCTTCACAATTATGCATCTATTATGGAATTTCTTTTGAGGTCGTAACAATTGTGAACATCTTTTTCTTGACATGAGGTAAGTTCTACTTTATAATTTCCTTTGTAAATTTATTTTTATTGTCCTTTTTAAAATTATTTTTATTGAGAAACATTATGTTGAGCCCCAAATATCAAGAGTTTTTTAAATTTCCTTATGAGCAATTATATGTTATAATTTTTTCTAATTGCTAAGTTATCAACAACTAGGGTGATACAAAATGATAACAACTTGGGTGATACACAAAAGTGTTCTAATTCGAATAAGATGGCATGGAATTTGTTCTAATTCCTACTTTATCAACAACTGGGGTGATACACAACAATCATATGATATGTATAAGAAGGCAGGGCCTTTTCTTCTAGGAAGCCAAATGTGTGTTAATGGAGATTCTAGTTTTGTACCTTCAAAATCTTACATTGAAGAAGTGGTCAAAGAAATTAGTAACGATGAAAGAGGAGAGTGTCCAATTTGTCTTGAATGAGTTGATGATGCAGTTATGGCTTGTTTTGTAAATCATTTGTGTCATCAGTGCCTATTAGCAAGGCAGTGTAGCTCTTTGGGTGGTGGTTGTACTATTTGTGCTAATTCTAGTTAATTTTATTTGTATGACTAGATTTATTTGTTTGTAGATTATTTTTTATTATTAGCTTTTTGTGCAAGTCAAGCTACAAGGGTGTCATAGTGAGCTAACTCCATTGAGTTATTTTTTTATTAAGTTAAAAATAATGGCTTGCATGATTATATATTTTCGAAGGATTATGCCATTATGTGGTGAGCATTTTTAAAAAATCAATGCCTATATATACAATTTCAAGGACTGTCATAACTCCTCACATAATTCTTTAAAGGGTGCTAGCTCAATGGAAGAGCACCTGCCATGCAGGAGGTTGGTGGTTCGATTCCAGTATACGTTAACATGAATTATTCAATGATATTGTAGTCTTTTTTAATTAAATATTTTTATATTGATTTATTTTAATGGTGAGATATTTTTTTGGATTCATTGTTTTATATTGTCTCGTCTCCAGAGAGACAATAGATATGATTAAAGGCATTTTCTCCATAAAGACAATATGTCTTTAATTCCAACTATTGTCATTCGAGAGACAAAAATGAAGTTGTCTTATAAGAGACAATAATGTTTGTGTTATATATTGTCATTATAGAAACAATTGTTTAAGACAATAATTTGAGAGACCAGCTTAAAGACAATATTTAAGACAACACAAGTTTATTTTTGTCTCTAGTTAAGACAATTTACCCAAAAATTGTCTTAAAACCTGCATTTGTTTTGTAGTGCAACTATTGTCTCTAGAGAGACAAAAATGTTTGTGCTATATATTGTTTTTATAGAGGCAATATTTTAAGACAATTTAATTTGAGACATCAACTTGAAGACAACATTTAAAACAATACACAAGTTTTCTTTTGTCTCAAATTAAAACAATTTACCCAAAAATATCTTAAATATTATCTTTAAACCTCATCGTTATATTTTATGTTGTAGTAGTGTCTCTGAAATAAACTTAAAAGAGTTTATAAATACATGCTTCATCTTTGCATGCAAATTTTACTATTTTTCTTTGTAATAGTATATTGAGTCTGGTAACTGCGTGAAAGAGAGTGCATAAATTCTCCAATTTTGAGGTCCATTAAAAATCACATTCAAAGGGAAAATATTCTCCAATTTTAAGGTACATACCCATTAAAAATCACCGATGAAATTTACACTCTGATGTTGAATATCAAACACCCCTATTATCCCGTGCTTGCTTTGGGATGGTATTGTCTACGAAGGTTACAAATAAATTTGGTAGGAAGTTTGTTTTCAAAATCTCTGCAGAGGAGTGTTTGAACTCGTTCAACAACATCAAAAATCTTGAGAACCCAAAGCTGTAACCCACATTTACCAAATTTTCTACCAAATTTTAACAAAAATCATTGTTGCTTATATTTCCATTATTTTTGAACAAATTTTTAACCTCTTTAAATTCATCTCCTTGGAATATTTTTCATATTAAAGGCACCATTACAACTCACAAAGCATTACATGGATCCATAAACGCAAATCTCAATTTCTCAATGCTTCCGTCAATGCAATAACTCGTCTCGTCACCTCAGGACTATTTTTGTTGTTTAGTTAACATTAATTTCAAATTTTAAAGCTCTGAAAGGTATGGATCGTTAAACCTTGTCTACATTTCCTCTGTACAGTTAACTCGTCATCTCATGATTACTTTTTCTTAATTCCAAATTTTAATGCATAATCATTTGAATAAATTATGACCATCATCTCATGATTAGTTTTGTTGATGAGTTAATGTTCATTTCAAATTTCAGCGCGAGAGCATTTGAATAAATGATAAGCGAAGGCCGTAGTCATGATAAACTGTGAAACAATTCCCCAATCGGGGTGCCAAGAAAGGGAGGATGGTAGCAGGACAATGCCATGCGGTGGGGCTTGTCAGCTGACCATCATGCATTAGAGTAATGGAGTACGGTGGTAATCGTTCCCACACAAACCTCACTAAATGTTAAGGATGTGAGTTTCCCCAATTCATCAATGCATGGCAGAGAATGGGAAGGTACGCCGGCAACGGGGTAGGAGAATGAATAAGGTAAGTTACCTCTATTGCAAAGCTATATTTCAAAAAGTAGATGCGATTCAGATGGACGTTGCGACAGAGGATTTGCAGAAAGAAGGATTACAGCATCGCGGGTGGAGGATTACTTGGTATGTAATGGTCTTCGTCACTCTAATTTTACAATATTGTTTTCCTGTTAGCATTCCGACAATGAAAGAAGCATTTTTTACAGGGATTACAGAGAATTTGCCATACACTGTTAGTTTTTTAATTTTCTTTGGTTTTCATTTAATGTTAGAGGTGGTTGAGCTAGAGATAGAACCCTGCTTCCATAGTCCTCCCAACCCTCTTTACCAGTACATCAGTTATCTTAACTTGTATTGGTTAAGTCTGCGTTTTTCTAATGATTATGAATGTTTGTTATGGAATTCCTTTATTACTGTCTTGAATGGTCTGGTAAAGGTACTTCTTGTTATTCAAAAATATCCGAAAGAGAAGACTAACGGGTATCATAAGATTAGGGGTAGGGCTTGCTGTCAGCATTTCTGTGTCCCTTTCCATATCAGTCCGTCCATTAATTATCTAAGTGTCTCGGTCTGCAATAGGAGATCTCATCATTTCAAAAACTATTCATGCGTCTCTGTCTAGAATGGGAGGTCAATTCAAACATGGGTCTACTCTTCTTTTATGTCTTAATTTCACTGGGTCAGTCCCAGTAATCAAGGCACTAAGTATAATTTGGTTTTTTTGGGTAAAACCCTTTTCTTGTTAATTCAATGGTGGATGAATGTTAGAAATGGGAGAGAAAAGCTTGTTAAATTTTGAAATATTGAACTGGAAAAGTAATATTTCAGTGCTCAGATAATGGAGAATCATTCGGAGTTTAATATTGAATCTAAGTTTCATATAATTGTTCCCTTTCGATATACAGGGTTTCTGTTAATCATAATAATAAATAGTCTCTTTCAGGGCAGAATAACAAAAGGAAAAAATGGTAATCGTAAAAAAACAGGTACAAGGAAGAAGCTACAACTAACTCAAACTGCTCGTCCAAGTAAAAGAGGTAGAAAGAGTAACAAGCAGACTCTTGAAAACATAGAAAATATTTATGATTCAGAGACTCCAATGCATATTCGTAAAACTATTTAGGGTTGGCAGAGGCAAAGTGATGATGATGATGGTGATCTTAAAGAACAAGAGGCTAGAATGGATTTTATTTATGACCGAGGAAATACAAGTGGAAAATTTTCTCTATTTCAACAATTGGTTAAGACATACTGGAAATTTAAATGTGTATTAGCAAAGGCGATGCTGAGTATGCAAGAAAAGGAAGCCAATCCCTTACTGCTCTTTGAACTTCAACAAATTGAACAGGATATGCGTGAAATGGCCAAGGCTCAGATACAAGCAAATGCGTGAATAGGAAGGATTGAACAACAACTCCTGGGCATGCAACAAGCAGAGATGCCAGTGTCTACTGCAAAGGACCCATCACCTGTGGATTTTTCAGATGGTTGACACTTCCCAGTTTATAGTTTTGAATGTTTTTGGAGGATAGTATGTATAGTTTTTGTTTTCTTTGTAACTTTTATGGACATAGTAAAGGGATATTAGTTGTGAGTAGAAGGATAAAACAATACCAATTTTGGTTGGCTTATAACTCTCTGAGGTGGCCAACAAACCTATTTTCCTTCGGGCAGGTTGAGGCTACCAAATACAGTAGAATATGTATAGCAACTTGCTCTTTAAAAAATAGAAAATAGAAAGGAACTATGAAATTTACAAGAAACAAAATATAAACTGTGAAACATTCTTGTACTTCGAGGATGGATCAGCAAAGTGTGCCGACCCATTGAAGACTATCAAAGCGTTTGAGGGATATTATGGAAGGAAGCGTGGTTTTACGTCACAGCCACCTATGGACAAGGAAACGCTTTGTAGTAAGTGGGAGATGAATGTGCTATTTCTCCATAAGCACTTGGGGCTATTGATTGCAGATTTGGAGAGTATCTCAAATGAGGTCTCCTCAAATAATTGACCTCTCACCTAATTTGCAGTTGACCTCTCTCTTAAGATTCTCGGGTGTTCAGGTGCCATTTCTGAACAAAGATAATTTGAAATCCACAAAGATGCGTTGCTATGGCTGGAATTTTTAAGAACATGGTGAAATTTTAGTGGATAAGATATAAAACATTATAAATTAGGCAAAGTAAAGGTCCAATTATTTTCAAAGTTAAGAGAAATAAAAGATATAGCGATGGATTTTTAACCTCCATCTCGTTTGGGAGCTATTTCTCATTCAAGTCACTTTACAAGTACAATGTAAAAAGTAGTGGGGGTGATAATGCATGTGAGTACAAAAGCACCTAAAAGCAGTTCACTATGCATAACAGTGCTATCATCAGAAAAAATTATAATAAGAGCTATGGTTAATCTTCGATAAAAATTAAATGGAATTTGAGCATCATCTATCTATGTAATGAATAACTCGAACAAACTCAAAAATGTAATTGAATTCATAATTTTCCAAAATTAAAATTAACCCAATTGTATTTAGGTCATTTCTAAACTAGTGACAAAATCATACTAAATCTTTTCACGATTCTAATCAACAACAAAACTGAAAATGATTATTTTCTAATAAAACAAAATTACATATTTATTAACATATATATTTTTTAATTTCATTTGAAAATTATTTCCCTAACGTCTTAAAAAACACACTAATCCAGCTTTAAACAAATCCTCGGAATGTAAGACGCTAACAATCCAACTTCAAAGAATTCTTACAAATATTTAACCAGAAATTCCAACCCATAAAAAGCTTATCCCTTTATTAAGTTATTTTATCATCAACTCCCACAAGGACATAAATTTCAATATTAAGTCAACCAAGGTTTGCTGTGGAGATATCCATCAATGTTAATTTTACACCATGATGTCATTAAAGTCCATGCATATAACCTTATTCACACGTGTTGGAAGGTATTCCTCCCACCTAGCGCATTTAGTGATTAGCTTAGACATATGGCCAGATTCCATCTCCGCTTTCTGAGGTAAGTTGGTTGGATTTTAGAGTTAGTTCAGCTGTTGTGGCGGGTCATTATTCTCTGTTTTTGTTTTTCCTCTGGAGATGGCTATGACTGTGGACGTGGTAATAGCTGGAAATGTAGTCTGCGACGCTATTATGGGCTGTGCTGCCCAAGTGAGTAGAACTCATTATCATGCAATGGAGTCTCTGAGCCTCAAATCAACCAGGCCGAGTACTCACACTCTGTGTTTTCCGGGCGAATTTGAGAGAATTCCAGTAGGCGTGATACTAGAGGACGTTCCCGTTGATGTTGGCTGCGTTCGAATCGTGACTACATTCCATGTTCCGAGAAAGCCAGATCCCAAGAATTCCTACAATTTGCTGCTTGCCATTCCATTGCTGGAAGCGGCGAAACCCATGATCAAATTTGATAACGATGGGAGGCTTCTCGTGAATATCCGTGACTGTGACGAAACCGTCAGGATTCCTGAACGGTCTATGAACCAGCACTTAATTTGTTTTCTGTAATAGATTATACTTGTTTCTCTCGACTTGCTAGTAATAGATGGATGCATTTCTGAAGTAAATCCGCCAAACACTGTAGTTTCATGTTGCTTACACTTTGAATGACATTGGAACAATAGTTTCTATGATTATTTTCCTTTTGTTTTTTTGCTTCATTTTAAATCTACTAAGCTGCTTTTTAGCATTTTATTTTGATTCATTTATAAATTCAAATTTTCAAATCCACTTGGACTTCTTCCGTTGCAGACCCTCTTAAGCCAGGGCCCAGGCCAATCTCTCCGTCTAGGTTTAATTGCAGATTCTCGGTCGGTCCCACCTCTCCGTCTCCGTTTACATACATCCCAATACGTGGGCCCATTTCTCCGTATCCGTTTGTATCAGTTTACATAGACGGACGTTATCTCCGTCTTCGTTTGCATTGATGGACGATTGCGAATTTCTTTCGTTTCAATTTACATCATCGATTCTCTGAAACCGATTATGTGGCCCAAACTCTCCGACTGGACGTTTGCTCCTTCTCCATTCACATAGACGGACGTTTGCTCCTTCTCCATTCACATAGACGGACGATTGGTTTTCTCCGTTTCCGTTTCATTATTAGAATTCTTTGTGGTTCAAAAATTCTCAGCTGGAAATAGATGTCGTAGACAGGTGTTGGCGTTAATTATCAGAATTGTTTGTGGTGGGAAAATTTTCTCAGCATCTTCTCTCGTAGACAGACGTTGGCTTTCATTGGCCAGGAAATTGTGTGAGGAAAACCGATGTCGTAGACTGACGTTGACGTTAATTAAAACCGATGTCGTAGACTTAACCGTTTGTTTTAGGGATATTTTATCTGGCTATTAGCCGGAAGCTGATATCGTAAATGTAAGTTGGCGTTTATTATCGGAACGGTTTCTGATTGTGGTCGGGAAATTTTGTCAACGGAAAGCCGATGTCGTAGACGGACGTTGAGGTTCATTATTATAACCGTTTGTTGCTAGGATATTTTGTCAGCCGAAAAATGAGATTTCTGTTTGTGGTCCATAAATTTTCTCACCGGAAAACCGATGTCGTAGACTGGTGTTGACGTTCATTATTATAACTATTTCTTCTCGGGAAATTTTGTCAGCCGAATAATGATATAACCGTTTATTGTCGGGAAATTTTGGCAGCCGAAAAATGATCTGGTAAATGGAGGTTGGCGTCCAACCAAAAACTGATGTCGTACCCTGTAACGTGTCACATAGATGTACGTTTTCACGATCTCCTTTTACATGGACGAAAGTTGGCGTTCATTGTTATAACTATTTGTAGTCGGAAAAAAATTTCACCGGAATCTTGTTGAGGGACATTAGTGTTCAAAATCAGAATTGCTTGTGGACGGAATATTTTCTGTGCCGAAAACTAATCTAATACCTTTGCCGGATTCTGGTATAAGGACGTGTGGTGTTCATTGTTAGAACTGTTTGTGGTCGGAAACGTTTCTCAGCCGGAAACTGATCTACCGGTTACATAGATAGTGTGTTCCATAGATGAACGTTTTCTCCGTCTCCGATTACATTGACCTAATTTGCCGTTAATTATTATAATTGTTTTATGGTCGGAAAGTTTCCTGTGCGCGTAGACGGACGTTGTGGTTCATTACCAAAACTGTCTGTGGTCCGAAAATTTTCTTGGCACTGAACTGCTCTGGTACCGCTACCTGTAGCGTGTTATATAAATGGCCGGTCTCTCCCTTTTCCGTTTACGAAAAAAATTCAAAAACGTTAGGGTTCATTATCAGAACGGTTTGCTTGGGTAGCAGGTGTCTCTACAAGAAATTTAAAAGCTTATATAAATACATGCTTCCTCTTAGGCTATTAATTTCACTATTTTCTTAGATAATAGTATATCGAATCTTGGTACTCTCTTGAAAGAGAGTGCAAATATTCTCAAATTTTTGGGTGCATAAAAAATCACATTCAAAATGAGGTGCATACGCATTAAAAATCACTGATGAACTTCACACTCTGAGGATTGATGTGAAACACCAATGGGCTTTGGAATAATTTTCATATTAAATACACCAATACATGGTAATGCACCATTACCGCTAACGAATAGTTACGCAGTGCACCATTATCGCTCCATGGAGCCGCCGTACTCTATCTGTTAGACGTAAGTTCCGCACTGCGCCATCGTCATCGGGCCATGGAGCCGCCGTACTCTATCTGTGGAACCGCCTTACTAGTAGAATAGTATTTAACTGTTTTAACTTTTAAAATGAGTTTTACAATTGAGAATATTTTTAAATTTTTTATCAAGAATTTATCAGAAATTATAAATTTGAGTGGTTTAAAATGAAATTAGCTCCAGAAACAGTTGGGGGGAATTGAGGTAGGCATTCGGAGATTTGAAAGATGGATGTGGTAATCGTCAAGAAGTAGCTGCGGCATCGAGCGATGCATTTAGAAATATTATTAGGATGGATTTTATTGAAATTGGATCAAGTTACTCAAATACATCATATTTTTTATTTTATTTTTAATTGCTCAAGTACTCTCAATTGTATTTTTGAATTGAATGATTGTACAAGTTATTGGGTAAATTTTTTTTTTTAATCGACTTGAAATAAGTTAAAATACTTTTTATTATTTTTTACCATTAACATACTTTTTATTATTTTTTACTAAATTATGGTTATAAAGTAATTAATTAATTATATAAAATAATTTATTTTATTATTTTTTAATTTATAAAATTTAAAAATATATATATTTTATTTTTTATTAATATTATTTTATTTTAAAATATAAAATTTTAAATAATTGATAGAAAATAATATTTTGTATATAGATAATCACATTTTAATATATATTATCACTTAAAGATTTTTCGTATCTTGATAATCATATCTTAACATATATTGTCACATAAAAATTCTATATACATTTTATAGATGAGAAAAGTCAAATTATTAAGTGATATTTATTTTTTATTAATATTCATTTATTTTAAAAATATTTTATTTAAAATTAAAGTTTTAATAATTGGTAAAAATAATATTATATTAAGAAAGCGGTAGTGCCGAATGTGTATTAAGAATTTCTTCGTCTAACAAGTTTTCAATAACCTGACTCAAAATTCATTATTACCAATAATTCAATACCCTAGATTTCCACAATGAGATCCAATTTTTCATATTTTAAGAATTAGTAAACCTAGTAAACCTTCTCCATAACATCCCGATAGGGAATCTTATAAAAAAGATCTAATGTATTATCCCATGCTATGGCCCACTTGAAACTTTGTGAAATGTATGGCTAATTATGGAGTTCATTTAAAACTTGGTGAAATGTTTATTAATAGTTAAAATGATATGAAACATAAAATATTGTTTTTAATTTTTATTTTTAAGTTACAAGAAATGTAGGAAGTGTAGAGACAATAAAATATATAGAGGTGATGTTTAAATTCACATGATAATATGTCTAATTTTCACTTCTAACAATTATTGAAATTAGTTTAGTAAATCTTATCACTTTATTCTTAGGTTTCTTTCTTCATTTTTTTTCCTTTATAGTACATTTTTTTTGTGATAATAAATAAATAAATCATTTTTCTTTTCTTTTTGTTTTATATTAAGTGTTTTGTTAATTAATATGATTGGTCTTTTCTTTTAGGCATTGATTATGTTATTATTTTTCTTTTTTCTTTTTACCTCTGGTTTTCTTTCTCTTTTTATCAAATTCATTTCCGTGTCATGTCGAGCTTAATAAGTGTTTCAATTGTTAGTTATATTTATACATTCTGCTCATGAATTTGGTGATATTTGGTATTGAATAAATTCCATACTCATATTTGATAAATATTATTTTTTATTGTTTTTAAATTCTTTAATTTGTATTTTTATAAAAATAAACCTTTGTTATATATTTTTCTATGTTTTCTTGTTAATTTATCTTTTATTTATTGAAATTCGTGTATATATATAATTGTGATTCTTCAAAATCTTATTTCTATGGTAAAAAAGAAGGGAAGGAAACGCTGTGAGATCACTATATTTTGGCTAACTTAACAAGTCAAGAAGGTTGGAAGTGTTACGGATGTTAGGGAAATGAGAGAAAATGTTAGTAAGTGTCGGACAACCTAAAAGGGAGTGTTTTACATCTTCAACCCTCTTAGTATCGCAAATTTGATAGATTCTATCGTCTCAGGGAGTCTTGGGAGTATACCACTACCTGATTTCCCTTAAAAGCTCATGAGAATTAGTTCTTATCCTAGTGATGTTTATTTTTTTCTTAGTGTTGGTCAAAACAAAGAGATAATTCTAGTTATCAAGGGTGGAGTTGATCACCTCCTTATCGTATCTTAGCTTCCTTTTACATTACAACTCCTTATCATCCAACACTTTATCCTTAAATTTTGAGGTTATAGTATCTACGACACTGTCCTTACTTTCCATGATGATCTTCTCAAGTTTATCCCCTAGTGGTTGAGCCAAGAATGGACATCCTTATGACACCCATGCTTAAGGTGAAGGTGGGGGTTTTGACTAAATTTATAAGCAATATTAGGAAGCCTCTTGGATTCCATGTTGTAAAGCTTCTACTTATACATCATATACCTAAACATAGTCATGCTTTCAATGGAGGAAAGGCCAACTTCGATCAATAGGATAGGATAAGGAGTATTTCCCTTGATCTTGAGGTTGTAGGTTACAAATTGCTTTGAACCATCTCAGTATTTCTCCATGACTCTCTGTATATACTGCAATCCAAAACTTCACATCTGTAAGACAACACAAGTGACGAGAGTCTCAAAGAAGAATATTTTTTACTCCATATACAAATATCAATTAACTAATTTTTTTTTTCAAGCTCATAATAAGCTTTCCAACCTCAAATAATCCTTTTCTCAAAGCAATATTTGGATTTGAGCTCACAAGAAATGTTAATAGCCCAATATTTATAAGAAGAAACCTACTCTAAGAAGTGGCTATTATAAACGAAATTAACATGTTGATATTTTTGGATTTAATTATCATGAATTTATTCTTGTCAGTATTAACTGTCATACCCATCTTGGAGTAGTAATAATGAAGAGTCTTAAGTTGCTTGTTTAGGTCATCATGGATTTTTGCAAGAAGAACAATATCATTACCATAAAGGAGAAGAGTAATGATTAAACTAGCAAGCTCGGTGCCCTTGCAACTCGTATTTTTCAAACACTCTAGCTTATCGATGTAAAAGCCAAAATGGGTAGTGGATAGGGGACACCCTTTCTTAACCCTCATATTTCATTTAATATCTTTAGACCACTCTTTGTTGGTCTTAAGCTTGGAAACAACCATCTCGTAGAGGCGAATCACAACAATCCTCAACTTAGGAGGAACCATAATCTCCTTAAGGCTTTTCCAAATCTTATCTTGAGGAACAATGTCACAATATTTTCTAAAGTCCAAAAAATAACAGAAGAGATCGACTTTACTATTGCGACATTCCTCATCAATGATCCTGAGAGTGACAAGATGGTTGATAGTCGAGTGATGACTCCTAAAACCAACTTGCCCTTTAGCTCTTTTACCATGGCTTTCAAGCCAAAGTCTAATATTCTTTTCCAAAATGAGCTCATATAGTTTGGATAGGGTGTGGTTAATCATAATGGTCATGTAGTAAGAGGGAACATTTTTTTCTCCATTTTTAAATATAGCCACAGATTAGGGAAACCATTCTTTACTTCCAAATTGAGAAGCTTGTGGGGATGAGGAATGATGAGAGACCTTCCCATTTTAAAGATCTTAGCTTGGTATCCTTCAATATCTTTAACTTTCCCATTAGCGATCTTATTAATACCATACTCAACATCTTCTAGAGAAAATGTATCTTCCTTAATAGGAGTATTTAAGAAGGTTCCCATGGTGTCTGGAGAGTCATACAACTTCTTAAGATAGATGTCCCGATTTTCTAAGGGGATCAAATGATTATAGTTTTTCTTAGAACAAGCACATTCCATAAAAAATTTGTTGACACAACTTTTAAAAGGTGAATAAGATGATCTTGTCTCTCCTTAATATATGACCTCTTCTTCCTTTTCATGAGATATTTCTAAATAACTATATTTTAGATCTTCAAATTTTCGTTAGGAGCGGCTCTAATCGCTTTCATGGCAGTTTTACAGTCTTTTTGATACCAAAGGTTGGAATTTCTATTATTCTATTTATATGAAACCTCAGTAGAGAACTTTTTAATGGTAGTGGAAAGGGTAGTAGTAAAATTGTAATAATTTTTTCAATGTTTTTATTATAAGTCAGGGAGACTAAATCAATTTCTAGATCCTTTAATAAAAGGTTTACATTAATTCTATCGAAATGAGTGTGTCTTTGGATTTGACTGGTATCCTGTATGTGGATGGTATGCATGACGAGATTGAGGGTTAAAAATAAAGGCCTGTGGTCAAAGTCAGACTCATAATCGTTAAGTAGCTAAAATTTTGTAATAAGGTTGAGGACATGGCTGTCAGAAATCGCATATTCCATGACAGTACTTCGCCGCCCATGGAAATAGGTCATGTTGTTGGAGAAAGGTCACTTGTTAATACTATTACAAATAATCAGGTCCTTGGAAATACAAAGCTTAAGGAGCTCGGTGCTGAATAAGTTCTCAGTTTTGTATTCAGAGTTTCTCTTGAATCTATTAGCTAATTAGTTACCATCTTCATCAAACCACAAGGGGTCATGGTTAGAGTTGTTACTTAACATAATAGAATGGTTAGTAGCATTTCTAGCACTGAACTCTCTAAACAAAAGGATATTACCTTCATTATTTAGGTTGCAGATGTCTTTTTCTAAGGTATTGAAAGGAAAGTTCTTATCCAAGTTATTTTTCTTATGCGATGTAGATTTGATAGGAGAAAAATAGCAGATTGTGAGAGAATTCCTATTGGTGGTAGAATTATCTCTATCCAAATGTACTGATTGAAGGGGTAGATTTTATGAAGTTGGATGTGATAAGAAACAATGTTCTTTATATAGCGGGTTATACCATGAATACCCCTCCGAGAGGATTTCTTATTCCAAGCTGACCAAAGAATGAATGCGTCAAGGTGAGGGACCCTCAATTCGTCATGCTCCCAAGTGTCAACTAAAAGAATAAGATCAATATCACTCGAGATCCAACTTAACATATGACCTTTACACCATGCAAAACCATGGTAGTTCTAGAAGAGGATACAGAGTGATGTTAGCCCCTATCTATCACTTTTATTTTGAATTCTATCTCTAATAATAACTTTCATATTCCTAATGATAACCCATTTCCCTTATTTTCTTTCCTCCTTGACCTTTTGGACTTCTTTGCTAAGTTCAACTTGGTCTTCTCGAATAATATCTTTATTTATAAAGATTCTTGCTCCTTTTAGGCTTGGGGATTTCTTGAGTATATCTAATTTATGGTAATTACAACTTACATTAGGATTAATTTGTGTTTATGCTCAAGTATCTTTCCTACCTTTATTTTTTCTGTGAGATAAGTTTTTTGAATTTGAGAATTTATTTTTAATTATTCTTTTACTATTTCTAATGTGTCCTTATTATTTTGTTCTTTTATACTAGCAATTATAAGGTGTAAGGATATTTTATGGCACTCATGGTCAAGCTCAATCAATCTGTTAATTCAACTTCTATGTGTTTAATATCTAATTTATTCTCTGTGTTATTAGGGATGAATTATTATTTTGTTGTTATTTTAAATTTATAATATCTCTTTTGACAGTGTCATTTCTTCAACCATTGATTTTTTTACTATGTTTTATTTCTTGAATCCTACCTTCCAATGGGGGAAAGGCCAAATTATATCTGGAGGATATGATAGGGAGTATTTCCTTGGATCTTGAGGTTGTAGGTTACGAATTTCTTATGAAGCATCTCAATATTTCTCCATGACCCTCTGGATATACTGCAACCCCAAACTTCACATCCATATAAGACAATAGGGGTGACGAGAATCTAAAAGAGGAACCTTTTTTTACTCCAAATAAAAAAATTGATTGACTTACAATTTTTTTCAAGCTCATAATAAAATTTCCAAGCTCCAACAATACTTTTCTCAATGCTATAATTCAATGGGGGAAAGAACAACTTATATCAGGAGGATAGGATAGGGAGTATTTCCCTTGATCTTGAGGTTGTAGGTTACAAATTACTTTTGAACCATCTTAATATTTGTCCAAGAATATCTGGATATACTAAAACCCCAAACTTCACATCCATAGACAACAAGAGTGACAAGAGTCTCAAATAGGAACCTTTTTTAACTCCAAATACAAAAATCGGCCAACTTGCGATTGTTTTCAAGCTCATATTAACTTTTCCAACCTCCAATAATCATTTTCTCAATGTTATAATTCTAGTTGAGATGTATATATATATATATATATATATATATATATATATATATATATATATATATATATATATATATATATATATATATATATATATATATATGTATGTATGTATGTCGAGTTTCAGATTTATGGATTTGAACTCCTTTTATTTCTTTTAGTTTTTCTTTTCAAAAATTAACTTATGTATTTAGTTAATAAAATTCCATGGTTATATATTTATTTTTAGGTGTAGTCTAACTTATAGATGAAATAAATTTTTTCACTGGAATCTGACAAAACAATTTCAAGAAAGAAAGCATTTTTTTTGTTGTTTAAAATGTGTATGTGAATGCATAAATGGATTCGACACCCCTAAGAAAATCCAAGGGCACTCGAATTCTATAGATTACACAACTCAAACTCAAGTTTTTAAAACTTTCTATCGAATACTCGTTAAAATTAACCAGGAAAAAATGTAGCAAAAATGCTCATTTCGTTTATAAGCCAGAGTACGCCTTTATTTTTCTTTATTACTCATATATATATATATATATATATATATATATATATATATATATATATATATATATATATATATATATATATATATATATATATATATATATATATATGTTATTCTTATTGAATGATTTTATATTCAGTTTAATTTATAATTTATAATTTTTTTATTCGTTGAATTTCATAATATCAGCTTTATGGTTCTTTCTATATATGAAATTAAATAACATTATAATATTAGTATTTTTTAATTTTATGACCGATTTTTTTTGTTGTAATTAGTTTCAATTGTAGTTTATCATTAATTCCTATTTTTGTGGATTTTATCTATTTGTGTTTTTATTTATTTTTATTTTCTAACATTATATATATAATTTATTTTATGTTTGCTCTGATTTAGTCATTGCATCTCTGTTTGATCTAAATACTCTCAACTACTAGAATTAACCAAGATATTTTACTTCTATGATGTTAACAGAATTGCATATGAAAGAGTATGAAAAACCACATGTGCATAATTTAAAGAAGAGGAAAAATAAAGGAAACCGTCAAATTAAATAACACACACAAGTTGATAACCGAGCTCACCCAATGTGGGTTACGTCTCCGGGTTCGATTTTAAGAGTGGGGAGATTGCTTCATTAATTGTTGCAAGATGATTATGACTACATGATGTGTTATTTGTCAATACAAGGACAAATTCCCTTAACTAGAGTGGCATGTATCTCCACGAGGTGCTCTTCTATAAGAACCCTCACTTATAAAATATCCTTCATGACAAAATAAAAATCTCTCATATAAAGTGGCATACCAGGATTCTCTTAGAAAGTGACAAACATGGATCTCAAATCAAGTAACCATCTAAAAAAAAATCAAATAAAGACATGGCATTAATGAATCTTATATCTCCACTTCGAGGGACAGATTTAAAATGCACACCTCTACTGAAGTAACAAACTGCACGGTTGAATTCCTAGTGAAAAATCATGAAATATGATTGTTAACTTGACCCCAATCTGACTGGTCAAATTTAGACTCCCTGAGAATCCAAAAGTTTCCTTAAAAGATTATATTCTAGACAGATATAACATTTGCTGCTTAGATCAGAAAATGGATTGCACTATCAGACTCCTGGTGAAAAACCAGTTCAAATGAGTATAAACTCCGCATAATTCCATAAAAAATTGGCCCCCATAGAATCTTAGAGATTCCTTAAAGATTCCTCATAGCGAAAACTATTTAGAATATTCCCTAACATATGCTTTGACAATATTCCTAGAATCTTCTTGAGATTCATGAGTTCATTGGGCTACTTTCACCCTCATATCTCATGTATTCTCCATGGTTCCCTTTGAACCATTTGAATGACATTTTATAAAAAAATGTGAGGGTAAATAAGACAAAGTGTGTGGTTGGAACAATGGTTGGCATAGTCAAATTAGGTTACTTGTTTTTGGGGAGGTTTTGGGTTCAAAACTCATGGGCACACAATTTTGCTTTAATATGGGTTTAAAGCCAAAATTTAGTTTTAATATAGTTTTCAAACTATATAATATATGGAAATCGTATGTCCAGATTGTAATGACTCCCAAAACCACGAGAATAAGACAAAAATGGAGGTTGCGCCATGCCAAGGCCACCTAGGCCTAATTTGAGTGTGCCATGTGGCACCATGTGATCAATCCATGTGGAAATATCTCATTGGTCCACATCATATTCTCAGAATTAATAAACCTTTCCCATAATTTTTTTCATATTCTAAAAATTAAGAAACCATTCTCGTAATAAAACAGGTCAAAGAGTGTCATCAATAAGATCCAAATTTTCATATTTTGAGAATTAATAAACCTTATCCATAACATCGGGATGAGCAATTCTATAAAAAATATCTAATGTATTATCCCATGCTATGGCTAACCATGGAGGTCATTTGGAACTTCATGAACTATATGGATAATCATGTACTTAATTTGAAACTTGGTGAAATGTTTGTCAAGACGTAAAGTGATATTAAACATTATAAAATAGTGTTTTTGTTTTTTATTTTGTTTTTTTCAAAGTTAAAAGAAATGTGGTTTTAATGACAATGAAATATATATGGCTGATGTTTAAATTGGCATGAAAATATGTCTCATTTTCATTTCTAGTAACAATTATTGAAATCAGCTTTTAAATCCCATCACTTTATTACTATGTTTCCTTCTTTAGTTTCCTTATTACTATGTTTCCTTTTAAAGTTAGGAGGAAGTAACCTCAAGTGGATGGCAGATACATGAGATGGATGTAAAGACAACCTTTCTCAATGGATTTTTTAAGGAAGAAGTGTACATTGAGCAGCCGGAAGGTTTTGAGATCTAAGATAGGGAGTCGCATGTGTGCAGACTCAAGAGAGCATTGTATGGGCTGAAGCAAGCACCTCCTGCTTAGTACACTAGGATTGGAAACTATTTCACTAGGTTGGGCTTCACCAAGAGTGAAGCGGACGTGAACCTATATCATATTGTGGTTGATGGTAAGATTTTGATTATTGTACTTTATGTTGATTATATGATACTAACAGGTGATGAGCAACTCAGAAAGTATTGCAAAGATGATCTTGCAAGTGAATTTGAGATGAAGGAAATGGGGCTCTTGCACTGTTTCCTAGGATTGGAAATATGGAAAAGATATCGGGAGCTATTTATATCTCAGGAAAAGTATCACAAGGAGATTCTGAGGAAGTTCCACATGGAGGGCAACAAACGCAGGGAGGCTCCTCTTGCAGGAAGCTAGAGCCTGAAGGATGATGTTACTTTAGGCAAAGTAGTGGATGCTACTGTTTACAGGTAGCTTGTGGGTTCACTCATGTATTTGGTTGACACACGGCCCAACACGTGGTACACAGTTAACTAGCTGAGCCGAGCTATGGTAAAGCCGACCAAGCTCTTTTGGAAGGCAGGGAATCATGTGTTGAGATATATCAAGGGCACTACAAAGTATGGATTATGGTACACATGTACAGAGGGAGTGAAGCTTCAAGGCTTCACCAATGTAGATTAGGCAAGGAGTCCATACGACATGGAGAGCATATGAGGAGGCATATTCAACAAAGGATCAACAACAGTTTCTTGGTACATTAGGAAACATAGATGATTTGAACTAATTTCAACAGAGGCAGAGTACCTGACGGCCAGTCAGGCAACATGTGACACCATCTGGATGAGGAAGATACTTGTTGGCTTGTTTGGTCAATAGATGGATTTGACGACGATACATTTTTATAACCAGAGTTGCATCAAACTCTCAGTTAATCTAGTATTCCATGACAAGTCCAAGAATATATATATCTGGTATCACCATCTCAGATATTGTATTCAGAGGAAGATTACATCATTAGAGTACATTCCCATGGAGGAGCAGGATGCAGACATCTTGACGAAGGTGCTAGGAAGGAGAAAATTTGAATTCCAAGAAGGTAGGATCGGGGTAGCAGATAATCGATTTCTTGCTGAGAGGGAGATTTTAAATGGAACCAAGAAATGGCACCCCAAAGTGGGGCTTCTGATTTAATTTTCCCTTACTTAAATTGGAAGAGAAATTGTAATTTCATCTCATGAGAGCTTGTATTAGTTAACCAAGCCAAAATGACTGAGTTAGCTTAGGAAATTCGATTTGAGGGTATATAGGACGCATGTAGAGTTCTCCCATGATTTAAGGGGGTCTAGTAACAGTTATTTGTGAGTTGTAATTAGTTAACTCAATTAATTGAGTTACAATCATTTTAACTAGTTCTAACTCAGTGATGAGCTAGTGACAGGTTAAGTGAATTAAATATGATTTAATTCACAAGTAGTGATCAATCAGTTAATTGATAATTCACTATAAATAGTTGTTGCGTGTCGGTTCTAAGGAAGGCCCAATTGAGACTTAGGTTAAAGGGATGATAACTGTCAGTTGTATAATTAGAAAATTGTATAAGTCAGTTATATAGTCAGTTGGAGGCCTAGGAAGGATTGTGCAATCAAGAAAATGGATTTTCCTATTTAATAGGGATTTAATTCCTCGTGGAATGCATGAGAAAGGAAGGTTGAGAATTGGCTAAGTGTTTGGTTGATTTTTCCTAGATCAGAGTGAGACAATTGGCAGAGTGCGGGAATTTCTCTGAGAGAGAAAGCAATTTATTGTTTCATGATATTGACTTTATACAATAAACAGATACCAGGGTTTTAGGTTGTATGCTTTCCCCAAATACATCTTGTGTTGTGCAATTGATTATCTCTTTCTCTTACTTGTTATGTGATTGTGCAAGCATTTTTTGTTTCCACAAATTGTAGAAGGATTCAATATCTTGTTTTAGTACATTATAAAATCAGTTTGAATCTTGTTGCTAGATTTTATAAAAGTTTGTGGTCAAGATTTTTGGTCCTGGTGGTGACCCTTTTGAGGGCTCATCTCCCTTAAGATTTGTTTCTACTATGAAAGGGCTATCACTATTTCGTTCAAGAATTTTTTTTATAGTGCATTTCCTTCTTGAAGGGGTTTTGTTCTAGTGGAAAGTTGGGAGGATTAGGATGATGATTGTCAAGGTTGTCCTTTCCTCATTAGTTTTTGTACTTTTTTAGTGACCCAAGGGTGGTGAGGAGGCTTATCCTCCTATTTCCTTATGGGCCTAGTGTGAGTGGTAATTCTTATAGTTGAGTAAAGTTGGTGGACAGGTGGGGGGGGGGGAGGCAAGTCTCAAAAAAATGTTATCCTTATAATTCACAACATTATAACTGCATTAGACTTGGAAACACCACCAAGGATTGAAGAATTCAGAGGAACTGACACAAGTGTGTTGGGTTTTATTTGGAGTAAGTTTGATACCCTGGAGGCCATTGAATGCCAATGTGGTTTCACGTGTAGTGGTGGTGTGCCATACGGCCATGGAGAATAACAATGGGTAGAAATTTGGGATTTAGGTGAAGAATTGGATCAACAGGCTATCCATTCTCTAGGAATTATAAATTTTCCCCTCCATTTGATTCTCTAGAAACCTACTCCAACATGTTATTCTGCTCCCGAGACAACACACTCAAGATTGGTATGAAGACAAGAATGAAATTACTAGTTTTATGAATGATCTCTATCATAATTAGTGGCAAATGATGGAAAAATTGCTAGCTTTGCATCGTGAACAAAAAAAATTAATGAGAGGCTAGATTATTTGGAAGGTAGAATGGAAAATATGGAGGAACACTTTCATAAGTTTATTTCCTCCTTTGCTAACAGGAAACAACCCAGATAATCTAGTTCCGGGAAACCTCTTATATCAAGGATGAAAATTAGATGTATTTTGGTTCTTGGTATCTTCTCTTATTTTTGGGTTATTTGCATGTGGTCTCTTAGTTTTCTCTTGTCACTTAAAATGTTTTTGTGTTATTATATTTTGTCTAATAAGTCTAGTAGGAAAGAAGTCAAAAGCTTTTTGTTTAAAAACTACTCACGATGTATCTTTGAGATGAAATAATAGAAAGCTTAGATTTAATATATATATATATATATATATATATATTACTTTCAAAAAAAATTATACATCAAAATTTTTAATAATGAGTAAAAACAATATTATATCGAGGAGTGGCAGGTGCTGGGAATTTTTATTAAGAATATCTTCTAATAATAATTTCCAATTGGAAGACTCAAAGTTCATGATTTCCAATAATCTAATAAGCTATATTTCCAATGATCTAATAACCTATCTATAATAGGTCATGGAATGAAATAAATAAAATTGAAGGTAATTTCCCTAGTTTCACATTTTAAAATGTTTTCATATTGTAAGAATTAATACACATTTACCTTTCCCATAAGAAGAAGAAGGAATGCCATAGATAAAATCCAAATTTTCATATTATAAGAAATAATAAACATTCTCTATAACATCAAGTTGCAAATTCTATAAAGAAGATCTATGGTATGATCCCATGCTATGGATAATCATGGAGGTCATTTGAAACTTGGTGAAATGTTTGTCAATGGGTAAAGTTCATTAATAAATAAGATATGAAATATATTAAAATGTTGACTTAAATTTTTTATTTTTTTTTAAGTGATGAGAAACGTGGCAAGTGTAAAGACAAGGAAGTATGTAGGGGTAATGTTTAAATTCCCTTTAAAATTTATCCAAATCTCACTTCTACCAACAATAATCAAAATTCTCATAGTAATGTAGTACAAGTAGGGTATCACACCCATCTCCTACCTCATGAGATACAAAGGATGAATACTCACACACATTGCATACATAAGGTCCATCCATTTTATTTGTCTGTTTTAAGTGGGTGTCAAGCACACGTCCCCAAGATTCCCATCTCCTTGACCATCACTCCATCTAAATGAACAACGAAAACATTCTACTTTTAATGAAGGCTTAATCAAAGCAAGAGCTTAATAGGTTTGTCTTTGGCACTATAAGGTAAATTGTTTTTTTTTAAATAGAGCAATCTTTTGGTTTTTCTAAGATTGGTTTAGATATTTTGAAATACTTCTTCAAAAATATATATGGAAAAATGATTCAACAATATATATATATATATATATATATATATATATATATATATAATTTTATTATTATTATTATTATTTAAATTAATAAATCTACAATATTATTTTTTTATATTATTTGAGTAAAGAGAATATATTAATGTATGGATAACTATTCTTATGCTATAAATTCTTACATTTTCCAATCATCATGAAAACCACATCCATTTTAGTAATGTACAATCTAAGTACAATCTAGCATAAACCATGGCCAATGATTCAAGCCACTATATCCTTGTTAATGGTTCAAAGTAACGCCCATTATAATTACTATGAAAACAACACATTCTATCACTCGTACTTTCTTCTTCATTTATCATATTTTAATAAATCAAATTTAGAAATAATTTTTTTAAACCATAAAAAAAATAATAATAAATTTTTCATTAAAATTAATGAACACTTTCTTCTTCATGTCTCATATTTTAATAAATCAAATTTATAAATAAATTTTTTTAAATCATTTAAAAAAAAAAAAAACAAACTTTTCATAATAATTGATGAACCTAAAATTTCAATACTTTTAAATAATAATAAAAAAATTGCTATAAAACCAATAAACACATTTCCCACGCCTGTCTAACAAGGTCTTCTTACTGTGTGATTAACTTTAACACATTGGCTTCAACACAATGGTAAAAGTGGGATAACCCATGGGCAACATTGAAATAAGAAAAGAAATATAAAAAGGGCCATTGAAATAAGAAAAGAAATATAAAGAGGGCCATGTCACTCTAAAGAATTTGAGAAACCTCTAAATGAGGCTTTTGGTTTCTTATTTTTCATTACTAAATACATCGTTATCAAAAAGAGACAAATTGAAATGAAAATCAATTACTTCTAAGCCCCTTAAGCCTCAAATCAAAAGACAATGAATTAACATGGTTTGTAAATTATTTTAACAAACTCGTTAACATAGACGAACGTTCACTCCGTTTACATCGACGGTTTGCCAACTTTATCCTGGTTGCAGATTCACCGAACCTGCTTACGCCGTCCGCTCGGACCGACCTCTCCATATCCGTTAACATAGACGCACGTTTTTTTTCTCCTGTTTCATAGACGCACTAGCAGATTTTCTCCGTTTTAGTTTATAGATTCTGGGAATCCGGGCCCACCTCTACGTATCCATATACAGAGACGGACGTTCTCTCCGTTACCGTTTACATAGACGGACGATTGCACATTTTTAAAACTCGCTTACGTGGTACGCGGCATAGCTCTCCGTGTATGTTGATGGACTTTTTTTCTAGACGACGGACGTTGGCGTTTATTAAGCGTTGGCGTTTTTTCTAGACGACGGACGTTGGCGTTTTAGATTTGAAATCCGTACCCTCTTAGACTGATCGCCTAGATCGACGTTGAACATCATTATCTGGACTTTGGTAGATTTGAAATTCCTACCTTGTTAAGTACCCTCTTACACTGATCGCCTCTTGTTAAGTACCCTCTTACACTGATCCGTACCCTCTTACACTGATCGCCTAGATCGACGTTGGCCTTCATTATCTAGACGTTGGTAGATTTGAAATTCCTACACGGATAGACTGAGCGGGAAACTGATTTTGTACCCTATAGCGTGTTACATAGATGGACGTTTTCTCCGTCCCATTTACTTAGACGAATGTTGGGTTCATTATCAAAACTGCAGGAAATTTAAAATCGTGTATATAAATACATGCTTCCTCTTGTGCTATGAATTTTATTGGCGTGTCTGCAAGAAATTTAAAAGCGGTTAAAAATACTGCTTCGTCTTAGGGTACGAATGCCACTTTTTTTCATGGTAATAATATATCGAGTCTCGGTAACTCAGTGAAAGAAAGTGCATAAATTTTCGAATTTTTAGGTGCCTTAAAAATCACATTTATTGTGCATATATCGTCCACTGAGGTACATTAACATTAAAAATCACTGATAAACTTTACACTCTATGGTGAATATTAAACACCCATATTATAGCGCCCTTTTTTAAGAAGGGCATTGTCTACAAATTTGCCTGGAAATTTTTTTAGTTGGAATTTGGGAATTGTTTTATTTTTTAAATCTGAATTTTGTTAGCTGGAATTTTGGAATTTGGGGATTGTTTTGTTTTTTAAATTTGATCATAGAAATGTTTGAATAATTTTTTTATAATGAAAATGGTTTAGCGTCACTAAAAATTCTGGGTATTTAAAATCTCTTAAATGTCCAAATGCCCTTAAATACCCAAATGCCTAGGCATTCAGGTCCCCATTTCTGGACAAAGAAAAATTGAAATCGACCTAAGATGCCCAGGGCTCAATCGAAATAAAGATACCCCAAGGCGTTCAGGTGCCAATTCTGAACAAGGTAACGGTGTAACGGTTCGCTGCCGTATTTCTCCATAAGCAGTGGTTCGCAATCTTTGAGAGATGAATGCCGTAGTTGGGTGGATCTTATTTAAATTGGATTGAGTCACTCGTGTGCTTTTTGTTCTATTTCATTAAATTGAACTTTAAGTAAGTCACTCGTGTTTTTTTCATTATTGAATTTTGTTGAAATATTGAAAAATTCCATAATAACAATGGAGAGAATAAACTCCCCTCGTACCGTTACCTGTAGCATGTTATATAGATGGTCGGTTTCTCCCTTTTCCGTTTACAAAGACGAACATTAGGGTTAGGGTTCATTATCAGAACGGTTTTCTTGGGTACCAGATGTGTGTCTACAGGAAATTTAAAAGCGTATGTAAATACATGCTTGCTCTTAGGCTAAGAATTTCACTATTTTCTTAGCTAATAGTATATCGAATCTGGGTACTCTTTTGAAAGCCAAGCCACTGCAAATATTCTCAAATTTTTAGGTGCATAAAAAATCACAATCAGAATGAGGTGCATATGGGTTTTGTTTTTAATCAGAATGAGGTGCATATGCTTTTTGCTTTTAATATAATTTTTTGAAATGTTTTTGAATTTATCTTTCTAATTTTATTTGTTTAAAATTGGAAGGAATTGATTAAAATTACAAGTTTAATGGGTAAATTTTTCACAATCAAAGTGTCATAGAGATTTATAAGAGTACTGAATCTATATATGTACTTATAACACAAATCAAGATTTCACATCAATATTTTTAGCAGGATATAAAAAAATCTACCAAAAATTCTAAATAATCACATTGAAAACAATTCCTTAAAAATCACTAGTAAAAAAACCAGTTTAAATAATAGAAATCAAGATTTCACTTGAAATTTTAGCCAGATTCAAAAAATCCAACAGGAACAACAGGAATAATTCGTGAATATGAAACACCAATCAGGAAAAAGCCTGTCAACGCTCCAACAGGAACATTTTTGAAAACACCAATGAACGCTCCAAGCCCGTTGAATGGTAATTCGTGAATATGAAACACCAATGGGCTTTGGAATAATTTTCATATTAAATTCACAAATACATTAATTACAGCAATACATGGTTATGCACCATTACCGCTAACAAAGAGTTCCGCACTGCACCATTATCGGTCCGTGGAACTGCCGTACTCTATTTGTTAGACGTGAGTTCCGCACTGCACAATCATCCCTCCATCGAGTCACCGTACTCTCTGTTAGACGTTTTGGAATAAGTTAGAATAGTATTTAACTGCTTTAACTTTTAAAATAAGTTTTACTTTTTAGAACATGGAACCCTATTTTGTTATATATTTTGGAAGTTTTTTTGGAATGCTTTTCCATATAGTTTAGGGAGAATTTAGTAGAAATTATAAATTTGAGAATTTACCAGAAACAATTGGGGAATTGAGGATGCATTCAAAAATTAGAAAGATGGATGTGGTAATCGTCCAAAAGTAGTTGGCGCATCTAGGGATACATTTAAAAATTTAACGAGGACGGATTTTACTGAAATTGGATCTATTTACTCAAATACTACACATTTTTGTATTTTTTATTTATTTATTTATTTTCTTAAGTATTATAAATTGTATTTTTTAATTGAATCCGCTTTCAGTTTATCCGGAAAAGGATTGGCTTCGCTTAAGCATCGGGGTGGGTGCTAGTAGCTATACCCGAAAACTGGGGAGCCTACCGTATAGAGCAGATGGAGCATGAGCTGATCGTTATCTTGCAGCTTGATTGAATAGAACAAGTACTTTTGAAAGCGAATTTTTTTTTTTTTTAATTTTTTATGCTTAAAATTAAAATGATGGTTATAAAGTAATTAATTATATATATATATATAATATTTTTTTTGGTTTATTTTTTTCAAATTTGGTTTTTTTAATATCACCGTAAAACCCATGTCGAACACGGATATTGACGTTCATTATTATGACCGTTTGTTGTCGGGAATTTTATCCGGCTACCAGTCGGACGCTGATATCGTAAATGGATGTTGGCGTTTATTATCGGAACGGTTTCTGTTTGTGGTCGAGACATTTTCTCAGTGGAAAACGATGTCGTAGTGGGACGTTGAAGTTCATTATTATGACCGTTTGTTATCGGAAAATTTTGTCAGCCGAAAGATGATCTCGTAAATGGATGTTGGCGCATTATCAGAACTGTTTGTGGTCGGAAAAGTTTCCCAGCCAGAAACTGATCTCGTACCCTTTAACGTGTTACCATGATGGACGTTTTTACATAGACGAACGGATTTTTGTTGGCGGACATTGGTGTTCATTATCTGAACTGCTTGTTGACGGAAAATTTTATCAGCCGGAAACAGATGTCGTACCTTAGCCGGATTCTTGTATACGGACGTGTGGTGTTTATTGTTAGAACTGTTTCTGGTCGGAAAATTTTCTCACTCGGAAACTGATCTACCGATTACATAGATAGTGTGTTCCATAGATGAACGTTTTCTCAGTCTCCGATTTCAGTACTGTTTGTGGTCGGAAATTTTTTTGTGCCGGAAACTAATATCTTAGAGGGGCGTTGTCGTTTATTGTCAAAACTATCTGTGGTCCGAAATTTTCTCGGCACGGAACTGCTCCAATACCGCTACCTGCAGCGTGTTATATTGATGGCCGGTTTCTCCCTTTTCAGTTTACATAGACGAATGTTAGGGTTAGGGTTCCTTATGAGAACGGTGTTTCTATAAGAAATTTAAAAGCATATATAAATACATGCTTCCTCTTAAGCTATGAATTTCACTATTTTCTTAGCTAATAGTATGTCGAATTTGGGCACTCTCTTGAAAGTTTCAAGAGTGCAAATATTCTCAAATTTTTAGGTGGATTAAAAATCACTTTCAAAGCATAAGCATTAAAAATCACTAATGAACTTCACACTCTGAGAGTGGAAATCAAACAACTATGGGCTTTGGAATAATTTTCATATTAAATACACCAATACATGGCACAATTACCGCTAACAAAGAGTTCCGCATTACCCCATCATCGGTCCATGGAGCCGCCGTACTCTATCTGTTGGACGTTTTAGAATAAGTCTAGAATAATATTTATTTGTTTTAACTTTTAAAATAAGTATTATCAGGAAGGATTTTACTGAAATTGGATTAAATTACTTAAATATTTCCCATTTTTTTTTTTCACATTTTTTTTTAATTTTTTAATTATTTCAGGACAAAGTATTTTAATTTATTGGTCTAAACGGGGAATTGAATATTGATTTTTTGTGGCCGTCAGTAATTTAGTTTTACCGAGTGATCCTTTAAATTGTATTTTTGAATTTAATAATAAAATTATATTTATGAAAAGTTTGTAGTTGTATTTATAAATTGAATTGATGAAGTGACACGGAATGTTTATTAAGATTTTTGCTAAAAACACGTCAAATAATGTAGTCAATAAATTTCAATTTTTTATATTTTAAGAATTTATAAATTTTCTATCTAACATCAAGATGAGCAATGTTTTAAGTAAGATATAAGCTATTGTCCCATGTTATGGCTAATAGTGGAGGTCATTTGAAACTTTGTGAAATGCATTTGAAACTTCGTGAAATGTAATCATATACTTCATTTGAAACTGGTTGAAATGTTTGTCAATAGGTAAAGTGATATAACTCAGTAAAATGATTTTCAAATGTTTTTTAATAATTAAAGTGATATGAAACATTATAATATAGTATTTTTAAATAAATTTTTTTCCAAAATTAAAAGAAATGTGACAAGTGTAAAGACAATGAAATATATAGAGGTGATGTTTAAATTCATGTGAAGATATGTCCAATTTTCACTTCTAATAATAATTATTGAAATTAGCTTGTTGAATCCCATCACTTTATTTCTAGGTTTTCTCTTTCAGTTTCTTCTAGTTTTTTCAATGATTTGGTTTTTTTCTTTTTTTTACTTGTTTCTTTTTCTAGATTTCCTCTTTTAGTTTTTCTCCTTTCTCCAGTGGTTTCCTTTTTGTGTTAAATAATAAATAAACAAAAATGAATGAATACATAAATAAATAAATTTTTTTCTTTTTTCTTTTTTTTAAGTGTTCCGTTAGGTAATATGATTGGTCTTTTCTTTTAGGTCTATTTGAGAGGGTAAGGTGATTGTGTTATTTTTTTTGTCTTTTGGCTTCTATTTTTTCTTTCTCTTTTTATTAAATTCATTTTGGTTTCATGTTTAGCTTAATAAGTGTTCCACCTTTTTGTTATATTTATAGATTCTACTCATGAATTTAGTGATATTGGGTATTGAATAGATTTCATAGTCACATTTGTATAAGCCTTATTTTTATTTTTAATTCTTATATTGTATTTTCATAAAAATTAACCTTTATTATATATTTTTCCATTTTTTTTGTTAATTTATATTTAATTTGTTGAAAGTCATATATATATATATATATATATATATATATATATATATATATATATATATATCAGTCTATCAGACCTTAAGAAGAAGAAAAAAACTATCAGACCTTAAGGAAAAAAAGAAGAAGAATCTAATCATGATTCTTCAAAATATTATTTTTACAATAAAAAATAAAGGAAAGAATCTCTACGAGATCACTATAGTTGGGTTGACTTAACAAGTCAAGAATATTGGAAGTGTGATAGATGTTAGGGAAATGAGAGCGAGTGTGAGTAAGAGTTGGGCAATCTAAAATAAAGTGTTTCTCATATTCCACCCTCTTAGTATCGCAAAGTTGACAGATTCTATTGTCTCAGGTAGTGTTGAGGGTAGACCACCACCTAGTTTCACTTCGAAGCTCATGAGAATTAGTTCTTATCCTAGCGATGTTCATTTTTTTCTTAGTGTTGGTCAAAACAGAGAGACAATTCTAATAATCAAGGGTGGGGTTGATCACTTCCTTATATTGTCTTAGCTTTCTTTTACCCCCATCTCCTTATCATCCTATAGTTTATCCTTAAATTTGAAGGTAATAGTAGATATGAAACTACCCTTGCTTCTCATGGTGATCTTCTCCTTTATCCCCCAATGGTTGAGAAAAGACTGGACATCCTTATGCCACCCATGCTTGAGGAAAATGTGGGGCTTTTGACTAAAGTTAGAAGAAATCTTGGGAAGCCTCTTGGATTCCATGTTGTAAATCATCTTCCTATACATTAGACACCTAAACATAGTCATGCTCTCAAAGGGGGAAAGGAAAACTTAGATAAGGAGGATACGATAAGGAGTATTTCCCTTGATCTTGAGGTTGTAGGTTATGAATTTCTTTTCAACCATCTCAATATTTCTCCAAGACTCTATGGATATACTGTAACCACAAATTTCACATTTGTATAAGACAACAAGGGTGAAGAGCGTCTCAAGAGGAACCCTTTTTTTACTCCAAATATAAAGATCGATTTGTTGATCCCTTAGTTAAACTAAGAGGGCGGGGGGGGGGGGGGGGGGGTGGATTAGTTTAATACATTCATGGACTTTGAAAACTTTCCTTTAAAATTATTTTACACCTTCATTTCATGATAAATTTATTATATAATGAAACAACAATCTTAATATGTGAGTAGCAAATATTAAACAAATTAAATACAGAACATTAGCACATAATCATCATACACATGGACAAAAAATATAAGTGGAAACCCATAAGGGAGAAAACCACATATTATTATTATTGTAATACAAAGGCAAACTCCAACTCCCTCTCAGCACTGATTCTTTGTAGGCTCTAACCTATAGGAGGCTACTACCTCAAATTTTGCAAGCCACAACTTGCAAGGAAGCTTCAACTCGAATCCATTTTCGGCAGGATACAACCCACAGGAGGCTTCTATCTAAAATTCTACAAGATACAACTTGCAAGGAAGCTCCAACTCCCATCAATTTTTTGTAGCCTACAACCCACAGTAGGCTCCTACCTTAACCAACTTCCATTGGATATATAGCAAGCTACAACTTGAAATAGAAGCACCAACTCCCATGTATTTTATGTAGGCTGCAACCCACAGGAGGCTCCTACCTGAACCAGCTACAAATGGACATATATCAAGCTACAACTTGATATATTAGCACCAAATTCCTCATACTATATTAAAATCATATGCCGAATTACCTGGATATTAGCTCTGTTTTTCTCTTTCTTCACTGTTGTCCTTCCATCCTTTAAATCTGCCTTATATCAGCTCTGGATATTCACAAATTCTCTACCTGCTCTGTCTTATTCCTCCACTCTCTAACCTCTCTATGCATATAAAAATACCATCATTTATAAAGACCACTTCATAATTGTTTGCATTCCATATGGGAATATGAAATGAATAGGTATGACTCTTCGCCTTCCATCCTCTCAGTTTCTTGCTCAACATATTCAGGATGTTACAACAATACATACACTCATTTCAGTATTAAATTGGAGTTTTTATTTACCTTAGAGACTTGCCTTTGCATCCCAAACAATATAAAATAATTAATACATTTACAATTACAATTATAATAATATTCCAATTCAGCCCTTTCAGCTTCTTAGCTTTGCTATGTGTTTGTCCTCTTCTGCTTGTTCTTCCTTTTTCTTTTATGTTTTCGTAGTTATATTTCAACTGTGATGCATAACCACCTTTTTGCTCGACTCGACCCATGCTGTTGCATTGTTATGCATGAGCTATTGGTACTTTTTCTTACCAAAGCCTTTTCTTGCTGAGTTTAAACTTTTCTTTTGTTACTCGAGTCTTTTCTTCCGCATTCAGCCTTTTAATTTGACTCATTACCGCAACACTATTCTACACGAGTTCTTGGTTCTTTGTTATGCATTCAGGTCTTTTCTTTGTGACTTGTGGGTTATGGCCCACATAAAATCCCTTTTAACATGCTTTGGAATACAACTTCGGAGTTCATTCCACATACATATGTTAGTGATAAAAAAACTCATATTTTATATAACAAAACACACATAACATACACAAAACAAGTGGTATCAGGTCCCACAACCCTTGACCAATCAAAATACATTGCACCATGCATGCCCACAACTTTTAACTGTTAGCAATAATGTATCTTCTATCTTGTGCGATATGCGATCGCATCACATCGCATCCAACTTAACTTACCGTGTGAACCTTAAGCATAAAACATGAAATCTTTGATGTGCGCTAATGTGTAAAGCTAGCACGTGGCTCTTCCCTCATCACATCGCCACTTTCTAAAATTACCGCATCGCAAACAAATTACCATACCTTAGTGCTATCTGTCAATATATGCAATCAACGAACTTGCGTTCTGTCGTCCGCCATTGATCTGCGCCCAGATATAATGGTCCTCACCTAATCGCACTTCGCACTTTATAGGATTTAATTTTTCATTACACTCTATCTCTTGCGATCTGTGATATTGCACCATGCCAACACATGTCTTCTCCACTTCGCATTGCAAATACTTTAACTTACCATGCAACGCCTTAACGCTAAACTCCAAGAGTTGTAATTTGCGAAATCACTCCTGGTGCGATTCGATCTCCGTCGTTGGTCTTTGAGGGATCAAATGGTCCACACTTGTTTTGTTGATCAACTTCACAATGCTAGTTAAATGAATTACCGTCCGAAATATTAACGCTATCTGCTAAATCCTACGATGTATGAAGTCTTCATGGTTTTGCAAGATGATCCCCACCGTTGATCTGTGCTTAATCTAACGAACCTTGCTGCTTTTTGCAAATCTGATTGGTCTTCAATTCTTAACACATAAACATTGTAATTCCTGGTTTGCAATGTGTGCTTTCATTCTCCACCCGACACGTGTCCATGTCTCTATTGTTAATATTAAATCTTCAATTTTGTGATCTAATCATGACCGTCTGCTCATCGTTCACCCGACTCTTCTTCATCTCTTCCGCCCACTCCGATCTCTGTCGTTAATTCTTAATACTTTTATTCTACGATTTGATCTTTGTCGTTCGATCACCTCCCTTGGAATTCTTCTAAGAGCTCTCACCTTATTGGATTTTTTTTCTTTTACCGAGCACTGCTACTCTGCATCTCCACTATCCTTCGTAAGCTTTATTCAGTTTCTAGATGAGCTAATCTCTCCTAAGCTTTTTATTTTATTCATTATTCACTCCCACTTGGGATTATTATGCTTGTTGCATGCCTTTGCTACTTCTCTGCTGACATTGCTGCTTCTCCGCTGCCTTTGTTGCTTCTCCACTGTGATTTTTTCTTCTATGTTATCTTTGTTGTTTCTCTTTTGCCTTTGCTGCTTCTCTACTGCCTTGCTACCTCTACTGCCTTTGGTGCCTTTTCTTCCTTTGGTGCCTTTATTGATAGTCTAATTCTACTCCTTGCCTCTCTGTTGTTCCCCTGCCTGTCTTTTATGCTTTCTTAATGTATTGTTGCCTGATCTGCTTCTTTGCCTTATTTTTGGTTCTTCTCTACTCCTTTGTGCTCCTTTGCCATTAATGACAATATTTCGAACAGTCTCCCCCTTTTTCATTTATGGAAACACATCCACCAATACTCTAATTCCTCCTCCAGGACTTGCTCCCATTTTCATTCTGAGAAATTCCTTGTCTTTCTTCGTCTGCTTGATTTTTAGAAGAGCCTTGCTTCTTCTTCTTGCTTTTCCGCCCCCTTTGACATCAATGGAAAAGGGTTGCATTGTTTCTCTCTGAGTTATGTATAGGCCTTCTTCTTCTGACTTTATACCTTGGTGCTCTAGACTGGTGTACAAGAGTTGCTGGGAGAAAAATTTGAGAATCATTGAACTTGTATGTATATACACAGTAAGCTGATACCCTCCCAAAGCACAGAATCCTTGCACTTGTATAAAGCTGAAAGTGATGATAAGGACACTTCATAGAAAAAAATTATATAATCAGACCTATATAATCATGGATGCATCATTGGAACAATACTAAAATACTGAGAATGCTCCATACGACATATAAAAACTACTTCAAATAAACTTTAGTCTATATTATGATCTACATCTGAGATACATATTTGTTGAGGGAGATTGTAGATGGAATATGTCCTCTCTTGTAATACATATCTGCAGTACACATCTATTCAAATATGATGATGTCAGTATATCTTTTATAGCTGTGGTTCACCTTTACTGTCTGTTGTTGGTGATATGTGCTAGACTGCTGACAAGGATATTACACTATTGGCCGAAATTTCCTTGATACTAATGTGAACACTAAATCACACCAGAACTTACAACTTATAGTAATATTAGACAACATCTTTCAATCTAAGAGACCAATTGACTTTAATACTATACAGAGTGCTTTAGAAAAGAAACCCTTGAGGTTGGATACATTCAATGCATTGGTCAATCTCACTTATCAACTATGCAATTTTATTTATGACATAAGGGGCTATGTATGTCACTGATGAACCTTTCTGCAATGGTGAAATACACGCAATTCCTTTCTGCTGAAGGAAGATTTAGATGAATCAATTGAAGACTCTTGAGATTCAAATGCAAGATTAACACAACTAGTCCTTCATACTTCGGATACTTTGCAATAATCAGAGCAACCAGAGCTTAATTCACATATACTATAATGTTGATAATGTTGGGAATACTCCCTTGATGTACTTCTACCATAATATTCTAATCTTGAGGACTTGTACCATATCACTGCTCCATTGATAACACTTGGTATTCTACTGATAGGGAGACTGCCTGTTCCAAATACCAATTGATACTAATTTGATAAATCATGCAGTAATTTCACATCAACTTGTACATGCACCCATAGTTAAGACAAAATTCATAGTTTCTACTATTGAGCTCTCCATTGTTCTCAACAACAATCATCAATATAATGAATCTGATCTTAGAATCATTAACCTTTTTCTTATTCTGTCATTCTGTTTTAAAATAATATCACTGCATATTCCTTTCTAGGACTACTCCATAATCATTGCTTCTCTATATACACTTCAATTGTTCTAACATAATGATCTTTAGGAAGACATCTTCAATTTCTTTACTTGGAATCTACAAGGGCAGACCACTCATAGTTTTATCACTCATTTAACTGCTTTCCTCCAAGGGGAACTTCTATATAGGAGTGATGTAATGATATAATTATGATAAAAATTTCTCTTACACATCCTTCTTAATTTTGTTTCATTGTTAATGCTTGTAGTGTGATTCACAGTGTGATCATCCTCTATGGATCTTTCCAATTCTAAATCTCAAAACATAATTTCTGATATTTTAAACATTCATTACTTAGTGTGTTGTTGTGTTCTTAGATTATATGTTCATGGCCAATGTTCCCTCTACCACCATGGCTGCTTGCTACCTTCTCTCATTCCATCAACCTGTTGGCTACTGAATGCTTCAAGAATCCTTCTTCCTCTCTAGGTCTCTGTCAAAGGAATTGTTCTTACCCTTCCTGAAATTTTAGTTGTTCTTATTCCAAGGAGCTCTTCTTAGACTACTTTTATGGGGACCTTTTATGAACTTCTCTCCCCTTGGAATGTTTCTTCTTATTTATTAGTAGTTGGATATTTGCGTTGCTTCATAGAGCAACTCCCCCTCAGACTATGATGGATACATTATGTTATTGAAGTAACAGGTTCCCCCTTTCTCTTTTCCTTCCATACTTTACTGGGCTTCTTCATAATTGCTACACTTCTTTTTGATTCATAGTTTTGTTTGATTTGATTAGGTTCCAACATCTGTCTAGAGTTCTTTAATGTATAGGGCAGCTTACAGTGTTTTGCTTTGTGACCAAGATTGTGGCATGAATAACATCTTATTTTACCTAAGTAGGGTTGAGTTGATGTATGGCATCTTTTCCCCCTTTTTGAACATAATTTACATTCAACAGATTTATTTCCAAATTCATTTTATGAAAAACAATATCCATAGAAATTAATTGTATACCTCGTGATAGATTGTCTTCTCCATTTGTTTGCCTGAGATAGTCTTTTCATTTTCTGCATATTTTGCTGATTGGACTGGATTTTTTTTGTCTTACAGTATGCCACAATATGTCTATGTTTGTGGCACACAAAACAAGTGATACTTATCATAGGAGGAAAGAAACTCCTTTGACAACTTCTAAATTTATTTAATTCATATTCAGGAGTGTATGAGCATGTTGCAGCTTACTATTTCTTCATTTCATTCTTTGTCGTTTGAGGTTGTTGTTTGTTTCTGTTTACTTCATTACCCATAAAGGTCTTGTTGGCTTCTAATTCTTTGGATATCTTTTGGGTTGCTTCATCATCTTTCTCAATGTCTACCTTTTCTGAGATTTCCTTGGAGGTAATCTCATCCCCGAGCTGCTTACACAACCTTCTCCTTTCTTCTATCAGTTTTCTAGTTGCAATAATCTCAGATTGCTGAGAGTTATCATTTTATTTTATTACAGTTTTCACAAAAGTGATATTCTTATTATCTTCAACCTTGGAATTACAATTTTCTCCTTCATAGCCTATCCTGGTATTTATAAATGGAGATATTTGAGAATTTAGTATTTTTTCCAACTGTTTATAGCTTTTCATCTATGGAGTATTCATAGATATTTCCCTTTGGGCCTTTTCTGATTTCTTTCTCAGGCATACTACTTCTTCTTCCAATTTCTCTTACTCCTGATTTTTATCCTTTATTTGATTTATCAGAATGTCTTCCACCTTCTTAGCTTCTTCAAGTTCTAATTTCAACTAAATGAGGTTTTCCGAACTTGGTTCCTCCTTTACATATTTCAGGAGAATGTCTTTCTATTTTATGCACTTGAGTTTAAGTCTGTCTATTTCATCCAGGGAACTCATTAGATCCCCCTCAAGATCTACCTCACCTTATTCTTCATATTCTAGAAGGAATCCTTCAGGCTCTTCCTTGGCCATCAACAAAAATTCATATGTTCCTTCTTCATTTTAGGATTCATCTGAGCTTTCAGATGCACTGCTATATTGCTGAGCATAAAATGATTTCCTATTGAATCTCTTCACTTTCTACTAGTTTTTTATTTTGTTTTTCTCTGTCTCTTGTGGTTGGTTCTCTGCTCTCTTATGGGGACATTTTGAAGCATAGTGCCCCACTTTTCATAGTTATAGCACTTGAATGGAAGTTTACCTTTATACTTACCTGTGCCTTTCTCCAATCTTCTGACAAATTTGGCCTCTTCTTCATCAGAGCAGGAGCATGTACCTTCCTTCTCTTCTCTGTAATTATCTGACTTAAAGGCTGCCTCCTTCACATTTTACTTTCCCTTTGGAAGTCTCATCTCATAAGCTGTCAAGTTTCCAAGCAATTGGTTCATGGTAAATTTTCCTAGTTTGTTGTTTCTTCTATGGCAGAAACCTTAGGGTTAAATTTGGATGGTAAACATGTCAATATCTTTTGTACAAATACACATTATTTAATGGTTTCTCCTATAGCCTTCATGTTATTCACAACTTCTGCAACCTTTAAGAATAAAATCGCTACATCTTCATCTTCATTCATTTTTACATTTTCAAACTGAGCTCTATAGGCTTGCAGTTTGGCCATCTTCACCTTTTTATCTCCCTCATGGATATTTTCTAAAGTATCCTAGATATATTTGGTAGTCTCATTGTGCATTACATTGATAAATTATGTTTCACCTAGATCGCTCAAGAGTGCATTCATGGCTTTTGCATTAGCTATGAAATTTTTCTTGGCTTCTTTCTTTGTGTCAATACCCTTTGGAGAATATCCTTCTTCCATAGCAACCCAAACTTTTATTCCTAGAGACATTGTGTATGTCCTCATTCTTATTTTCCAGAAGGCATAGTTTTTGCTAGTAAACAAAGCGGCTTTATTTGTTGAGAAACCTTCTAGGCTAGCCATTTTGGGGACCTAGGATATCCTTCCATTTGTTAAACTGATACAGAAGGAACCGCTCTAATACCAATTTTTGATCCCTTAGTTAAACTAAGAGGGGGGGGGGGGAATCAGTTTAATACATTCATGGACTTTTAAACTTTCCTTTAAACTTATTTACACCTTAATTTCATGATAAAATTATTATATAATGAAACAACAATCCTAATATGTGAGCATCAAGTATTAAGCAGATTAAATATAGAACATTAGCACATAATCATCATACACATGGACAACAGATATAAGTAGAAATATATAAGGGAGAAAACCACATATTATTATTGTTCTGATGCAAAGGAAAGCTCCAACTCCCTCTCAACTTTGATATTCTGTAGGCTCCAACCTACATGAGGCTACTTCCTCAAATTCTGCAAGCTACAACTTGTAAGGAAGCTCCAAATCCCATCTATTTTCTGTAGGCTGCAACCCACAGGAGGCTCCTACCTTAAATTCTACGAGCTACAACTTGCAAGGAAGCTCCAATGCCCATCTATTTTTTGCAGGCTACAACCCACAGGAGGCTCCTACCTCAACCAGCTCCGAATCGACATCTATCAAGCTACAATTTGAAACAAAAGCACAAACTCCCATGTATTTTTTATAGGATGCAACCCACAGAAGGCTCCTACCTCAACCAAATACAAATGGACATCTATCAAGCTACAACTTGATATCGAAGCAAAACTTCCTCATACTACAATAAAATCATATGCTGATTTACCTATATATCAACACCATTTTTCTCCTTCACTGCTGTCCTTCCAGCCTTTAAATCTGCTGTATATCATCTCTGGATCTTCACAGCTTCTCTATCTGCTTTGTCTTATTCTTCCACTCTCTAACCTCTCTATGCACGTAAAAATACCATCATTTATAGAGATCACTTCATAGTTGTTTTCATTCCATATGGGAATATGAAATGAACAGGTATGACTCTTTTCCTTCCACCCTCTTAGTTTCTCGCTTAGCATATTCAGAATTTTACAACAATACATACGCTCATTTTAGTATTAAATTGGAGTTTTAATTTTCCTTAGAGACTTGCATTTGCACACTAAACAATATAAAATAATTAATAAATTTACAGTTGTAATAATATTCCAATTTAGCCCTTTCATCTTCTTAGCTTTGCTATGTATTTATCCTATTTTTCTTGTTGTTCCTTCTCTTTTCTGTTTTCTGCAGCTATATTTCAACTGTGCTTCATAACCGCTTTTTTTCTCGACTCGACCCATGTTGTTTCACTGTTCTGCATGAGCTCTAGGTCCTTTTTCTTACCCGAGCCTTTTCTTCCTGAGTTCAAAATTTTCTTTTGTTACCTGAGTATTTTCTTTTGCATTCAGCCTTTTCGTTTGACTCACTTCCGCAACACTATTCTGCATGAGCTCCTGGTCCTTTGTGATGCGTTCAGGTCTTTTCTTTGTGACATGTGGGTTATCACCCACATAAACTCAATTTTAACATGCAATGAAATACAACTTCAGAGTTAATTCCACATACATACGTTAGGGATCAAACATCACATTTTTCATATAACAAAACGCACATAATAGATGTAGAATAGAGGTATCGGGTACCACAACCCTTGACCAATCACAATACATCACACTGCACATGCCTGCAACTTTTAACTTTTATTAATAACGTATCTTCTCTCTTGTGCGACATGCAATCGCATCGCATTGCATCCAACTTAACTTACTGTGCGAACCTTAAGCATAAAACATGAAATATGCAATGTGTGCTAATGCACAAAGCTGAAATGTGGCTCTTACCTCATCGCATCACCATTTCCTAAACTTACCGCATCGCAAAAAAATTACCGTACCTTAGTGCTATATGTCAATATATGCGATGATCGAACTCTCGATTTGTTGTTCGTCGTTGATCTGCACCCAGATCTAACAATCCTCACCTGATCACACTTTGCACTTTATAGGATTTACTTTGTAGTTACACTCTATTTCTTATGTTCTACGATACTGCGTCGTGCCAACACATGTCTTCTCCACTTGGCATCACAAATACTTTAACTTACCATGCGACGTCTTAATGCTAAACTCTAAGAGTTGCGATTTGAAAAATTTCCCCTGGTGTGATTCGATCTCCACTGTTGGTATTTGAGGGATTAAATGGTCCACAGTTGTTTTTCTGATCAACTTCGCTTCACTGGTTAAATAACTGACCTTGAAAAATCTTAATGTTGTCCACTAAACCCTGCGATGTGCGAAGTCTTCACGGGTTTGCGAGATGATCCCCACCGTTGATCTGTGCTTGATCTAATGAATCTCGTTGTTGCTTGCAAATCCGATTGGTCTTTGATTCTTAACACAGAAACACTGTAATTCCTAATTTGCAATGTGTGCTTTTATTCTCTGCCCGACACCTGTCCACATCTCTGCTGTTAATACTAAATCTTCAATTCTGCAATATAATCCTGATCACCCACCCATCCTTCACGTGGCTCTTCTTCATATCTTCCGCCTCTCTGATCTCTTCCATTAATTATTAATAATTTGATTCTGCAATTCGATCTTTGTCGTCCGATCGCCTCCCTTGGAATTCTTCTAAGAGTTCTTTGCCTTAGTAGATTTTTTTTCTTTTTGCGAGCACCTCTACTTTGCATCTCCGCTATCCTTCTTCATATTTATTTAGTTTCTATATGTGCTGATCTCTCCTGAGCTTTTTATTCTATTCATTATTCACTTCGGATTGGGATTCTTATGCTTGCTACATGATTTTGCTGCTTCTCTGCTACCTTTGCTACTTCTCTATTGCCATTGCTGCTTCTCTATTGCCTTTGTTGCTTCTCTGTTGCCTTTGCTACTCCTTTGTTGCCTTGCTACCTCTGCTACCTTTGGTGCCTTTACTGATAGTCTAATGACGCTCCTTTCCTCTCTACTGCTCCTCTGCCTCTCTTTTATGCTTTCTTATGGCATTGTTGTTTGATCTTCTCCTTTGCCTTATCGTTGGTTCTTCTTTGCTCATTTGTGCTCATTTTCCATCAATGAAAATATTTCCAACGACTTACAATTGTTTTGAAGCTCATAATAAGATTTCCAACCTTCAATAATAACTTTCTCAATGTTTTAATTCCAGTTGAGTTGGTGAAGAATTTCAATAAAAAAATATTTATAAGAAGCAACTTTCTCTAAGCAATGGATATCATACAAAAAATTACCATGGGTGATGTTTTTGGATTGAATTATCATGACTTTAGTCTTGCCCATATTAATTTTCATACCCATCTTGGAGTAGTAATCATGAAGAGCATTAAGTTGTTTCTCTAGGTCTTCATGGATTTTTGCAAGAAGAATAATATCATCAACATAAAGGAGAAGAGTAATGATTAAACTAGCAAGCTCGGTGCCCTTGCAACTCGTAGTTTCTAAAACACTCCTCTAGCTTCTTGATGTAAATGCAAAAAAGGGTAGGGGATAGGGGACACACCCTTGCTTAACCCCAATATTGCATTTAATATCTTTAGACCACCCTCTGTTTGTCTTAAGCTTGGAAACAATACTCTTGTAGAGGTGAATCACAATAATCCTAAACTCAAGAGGAACCATAATATCTTTAATTATTTTCCAAATCTTATTCTGAGGAACAATGTTAGAATATTTTCCAAAGTTCTGAAAACAATAGAAGAGAAAAAATTTACTATTGCAACATTCCTTAGCAATGATCATGAAAGTGACAAGATGGTTGATAGTCAAGTGATGACTCCTAAAACTAGCTTTCCCTTTAGCTCTATTACCATGGCTTTCAAGTTAAAGGCTAATATTATTTTCCAAAATGAGGTGATATATTTTGTCCAAGGTGTGGCTAATAATAATGGTTCTGTAGTTTGAGGGAGAATTTGTGTCTCCATTTTTAAAGATAGGAAAAATAAGGTTTTGTGTCCAAGGATTAGGGAAGCCATTCTTTACTACCAAATTAAAAATATTGTGGAGATGAGGAACGAGGATTGACCTTCCCATTTTAAATATCTTATCTTCATATCCTTTAGTATCTTTATCTTTCCCATTAGCAAGATTATTAATCCCATACTCAACTTCTTCCAGAGAAAATATATCTTCCTTAATAAGAGTATTTATGAATGTGCCCATGGTGTGTGGAGATTCATACAACTTCTTGAGATAGATGTCCCAATTTTGTAAGGGGATCAAATGATTATATTTTGTTTTATGAACATGCACATTCTCCCAAAACTTTATGAACACAACTATAAAAATTTGAAGAAGATGAGCTTGTCTCTTATTAATATATGACCTCTTCTTCATTTTGATGAGATATTTGTATATACTTATATTTCAGATATTTACAGTTTCATTAGGAGAGACTTTAATCACTTTCCTATAATTTTTACAATCTTTGTCATACCAAGGGTTGGATCTTCTATTATTTTGTTTATATGAAACCTGAGTAGAGAACTTGTTAATGGTAGTAGAAAGGGTAGTAGTAAAATTGTAGTAAATTTTATTAATGTTGTTATTATAGGTTAGGGAGCCTAGATACCTTTCTAGATGCTTTAAGAAAAGGTCTACATTAATTCTATCAAAACAAGTGTGTCTTTGGATTTCACCGGTTAGCTACATGTGGATGGTATGCATAACGAGATTGAAGGTTAAAAAAAAAGGCATGTGGTCAAATTTAGGCTTGTAATCGTTAAGTAGCTAAAAGTTTGTAATAAGGTTGAGGACATGCCTATCAGAAATCACATAGTGCATGACACTACTACCTAGCCAATGGAAACACATCATTTAGCTAGAGGAAGGCCACTTATTAATACCACTACAAATAATCAGTTCCTAGGAACTACAAATCTTGAGCAGCTCGATGCTAAATTAGTTATCAGTTTTTTTCTTTAGAGGTTCTCTTCAATCTATTAGCTAAGTTACCACCTTTATCAAGCCAGAAGGGGCCAGGGTTAAAGTTGTTACTCAACATAATATCTTGGTTAGTAGTAGTTCTAGAATTGAAGTCCCAAGCAAAAGGATATTACCTTCATTCCTTAGGTTTTGAATGTCTTTTTCTAAGGTATTGAAAGATAATTCTTATCCAACTTTTTTTTCTTAGAGGATGTAGATTGTGTTGTAGCTGCTACAACCCCCTTCAAAATTATGGCCTATACCGAATTTCAGAGCCTTCCTTGGTCTTGTTCATTACTATCGCAAACTTAGAGGTTGATTTTATTAGGTTTCTTGCAATATTGTGATCCCCTTCAGAAGATAAGAAAAGTGTCATCTTTTGGCATGTTTTATATCACATTGTATGTATGAGCTTGTTCTAGTGGTTCCAAGAGGTCACCTTTGTGAAAATGAGTTGTTCTAACCTTGTAAATACCCATTGCACTCATTTCCAAAATTTTGAGCATTGTCGCACAAGTGTTGTCACGGTCGTCTTAAAGTTTATCGTAGGTGTCACACTTGTCATAAACAGTCAAAAAATTTTCATATGAAGGGAAAAAAATTGTTTGTATGTCATGGATTCTCTATGTTGTTTGAGTCGTCAAATATTATAAGTGTGTGATAATAGTCAAAGTTCATAACTATTGACACTAATCTTACCGGTCTTGCACTTAATCATTTTTTGGAAACTTCCTGACCAAGCAACTTAGCTTCACCCACCCTCCCCTGAGTTGTACACTGCAAAATGTCAGTCCTCTAGCTATTACCTTGCTGCTTGGAACTACAAAATGTAGAGTTCTTGCTTCCTAGGAATCCATTGCGTAGTTTTTGTGACCAAGCCTTGACCTTGACCTCCAAAATTGCGCATTCATGGCCTCCATCCTGGCTTGAACTATGCACTTCGCAATATTAAGCCTCAAGATCATCCCCTGAGCCCTTGAACTGTGTAGATATGCAATCACCCGACTTTCCTTGACTCCTAGAAATGCGTAGTAAGCTCCCCTAGTGCTCATCCCTGTAGTCTAACCCACTGGCTCCAGAAACTACGTAGTCATGTCCCTTAGCCCAACTTGAAATGCACACTGTGCAGTTTCAAGGCTCTGGGCTTCCCCTTTCCTTCCTAAACTACGTAATTGCACATTCACTAAGCCTCTTTATCTAGCTTATCATTCGATCCAAGTTCGATTCATGGATCAAAATGCATAATCTTATGTTAGGGGTTTTTGAATTAATGTCATCCCGTCATGAGTGAATTACAGGAATATGTACTCTATCATGTCATGGAGAGATGATGAAGGAAGATAAGAAGGAGGGAGGCATTATCAAAGACACTCTTGCAACTGAACTCATAAGATGATTGATAAAGAGAAAGCAAAATGACACTAGTTTGCCACCACTATCCAAGACTTTAAATCATTGAAGACTCCTTGTAACCAAGACATGTTGATGTGAAAAGGAAAGCTATTTCATGAAGACATTCAACTCTCATTAGGTGCAGTGGTTTTCCATTACCATGTCATCAAACAATAAATGTCAACAGTGTCACGTCATGTCATTCCATGAGTGGTCATATGCCACATCACTATTGTAAACCATGTCTACTGTAATCAAAATGTATTGTAAAGTCGAAGCCCAAAGGACACACATGAATAACATAATTACCGATCAAACAAAAAAATTACATGGTACCTATTATTTTGAGGTAGCATAAAAAGTACTCGATTTTGAAAAGTGCTGATGTAGAATCACCCTTTTTTTGGAGGATATATTTGGCACTTTAACTTTTCTTATGATTTTTTTTAAATGTCAAGATTTTCATGTCGATTTTGAAAAGTGGTGATGCTCATCCCTTTTTTTAGAGCATATTTTTGGCACTTTAAATTCTTTTGTGATTTTTTTTAATGTCATGATTTTCATGTCAATTTTGAAAAATGGTGATCCTGAATTACCTATTTTTTGTTTAGAGAGGTGATTCTCATGTTGGTAATAATCATAAAAACAAATTTTAAAAAACATGACAAAAAAATTAAATATATATATATATATATATATATATATATATATATATATATATATATATATATATATATATATATATATATGAAAAAAATACAATAAAATAAAATAAAATTAACTAGTAAAAATAAAAATTCAAGAAAAACGAAAAAATTCAAAAACACACAATTTTAAGGGGAAAAAATAATTAACATAATTAAAATAATAATTAAAGAAGAAAATTTATAAATAATTAAAATACAAAAAATAATTGAAATACAAAAATAAAAATAATTAAAATTTAAAAGTTTAAATTACAATTTTTTTTTTTAAATAAAAAATAAAAATAAAAATTTTAAAATATGAAAAAAATTAAATTTAAAAAAACAAAAAATATAAAATCGAAAAGAAAATAAAAATAATAAAGTTAAAATTATGTTTTGTTTTGTATTTTTATTATTAGTTTTTTAATAAATGTATTAAAATTTAATTTTCATTGAATTTTATATAATTTGAAATTTAAAACTATATATTTTAAAATTAAAATTTATTTTTAAAATTATATACGTTGGTATTAAAATTTTTAATAGTAACTTTTTTTTTTTTTAATTTATCAAAATTATATTTTATTTTTTATTTTTAAAGTTAATTTTTAATTATTTTTAATTTTAAACTTTTATTTCTATTTTTAAATTTTAGATTTTATTTTTAATTTTAATTTCTAAGTTTTAATTATTTTTTATTTTTTATATTTTATTTTAATTATTTTTAAATATTAAATTTTAGTTATTTTATTTTATATATTTTTAATTATGCGGTTTTTTCTTTATGACTTAAAAAAATTTGTTTTTGATGTTTTTTGGTTAATTTTTATTCTTTTCTTTACATTATGTTTTTTTTAAAAAAAAATTTTGCACACAAAAAATGACGATGTTATTCCAATAGGAACACACTTTGTTTTGAGGGTGTTTTTTGCAAAAAAATATTTGGCTTTTACTTCGATTTTTTAAAACGGTTAAAAAGTTGAATTGTAAATTCTTGAAGCCTTTCTCGCCTCTGACCTAGGTTTGGCCGACTTTGCCCCTGCTCTGACATTATGAGCTCCTTGCATCACCCTGTGGCCTTTGTAGCTGGTAGCCCCGCATGGGCTCCCCTCAAGGCCCCTCGTCGAAGCCAAATGGTGGTTTGTCTGCCCCCTCGTTCAGGGATTTCGTTGCTGGTAGTTCGCCTAAGAACAAATCCTCATTCTTTACTCGCATCACTAACTACTCAACTTTCATCCGCCCTAATATCACTGCTGCAACCATTGACAATGACCATAACAAAGGCAAAGGGGCTGTGGACCTCTTAGTGAACCACGCTGCAAACACTTGAGACCCTAGCACTACGTTTGTAGCAGAGGATGCTTGCAATGAGGAAGCTAGTGCGCCCGGGTCATCAAAGAAAACAAGTATATGCCACTCAAAAGCTAAGAGGACACCAGAAGTAATCATCCAAGATCTGAATATCATGTTTTACAGAGAATATATGCAGGAGAAAGCTATGATATGCAAATTCATGGGAATTTGGGCCAACAGAAAGAGCCCTCAGGGGTTGAATCCATGCAAAATGGAAACCAAAGGGAGAAAACAATTTGCAACTCAGATCCAAAGGTTTATTTACTGTATTTTTCAATCTCTTTGGAGACTGAGATAGAATATTTGAAGGAGGCCCTTATTTCTTCAACTCGGTAGGTCTTTACATGATTTTCTGGAAGGAAAACATCACACCCGAAAAAGAGGATTTCACAAAATTTCTTGGGTGGGTTAGGTTGTATTCCCTGCCCACGGACTACTAAGTTCCCTCTGTCCTCAAATCCATTGGAGATGAACTAGGAGAATACATCTAAATGTCCAAGGGAACTAGAAACGGGCACTACATCTCGTATGCCAGAATATGTGTTTACATCGATGTCTAAGGGGCACTACCGAAAGCCATAAGGCTCAACTAGATCGATGACATATGGACACAAAACATTGATTATCAACATATACCTTTTAGATGTCAAAATTTCCATGAGCATGGGCACCTATTCTGTGATTTCCCTAAAAAAAAGCACCAACAACCGAGGACAACACCAACAAGAAGAAGGAAGAGAAGGGATACCCTAAAGTCAAAAAAGAAAACAAACAGAGTAAAAGATCATACACAAAGAAATATCAAGTGAAGGTCTCTCAACATAACAAATATGAAGTTTTGAACTCCACAAAGGAGGAACTAGCCCATCATAGCACTATGGAAGAACAACACAAGTAGCAGGAAATTCTTTAGAAAACAACCATTTGGATGCCAAAGCTCCATAACACAACATTAATGAAAATGAATAGAATCAGGAATATATAGAGATGGAGCATGCACATCAAACATCCACCCTAGAGGAAAATGTGATAGAAGAAGTTCTGGAGGAGGCTGACCTCCAAAAAATTGCAAAAGAATGGAAAAAAATTGCATAGATGCCATCCTAAAAGATCAGATCCAAAAATTTGAAGAGGCATTCATGTTACAAGAGGGTATGAATCAAACCTAAAAAAAAAAAATCCATGGGAAAAGAATCAAGCAAAGGCATTCTAGCTAATCTAAATGTAGGACAATACTTCCCAAAGGGACCTAACAGAAAGTGTTGTTGGAAACCCACCAACTAGCTTCTTTGAGAGCTAGGTGTCTGCCTCATCAATGAAGGAATGGTAAGAGCCATAACCCTACCCCCCAAAAGTTCTCAATGATTTTCATTTATTGGAATAAAAGGGGACTCAATAGTCCAAGAAAAAAAGGATTTTGAGAAGTAGAATAGCATATGATAAACCAGATATTATGTTGCTCCAAGAAACTAAGAGTGACCTAGAAAGCATGGGTATGATCAAGAAAACTTACTTCAAAAGCTACAACCATGCTGCATTATCAACCAGAGGCTCTATGGGTGGCGTAACCACTCTTTGGAAGAACTCTCTATTCGAGCTCACTGATTCAGATGCCACAAGTCATACTTTAACAACAGTCCTAAAATCATAGGAACTATGGACAACATATGTGTTACCAATGTCTATGCTCCCCACACAGTGGCTAAAAGACTCAAACTATTAAGTTGTCTTAGCAAAATCAAAAGATTTTTCAACTAACCTTACAAAATTATAGCGTGGGATTTCAATATGGTGATCAACTTGAACGAAGAGAGAGGGGGTTTGAGGAAGCTGGATAAATACTCAGAGGCTTTGAAGGCAACCGTAGATGATATAAGCCTCATAGACATCCTTACCAAAAATGATTCCTTCACATGGAATAACAGGAATGGTGGTGATAGGTAGATAGCCTCAAAGTAGGACCTATTTCTCCATTCGAAGGACATTTGCCACACTTCCTAGGAAATGGAAGCCATAATCCTTCCTTAGTGGCCTTAGACCACTGTCCTATTTCCCTGTTTGTCCAAATCTAAGCTAGATCCAAAAATAAACCCTTCAGATTTGAAGCTTTTTGGCTTGATCACCTAGAATTATTGGAAAAAATGAAAGAATAGTGGGAGACCCCTCAACCCAACCAAGGAAAAAAAATCTATAGGTTCAAGAAAAAATTAAAATTCATCAAGGTACAGATAAGGACCTAGAACAAATTTTTTTTTGGCAACATCGTCTCGAAGAAGAAATTACTGGAACTAAAACAAGAATCCCTACAACAACAAATCATTAATAAAGGCCTTAGTGAGAAGAGAAAATAAGAGGAAATCCATATCCAAAACAACTGGGTGGAAAGAGTTTCCCAAGAAGAAAAAATTTGGCAATAGAAATCATGCATAAACTGGTTGAAGTGTGGGGAGAAAAATATCGCTTTCTTGCATCGCTCTATGATCCAGCACGGGAAAAACAATAGAATCCTAATCCTCAAGACCAGAGAGGGAGATACAATATACACCCATGTGGAGCTCGAAGTGGAACTCAACCAATACTTTGGCTCGCTCCTCACCAAGAGTAATAATAACAGGTCTGAAGCTGTTAAAAAAAAAAAAATTGATCACATCCCAACTCTCATGACTTAGGAACAAAATCAAATGCTTCCCAGAAAGGTCTCGATGCAAGAGGTTGAGGAGGTGGTTATGTCCATGACCAATGCAAAAGCACCTGGTCTGGATGGATTCACTGCTGACTTCTTCAAAGCATGATGGCACATGTTGAAAATTGAGGTTCATGAATTAGTGGAGGAATCTTGTATTCAAAGGTAAATCCTAAAAGCTTTGAATGCCACCTTCCTCACTTTGATGCTGAAATCGGATGATGTTGTCTCCCCTGACAAGTTCAAGCCCATTACTCTCTCCAATTTCATCTATAAAATCATTTCCATGGTCTTAACAAACCGAATCAAGATTATTCTACCCTTCCTAATTTATTAGAATCAATCAGGTTATGTTGAAGGCAGACATATCCTGGATAGTATCATTCTCTCTCAAGAAATCATCCATTGTCTCAAATTTCAAAAGAAACCTGGCATGCATGTAAAATTGGACATGTCCAAAGCCTTCGATAAAATCAGTTGGGAATATATAAGGAAAGTGCTAGAGGCTTTTGGCTTCGACAAGAGCTGAATTAAATGGATCATGGTTATGGTTTCATGGGATTTTTTCTCCATTCCTCTAAATGGCTCTCCCTCCCACATCATCAACCCCACCCGAGGCATTAGGCAAGGGGACCCCATATCTCCCTTTCTCTTTGTTATCATGGATGAGGGGCTAGGTCGCTCCATTTCAACTTCCTCCTCCAATAGATCTATCTTAGGAATACAAATTTATATCTTAGCTCCCTCATGTACCCACCAGCAATTTGTAGATGACACCCTGCTCATGGGTAGTCCCTCTATCAAAGAAGCCCTTACTTTCAAAACCATCTTGGCTGAATTCTCTAATGCCTTGGTTACCTCCATTAATGTGGAAAAATCCAAGTTATTCTTCCTCAACACCTCCTTACGCATCCAACAAAAGTTGGAATTCAAACTCAACACCTTCCCCTCCAAATATCTAGATGTCCCCCTCATGGATAAACTTCAAGTCAAATCCAACTGGGAAAAGCTAACTACCAAGCAGGAAAAAAAACTAGTCAAATAAACTTTCCAAACCCAAAACTTTGTCAGCCACCTAGTGCTTGTAAAATTAGTCCTGTAGTGCCATTCCTCTCTATCAATATTCAACCATAGCTGCCCCCAAATCAATTTCTTGTCACCTCAGAAACATCCAAAGAAACTTCCTCTACAAAGGAAAAAGGGACAATGGAAAATGGGTGTTGGTGGCCTAGGGAAAAGTCTGCAAATTAAAGCAGGAAGGAATTTTGGGTCTCAAAGATCTAGAAATGATGGTAAAATCCCTACGGGAAAAAAATGGTGTAGATGTATAACCAAATCTCATTTCTCTCGAGCTGAATTTTGCAAATAAAAATATTCTCCCACTCATCGTCTTGATACTCTCATCCACTTGAGTGGCACTATCAAAGGCTCCACAATGTGGAATCAGGCTTGGGAAATAAGGGAATTATGCAAAATCATTGATTCTGGAAAATTGGTGATGGTGAAACTACCTTCTTCTATGATGACAAGTGGCAACAGAGCCTGAGGTTGAATCAAGATAAGTACGGACAGATCAAAACTCATATGAATAACAAAAACAAATTATTGTTGAAACACTACTAGAAGGCCAATAACGAAAACCCAGGGTGGAGGAAGTGGCTCGAAGCTTCAGATTGGGATCACCTAATCTATCTCTTGGCCTGTAAGAGTATTTTTGAATATCTCAATCAAAGAGATACAAATTGAAGGTGAGAATGACAAACTCAGGTGGGGGAAGAACCCAACCGACCACTTCAATATCAAGGAAGCCTATAGCTATGTTGTTTGCCCCAATCCTATTAAATGGAAGGCGTTATGGGACCGTAAGAATTGGCCAAATTTTTTTATATTTCTTTGGTTAATTATGCATAAGGAAATACTTACTTGGGACAATCTCAAAAAGAAGGGCTTCATTCGCCCCTCTAGGTGCACACTTTTCAGAAACTTGGAGGAAACTACCAATCACCTGTTAAATGAATGCACTTTCACCTCCAATATATGGAATTGTGCCTCCCTTCTCTTCATAACTATTGATAGGGAACCCTCCTCCATTCTCCTAACCATTGAATTATGGTGTTCCTCCTTCTCCTCTCATTCACATATCAATGACACCTGGAACCTCCTCCCATGAATAATATGTTGGTCTCTATGGAAAGAAAGAAATTCCAGAATATTTAAAGACTTGCAGAGGTTGGAAGAACAAATCATATCCTCTATCAAGTAGATACTCTGTGAATCAATTTCCCTCTCGTAGTCTACCAATCCTTCCAATTCACCTTCTAAGGAGCACCTCCACATTCTGCTCATGTTGGACATCTCTATCTCTATTCCTTCCTATATATCCCACACCACTCCTCCCTAGGCTACCAATATCTTATGGATGCCTCCAGAGATTGGTTTCATTAAGATTACGATGGCGCTGCAAAATGAAAACCTACTAATTCTGGCTTCGGTGGAGCTTTCAGAAATTACACAAGGAAAATCATATGCCTCTATGACAGCAATCTAGTCCATTAATAGACAATGCAGTTGAAATTCAAGCTCTGGAACATGGTTTGATGATTACAAGGGATCAAAACTTCTAGCCTCTAATTATGGAAGGGGATTCGATGGTCACTACCCAATTTTTTCAGAAACTCCAATAAGGCTGAAGCGTTACGTAGGTTTCAAATAGTTGGCGGCTCAACAAGATTCTTCATTAGATAGATATCCATATCAACCATGCCAAAGGGGTATCCTTCCATGCTGCTCGGCGTAGAGCGAACCAATTGGTAGATAGATTAGCCAACACTAGGGTGGAAGGAAATCTTCGCCTCCTCTCCCAATTGTGGGATGATCTCACACAATCCAAATTGTGCCATCGTCATGAGGAATGAAATTCTAGACAAGTACAATATGGATCAGCTGGTTGTTGATCTTCCTTAGACTACATCATGATCTCGACACCCCTTAACCTCCTTCACATCAGCAGAGGTACCACATCTTCCATGTACTGCATTGCCAACCACCCTTTGGGCTTATCAAACTTCATGCAGCCCTACTGCATTCACCACCCTCTGATCTATGCATGTCTTCTCGTCATTCCCCTCCCCTTGATTTCCAATCATCCCACCTCGCCCGCGGCCTATGTATATCCTACCTCCAAGCTCATGATCTCATTCCCCTATGACTTTTCTCCCAAGCGCTCCCCCTCCCCCTGCATGCCAAGGTTATGCCCTGCATCTCTTCCCTATAGCATTTCTCTCTCCACAGCTGTTAAGCCCAGCTCTCGGCGTAATATTCCCCACATCTTTCTATTCTCCAATCCCTCCATCAACATGCCTCCTTGCAACTCTGGCTCTCCTTCCCAGGGGAGGCGAGGCTGCAGTCGCGGCTAGTGCTGGTCTTCCCCTAATAGACCTCCAACAACAAGAGCGACTACCACTGAGAGAAATGCAGCCACAATCTATGAGAAAACCATCGCTCAGGAATCTAAGGACCACAACCTTAAGCTTGATGATAGAGCCAGGAATGTATGCCAAAGGGTCTCCACGGAAAAGGTAGATGCCTCCATCAAATGGATCCCGGATCCTAGACTAACAATGGCAAGGGAAAACATCTTCAGCAGAGCTATTGAGCTCCAATGGCAGACTAAAACCATGTTGGCTCTAGCTTTGTAGGAGCAGTAGGACAGTAGCAATGCGGTGGAAAAGAAAATAGATGCCCTCACAGAACAATTCCTAATCTATGTGGATGAGGTCCACCATCGACATTTTATTGATAATAATTCTCCACATTACACTATTCTCAAATGCATAACAACCAACTGGGATGGTATACCATAGATCAAAGGGGAGGCATCCAACCCCTCCACAACCGCAAAAGGCTAGCACATCACTCATGAAGGAAACACCCTGGAGCACCCCATCAGCATTGACGATTACTTGGGGGATGACACAACAAAAAGGCTTTCTCAGTCCCATGAAGTTTCTAGGTTTCTTTTTGCTCATGTCAATTGTTCTTATGTTCTATTCGAACCATAGTACTGTATAGTTTCTTAGCCTGTCTGCCCCTTCTCTCTAAGCAAGGCCAGGTTGGCCTTTTTTGTTTAGGGCTATGCTCCCTATATTTTGTAACTGTATCACCCTCTTAGCTAAACCCCATGTAAATCACCTCCCAAGAGGGTCTTCTCTTCTGCATCAGTTCTCTGCTCATGGTCTTGAAGCTTCTGCTCTCACCAGGTCTCTTACAATGTAATCTTTTTTCCAGGTGTTAATAGAACTTTCTAATATACAAAATAAAATTTTGAAAAGTTACCCAAAAATAAAGGTTATTCCAAAATAACACTTTTCTTTTCGGGGTGTTTTTTTCACAAAAAAGAATGGATTTTACTTCCATTTTTAAAAAATGTTGAAATGTTACCCCGAAAAAAAAAAGGTTATTGTAGAATAATATTTTTCATTTTCAGGTTGTTTTTTCAGGTTGTTTTTTCATTTTTTTTGTTAGAGTTCTCGTTTTGAGGTAATAGTTCTCATTTGATCAGTAACTATGTTGAATGTAAAGTGTCATGTAAGTTGAAAATTCATGGGAAATCAAACATTCATGAGGGTAGTCAAAGAGTCACCCTTGGTTATATATATTCAATAATTGTATGAACAACAAACTTTTTCACCTTGGCTCCACTAGCAAAGCATTAGAGAGATAAGCTAGTTCTTTTGTGGAGAGATAAGTGGCTTCAATACTCCACTATTACAGCTAGTGATATTCATTGTACATATGTTTCTTGGAATGTTTACTTAATAACATAAGCCTTCTAAGGCCAACACGTTCTTCATGCATGGAATATGAATGTTTCTAAGACTATTCTGCGGATGTTTGTATTTCATGTTTTATTTTACGTGTGCTAAGATAGTCTAACTATTTCAGTTATTTTAGTGCTTATATTGTTAATAATGTGTTGTAATGGTTTTCATTGTTGTCCCATCCTTGTGGACTATTCCGCAAGATATTAGGCATATATTCCTCAATTTTTGGTTGTAATGATCCTCACATCCCTTGTGGACTATTCTAATGGGTGTTAGATGGATCCTTCGGTTCATATGTGCCTCTTCCTTGGTGGTACTATTATGTCCCTCTTAGAGGCTCACTTTTCTCTCCTCCCAAAAATAGAATAGCCTTGACATACATGCAATTGCACATTCACCGAGAATACCGACCCCCTTGCTTTTCAAACATAGATTGATGCCCCTCTCTCATTGATAGCCAGAGCTAAGGAAAATCTTTAAGAATATGACAACAGAGTATTTATTGTGGATGGGGCTCCTACACCAAACTGTGTGAGGTCTAATTGGGACTTCATTTTGGGGAGATCCCATGAATGTTAGTAGGTCCATCACCATCAAAATTTATGGCACTAGAAGGAGGGAAACCAGTATTTTATGGCTGATGGGCCGACTGACCACAACATCTCATATTATGATCAAGGCAACAACATTCAGTGCACCTCCTCTACTCGTGTTTATGAAGTTGGTGACTCTTCCCAACCACATCCCACTCAAACTTATGAAATATCATATAACCCGTTAGTTCACAAAATAAATTCGATTGATTTGGGGGTATTGAGTCTTCCATATTCTTCACCAAAAAAAAAAAAAAAACCACCCTACTAGGATAATGGTTTCCTCTCTTGAAGGCATAGTTATTTCCACTATTGAAGATTTATCAGACTCTATGGAAAACATAGAAGAAACTCCATTTTTCAGTGGTGGCAATAGATATAACCCTGTACTCTCAGTCATAACTTTCTGCAGGTTGGGTGGTGAGTGAGAAGAAGCAGAGCCAACATAATTTGACAAAGAAGAGGAGGAGAACGAAGAAGAAGACATGGCATAGCAAGATTTGGATTGGATGAATCAGGGCCCACTTTCACTTTCGAGTGTGTTGCACAAGATTTCGAAGCATTGAACATAGAAGCTTCTAATGAAGTATGAACCTGATAAAATAGTGAAGGATGAAGACCATCTTGATAAATTTTACCTACATCTGCAAGAACTTGAGGTACTCTATTATTATGTTGCATGTATAATTTTCTCGTGTACCTTGGATGGTAGAGTAGGTGTATGCTATCACAACCTTCTAGTGAATTCCATCCAGAATTGGAGAGGGTTTAAAGAAAAAAACCTTGAAAAAATTGCTGATGAAAAGACCCCTACCATGTTGTTGAAAGAGTTTGGGAATATAAAGATGGAGCATAAAGAGAAAGTGAAAGACTTCAATTAGAGGTTCAATTGCATCTTAAATTTTTTTCCAGAAAATACTAAACCTCATGACTCCATCACCATATATTACTACACTTCTATGTTTTCGGTGAATATTGCATAGTTCGTGAAGTGAACCACCAAACCATCACTAATGGAAAAATATTAATAGAGTATCGCGGTCGAGAAGGACTTGCATGGAATCAGAGTAATCTTAGACAATGAACCTAAAAAGGACTCAAAAGATACAGGTAAAAGGTATCAAGCCTCCATGAGTAAGGACAAAGAGAAAGAATCGTCTAATATTAAGAACTTGACCCACATGGTTAAGAATATATCAAATGAGATCGTAGAACTCAAAAAAAGGTCAAATGAGACCATTGTGAGAAGCAACTATCTGAAACACAACTTACTCAGAACGATTAAGAATTCAGGTAGTAGGAGTAACCAACTATCAAAGTTTGCACAAAGCTTGAATGTTTTGTTGAATCCTGACAGCTTGGGCATGTATGTATATTGTTGATATCATCAATATTATCATTATCAGAAAACATGCCCACACTGCAATCATGCCATGAACGCTATTTCTAAGCATATTTGCGATGTGGCGCTTATTGACGAGCAAACTAAGTTTGAAGAAGAAAAGGAATAAGTTTCTACAACCAATGAGACTCCAAGTGTTGGGCATACAGTAAACATGTTTAATTGTATACTTACAACTCAAAAAGAGTACATCTGAGAAACAATCTCCGAGTGACCCTCTGGCCCAATAAAAGACCAATTTATATAATATGAGAATCCAAGGGCTGACCACTATAACTGAGTTGAAAAATCAAAAACTCAAAGAGGATTTGTTAAGGAAAATCAATCCACCAATAAACTCAATGCATAATACTTAGAGAAAGTCTAGGAAAGTTGTCTCAACTAAGGGCAATTCCACAAATAGAAAATACAAGACCATCGCTCCAAAAGTCAGAAGTCAAGCTACCTCTGTAGACACTTTGGCCATCCTTCCCACTATGGACTATAACATAGTTGAATTCATGATGAAGTTTCATGCGAACATTTCCATGTTTTAATTAACCAAGATCACGATCCGACAAAACATTCTCTTACGTGCACTTGGGCAATCCACCGTAGTTAACAATATCCCTTCATACAAGGGATCATGCATGCCACTTGGTTTGCTCAAATTAGTAATTAATTCTTAAAAAATGGAAACAAATACACTCTACCCTGTCTTTCTCTTAACATTTGAAATTTTCAACTTCAATGTACACAATTTATTCATTGATTCTGTGCATCAATGAATGTAATGCCATTATATATCACATATAACATCAATGCAAAATGTGATAAAACATAGATATAATTCAAGTGGACATGACTCTTGTCCACGTAGTGGGTGAACTTAGAGATGTGATCATCCTCTTAACATATCATATATGAGTTCAACAATGCATAAACATAGTGATTATGAATGTACCGGGGGCATACAAACTATTGTTAAGTAGAGATTGGTCAAGAAAGTTACAAGGATATTTTTTGAAAAACTGATCACACTCATGGCTTCTATATAAGGGCATAAATAACCATATTTGAGTGGACTCAGAAAGATACACGAAACATAATGTTACTCCCTTGAATGGACATAACGAACTAGTGGCTTTCATACACCTCATTTTCAGAAATTGCTTCTTGGAGACACAACTTTGCTGTTATATTGCATAGTCATCTATAGTCCCACCAGAAACACAATTGGATCTCCTTCCTAGTCCAAATTGTGCAATTGGCCTTTGTACATTAAGTAGTAGTAGTAGTAGCAGCACTAGTACCAGTGCAGTTCATGATCCTTGTACATATAATATGTGGACTTTGTAATTTGATGGTTCTAAGACACTAGAAGGATTTGGAGCTAGTTGCAGAGAAAACACTTGATCTTGAGCCACTTAGAATTTGAGTGCACAAAAAACACTACTGAATATGAGGCACTCGTCTTAGGCTTATAAAGAGCCATTGACCTCAAGGTTGCATCATTAAAAGTAGTAGGTGATTTAGAAATTGTGGTGTGACAAGTACGTGACACCATACATTGTGTTTCACCAAATATAAAGAGTTACCAACAATAGGTATGTCGTTTAATTTCACATTTTCAAGATATTAATATTATTTCGTTCCTAGAATGCATAATGCAGCTGCAGATGCATTAGGAAATGTTGCTGCTAGGTTTTCACCATTGAGGGACAGATTGTCTATAGAAATTATTTATAAACCATCCTTCCCCGATAACATTACTAATTTACATGTTTTTAATGATGACCAATATATATTGTGCTTCATGGTGAACATTGATGTGTTCAAAGATGCAACGATCGATGAGGACGAGCATGAAAAGGAACTATAGGATGTACCTAACATGAGCACAATAAATCTCATCCCAAAGGGTGTTGTATCTTCGGAGAAGCTATATGACCTTCATAATCGCTTTTAGGGACATGTTAATGCCAAAACACACAGTTGCATGTTGTCGCATGAACATATTAACATGGGAATAGATAAAGATCCAAAAAATGTCAATATTGGTACTTGTTGTACACCACAAGAGAAAAAAGTCTATATCCACTTATTCAAGAAATACTAAGATCTATTTGCATGGACATATGATGAGCTAAAAACTTATGACACATGAATCATACAACATGTTATACCAATCAAAGAAGGGGCCAAATCGTTTAAGCAGAAAATGAGAAAAGTACATCTAAAACTTAACCCTCTCATTTAGAAAGAGTTAAATAAGTTTTTGGATGCTTGAGTCATATAAAAAGTGTGACACTCTTCATGGGTGTCAAATTTGGTCCCTGTTAGAAAGAAGTATGGGGAAATCCATTTATGCATTGATTTTTGAAATCTCAATCACCCCTTAGACAGGGATAAATACCCCATGTTGTCCACGGAACAAATTTTACAAGCAGTATCGGCGTATGAAATTTTTTCTTTGCTCGAGGGATATTCAAGCTACAACTAGGTTCTAGTCTTATAACTAGATAAACTCAAGACCAACTTCCAAACAAAGTGGGTTATGTCCACATTCAAGCAAATTATATTTGGGTCGGCTAATGTTGGCGCAACATTTTAATGAGATATGGACATCGCATTTCATGGATTGATTGGAAAGTGCGTAGTATCCTATCTTGATGATGTAATTGTGTCTTCCAAATAGAGGTAAGATCACATATGCCACTTAAAGAAAATCTTCGAGTGATGTTGCAATTATTGGATATCCCTTAATCCCAAGAAAATCATCTTCATAGTGTCCAAGAGTAATCTCTTGGGCCATATTATCACTAAAAGTGTGATTATGGTAGACCCAAACAAGGTCAAAAAAATCACACAGATATCCTTCCTAGTGAAAATTAAGGCCACACTAGTACATATGGTCAAAATTCTGACACTTTTGACATATTGTCGGAAATTTCCCCAATTTTGATCAATTGTTTTAATCCCGCCAACAAGTGTCGCTATTACGACGATTTGTGAATATCATTAGAAGAGCGATGTTTAAGGAAACCGTTGGTCTTACAATGTTTAGGGCCACATTATTGGAATTATGACGTTTTAGCACCAACTGTTTGCCTTGTGACATTTCGGTCCCAACTGTCGATATTGAGATGTTCATGGAAACCGTTAGTATTGTGAAATTTAGGGGAAAAATGTCGGTGTTGGGACATTACGGGAGTATGTGTCAGTCTTGCGACATGTAGGAGACACACTATCAGTCTTGTGATGGTTTAGGAATAATGTTAGGGTTTAGTGTTTAGGAACAATGTTCAGGAGCTAGGGTTTAGGGTTTAGTAACAATGTGTCTGGTCCTGTGATCGGGTTTAGGATTTAGGAAAAATGTGGCCAGTCGTATGATTGGGTTTAAGGTTTAGGAACAATGTGTCCGGTCCTTTGATCAGGTTTAGGGTTTAGGAAAAATGTATTTGTTCTTATGATTAGGTTTAGGGTTTAAGAACAATGTGTATGGTCCTGTGATTGGGTTTAGGGTTTAGGAAAAATGTGTCTGGTCGTCATGTTTAGATCAGATAGTGTGATAGCACCCAAGGAAATTCATTCAGGCAGGTTGGGTTGGGCCTGGTCGAGTCGTATCATGTGAGGCCACTGAAGGAAACGCGTTCAGGTCAGGTCAGGTCGGTTTGTGTCGTATTGTTAGGGTGCCCAAGGAAACACGTTCGGATGCATCAGGTCGAGTTTGGTGATTGGGACAAGTCGTGTGGGGGTGGTCGTATAAAAAATGCTAAGTTTTCACCACCCGTGTTGCTTATGCACGTTTGTGTGATCTGTTTTCCATTTTCTCCATTGTGTGCCCTAACTCATTCGAGTGGGTTGGGTCGTGCCAGTTGAGGGTGCCACAGGAAATGCGTTCAAGTCAGATCGTGTGAGGGAGGTCATATCAAAAATCCTTATTTATGACTTTCCATGTGCCTTATGAATTTTTGTGTCATCCGTTTGTCGTTTTCTCCCTCGTGGCTTTGACGTTCGGGTGGGTGATCGGGTCAAGTCGGGTCGAGTCATGTGATGGCACCCAAGGAAACGCATTCAGGTCAGGTTGGGTCAATTCGTGCCGTACTGTGAGGGTGCCCAAGGAAACGTGTTCGGGCGGGTAGGGTTAGGTTGAATCATGTGAGGGCACCTATTAAGGAATGTGTTCGGCTGGGTTGGGTCATGTCAGGCCATGTGAGGGAACTCAGGCCAGAAACCCGTTTGGGCAGGTTGGTTGGAGTCATGTGTCAATGGTGGTCAAGGAAACATGTTCATGTCGGGTCAGGTTGGGTTGTACCGTATTGTGAGGGTGGCCAAGGAAACACATTCGGGCTGGTCGGGTCGGGTTGGGTCAGGCCGTGTCGTGCCGTGTGAGGTTGCCAAAGGAAACGCATTTGGGTAGGTCGAGTAAGGTAGTGTGAGGGTGGTCATATAAAAAATGCTAAGTTGTGACTGCCCATGTTTCTTGTGCATCTTTGTGTGATCCGTTTTCTATTTTCTCCCCTGTGCGCCCTTCGTTCAGGCAGGTTGAGTCATGTCGTGTGAGGGCACCACAGGAAACAAATTCGGGTTGGATGGTGTGAAGGAGGACATATAAAAAATGCTAAGTTATGACTGCTCGTCTGCCTTGTGGATGTTTGTGTGAACCGTTTGTTGTTTTCGCCCAGCTTGTGCCTTCGACGTTTGAGTGGGTCGGGTGATCGGGTTGGGTCGGGTCAGGTCGTGTGATGGCGCCCAAGGAAACATGTTCAAGTCAGGTCAGGCTATGTCATGCCATATTGTGAGGGTACCCAAGGAAATGCATTCGGGTGGGTCAGGTCGAGTAGGGTCCAGTTAGGTCGTACCGTGTGAGGATGTGAAAGGAAACGTGTTTGGGTGGGTCGAGTCAGGTAGTCATGTGAGGGTGGTCGTATAAAAAATGCTAAGTTGTGGCTGCCAATGTTGCTTGTGCACATTTGTGAGATCCGTTTTCTTTTTTCTCCCTCATGTGCCCTTCATTTAGGTGGGTCAGTTCGTGTCGTGTGAGGGCGCCACAGGAAATGAGTTTGGGATGAATCGTGTGAGGGAGGCCAAAAAAAATCTAAGTTATGACCGGCCATGTGCCTTGTGAATGTTCGTGTGACCCATTTTTCATTTTCTCCCTCGTGCCTTTGACATTCGACTGGGTTAGGTCAGGTCGGGTTGGGTTGTGTGATGGTGCCCAAAGAAATGCATTCAGGTCTGGTCAGGCCGGGTCATGCTGTATTGTGAGGACACCCAAGGAAACACATTTGGACAGGTCAGGTCGGGTCAGGTCTGGTTAGGTCATGCCGTGTGAGCCCAAGTAAACTCATTTGGGCAGGTCGAGTCAAGTAGTCATGTGAGGGTGGTCATATAAAAAATGTTAAGTTGTGGTTGCCCATGTTGCTTGTGCACGTTTGTGCGATCCATTTTTGTTTGCTCCCTCATGTGCCCTTCGTTTGGGCAAGTTGGCTCATGTCGTGTGAGGGCGCCACAGGAAACGCGTTCGGGTCGAATCGTGTGAGGGAGGCTGTATAAAAAATGCTAAGTTATGACAGCTCATGTGCCTTATGAATATTTGTGCGATCCATTTGTCATTTTCTCCAGCATGCCTTCGACGTTCTAATGGTTTAGGTTGGGTCGGGTCAGGTTGTGTGATGGTGCTGAAGGAAACATGTTCGGGTCGGGTCAGGTCGAGTCATGCCGTATTGTGAGGGTGCCCAAGAAATTCATTCAAGCAGGTCGAGTCGGGTTAGGTCCAGGTAATTCATGCCGTGTGAGGCCGCCCAAGGAAACACATTTGGGCGGGTTGAGTCAGGTAGTCATGTGAGGGTGGTCGTATAAAAAAATTCTAAGTTGTGGCTACCCGTGTTTCTTGTGCACGTTTGTGCAATCCATTTTCTGTTTTCTCCCTCATATGCCCTTCGTTCGGGTGGGTCGGTTCTTGCTGTGTGAAGGCGCCACAGGAAATGCATTTGGGTCAGATCATGTGAGGGAGGCCACATCCAAAATTCTAATTTATGACCGTTCGTGTGCCTTGTGAACGTTCTTGTGACCCATTTGTCATTTTCTCCCTCGTACCTTCGACATTTAGGCTGGTTAGGTCCATTCGGTTCAGGTTGTGTGATGGAACCCAAGGAAACACGTTTGGGTTTGGTTCAGGGCGGGTTGTGCCATATTGTGAGGGCGTCCAAGGAAATGCATTTGGGTGGGTTAGGTCGAGTCAGGTCTGGTTAGCTCGTGCCGCATGAGGCTGCCCAAGGAAACATGTTGGGTGGGTCGAGTTAGGTAATCATGTGAGGGTGGTCGTATAAAAAATGCTATGTTTTGGCTGCCCATGTTGCTTGTGCACGTTTGTGCGATCCGTTTTATGTTTGCTCCCTCATGCACCCTTCATTCGGGCGGGTTGGGTCGTGTCGTGTGGAGGCACCATAGGAAACACGTTTAGGTCGAATCGTGTGAGGGAGGCTATATAAAAAATGTTAAGTTATGACTGCTTGTGTCATTAAGGAAATGTGTTTGGGTTGAGTTGGGTTGGGTCATGTGATGGTGCCCAATTGGGAAATGTGTTCGGGTCGGATCAGGTCAGGTCATGTTGTATTGTTAGGGCACCCAAGCAAACATGTTTGAGCAGGTTGGGTTAGGTCATGCAGTGTGAGGCCACCCAAGGAAATGCGTTCGGGCATGTCAGGTCGGGACAGATCATGTGAGGGAGATTGTATAAAAAATTGTTAAGTTGTGACCGTCCATGTGCCCTGTGCACGTTCGTGCAACCTGTTAATTTGTCATTTTCTCCCTCGTGCCTTCGACGTTTGGTCAGGTCGGGTCGGGTCGGGTTGTGTGATGGCGCCCATTAAGGAAAAACTTTCAAAAAACATTCATTCAAAAGGAAACTTAGATCCAATATATTTTCCACGCAGGCTTCCCCCACTCTCTTGTTCCTCCACGTAGGAGATATTTTAATTAGACTTGAGTCAATAAGGTGCTATTACCTTAATTTTTTGAGGAAAAAATGTGCAAGGGGATCTACTTGAGCCATAGGGCCCATGTTTCAAACAGGCCTAGGGATAAATTGAGGTCACCTCCCACCACCGAATTGGAGGCAAGCATGTAAGACTTTGAGAGAAGATTGTTCCAAAAAACTATCATCTCCTGATAGGGCCCATATATAGATATTGACAATTGTAAAATCTATAACCAGTTCAGTTGCAAAGACCTCTGCTCCAATAAGCAATTCAGAGCACCATTGGTTTTTCAGTTTTATGGCACTATATTTTAACCCCAAAGATAATCCTCTTGATCTTCCTTTGGCATCCACAATCAAAAAATACCAACCCGAGAAAATTTTCATGAGGGATGATATAACTATATATCCCTAGCCCAAAGTCTATTGGAGCATAATCACATGATCAGGTCTATAATTAAGGAAGATAGCTTTTAGATCTAGCTTCTTATGAGTGAGAGCTAACCCTCTACAATTGAAAGACAATAAAATCATTTGGAAAAATGGATAGGGGTCTGCGCTGCTCTAAGCACTGGCCCTTTGAGAGATAGTTGTTTCCCATCCACTATGTCTATCATACATTTTAATTGTGCCTGTGATATGTCAGTTTTTTGACCCCTTTTTTCTTGGGCTCATTAGGGGAATTTTGAGGTCTAAAATGGGCCTCCTAAGAAAAATGTACAACAAAAATAAAATTTATAACAACCAATAGGATTCAAGATGATGATGTCAACCATGGGGGATGTTTTACCATTTTTTAAATAAAAGGGTAAAAATATTAAAAAATAATAAAATAATAAAACTACTTTTTCAACTCGTATTTTCAACTTATCTCCCAAAATTTTTACTCAAATTTCAAGCGGGAGTACTCGTTGGATGCGAAATTTAATTCCTCATCCAAGGAGTACCCATGTTGCATACTTTTGATGAACTCTACTACACGAAAAATGAGAAATACATAAAAACGTGATTGTAATCACATTTTTTTATGTATTTCTCATTTTTCGTGTAGTAGGACCCATCGAAAGTATGCAACATGGGTACTCCTTGGATGGGGAATTAAATTTCACATCCAACGAGTACTCCCGCTCGAAATTTGAGTAAAAAATTTGGGAGATAAGTTGAAAATATGAGTTGAAGAAGTAGTTTTTCCATTTTTCCCTCTAAAATTTGATGATGTCATCAAATCTTATTTGATTTTTTCCACTATTATTTTATAATTTCCTTAGGAGGCCCATTTTAGACCTTAAAATTCCCCTAATGTTTCATGAACAAGAAGACATCCCAACCCTCCATTAAAGGCCTCAAGAGACAATAATTTTTTATCCTGCAGATGAAGGTTGTATGGGATGGTGTCAATGGATACTTTAGGGATGGTAGTAGTGATCATGATGTCCATGGATATTATAGAAAGATTTTTTATTCACAATCGCTCATTTATTAGGGGTCTGGAAGGACCAAGCGATTGAACAACATTTAATAACAGATTAAGAGTATCATGAATCGAAGGAAGGGATTGAGAGGCAATACCCACCAAGTCCGGTGCAGGCTTCACTAGAGCCTAAGGGTCCTATGTTTGGTTCAATATCTCACTGAGAAGAGGGATCTATGGTTGTTCAATATGTTCCTCCATCCCTTCCATCAGGATAAGCTCCTCTTCCTACTAATGCACCACCTCTTCCATCTGTACCTGCACATCACCTTCTGACTGATAAGCTACCCAGGACTGATAATCATTCCTATAGACTACCCTTTGACGACGGCTCATGCTAATTCCTAGAGGGAAGTCTCTAACCAAATGATCACCATACTTGTGACATCTATGGCACCGAAAAGGAAGGCGCTTGTAATCAATAATTTGGAAGAAATATTTTCCGTCGATATGTAAGTGGATTTTTTTCAACCAGATATTCTCTTAGAACAAGATGAACTAGTATATGTAATATCCCGTTTTAGGGATATCTCCAAAACACAAGCAAACTCCAACCAGAGATACACTGGGAGGGAATTTACCGGATATGTTGCCTCTAAAGAGGACGAGATCTAGAGGCTTCCTAGCCCATTCTAGACTCTATCTAAGAGTGAAAGATAAACACACCAAGTGGTATAGAACTAAAATGCTAAAAAAAATAATAGACATATAATATCATAGAAAGAGAATACGGCAACGATGGAAACTACAGAAACTACATCAACTCATCCGGAAAACATAGAGAAGAAATGCTGAGCCATGTCATTAATCTGAGAAATGCAATGGAGTAAAATAGACTAATCTTGCGCGAGGCAAGTGAGCAAACACTCTCAGAGAATACCGGAAATGGTTGCTCTAGGAACGGTGTCCTAGCTGCTGGAAACTGTCGTGTAGCTGCTACTGCTGGAATGTACTGAAGACTAGGGGTTGATCCCCTTGCTGGAATGAGATAAAAATCGACAAACCTCCTCTCCTCAACAACTCGGACAAGATCCACAAAACATTTCAAGAATTTTTGACCTTAGAAATCACCAGAAACTGCCTCCCCAGTGAATTACGCTGGACTCCAAGGCACTACGCAGTGGCTAGATAGAAACAGCTGAAATACTGCCATGAACTCTGCCAAAACCCTCCAACGGGCAAAGGATGACTCTCTGCTCAAAATATCAGCTAAATCACCTGTAGAAACCCCAATCTGGAGCTCCTACATAGTGGACTGCATCCTCTCTCCTAGTGATTACGCAGTCTCAATAAGCTCCAGCTCCGCAACAAACCCAAGCAATGAAATGACACAAAAAATGCTGAAAAACTAACCTTGCCCGAGCAGGCACTCGAAATCCCCCGGGGCTAAGGGCGAGATCTCCGACCAGAGACACTCAATGCACTAAACAGTGCTGCAGACAAGCTAAACATTTAGCATGCTCAAGAAGACATAAGTATCACTCCAAAATCATCAGCTCAAGAATGAATGAAATGAGGAGGCTCCCCCATCTTTTATAACATTGGTTTCCCTACAAAACCCAATGTAGCCTCTCTCTCTCCTCCACATCCTCATCCTTATCTGCGCAGAAGCTTGCAGCAGCTTCTAGAGTGTACATAGGCCCCCTCCTCTACATGGTGTTGGGCCCCCCTTGACTCCCACTTAAGTCACAACATTGTGCTACTATGTGGATGTCTTATTTCACTTAAGTGAGTTAGACCCTCTTCACTCACTTTTTATTTATTTACAAACTATAGATGAAAAAATAAACAAAATAGAATATTCAAATTACCTGTCGCTAATTAGGAATATTATAGTCCTCCCTGCCAAAAATTTCTTGTCCTCATGCAATACCTGAGCAAGCCTCCTCTCTAGATGATGCTCCCCACTGACACTGCAAAATGTGCTTGGGTCCTAGATGTGCCACTAAAACCTCTCTGACCTCTGAATCACCCCGATATGAAGGGATCTCTCAATGCCAGGATCCCGAACTAATCTCTCACCAACCAACAGTCCTCTTGAATCCCATCGCCATCCTGGCCAATAATCGCCCAAGTCGCACGGCTCAGACTGTGCACTGGCTATGACTGATGCTTTAAGAGGTGAAGACCATGACCCATGCTGTGCTGTATCTGTGACTATGTAGGTTGTCCCATCAACTGTGTACCAACTCATCACCTCTCTCCAATCCAAGTCCTGACTCAATCCCACACTGATCCTGCTCTGCTAAAATTAGGATGGAGTGCTAAAGAAATGACAACCTGTGTTCCCTTGCCATCTGGAATCTGTAACATCTATTATGTCTAAGGGCCCCTGCTCCGTTGTGCTCCCAACAAATTATACCGTACCATAAAGAGGGTACCAACTCATGATCTCCCGCCAGTCCATCCTGGAAGAAGAATCTGATGTAGCAACAACAATTGCATATGGAACACGCTTGGAGTGTTGCCACCAACCCATAATCAACTCCCACTGCTCTGCTCTGTCTACCAACGAAAGCTACCTGTAGAGGAATCGCCTCTCTCTATAATGGGCCAAAGTGGGCAAGATATGCTGCAAGCTCCATCGATGTACTCCTGAAGAGTGCTACCCACTAAAAATACTGCAGCTCTGCTGACTGTGTGTACATCTATCTATGCCTCATCCCTATGTCGACCCATAGATGGATGCTCCACCATATCCAACAGCTCCTCCCTCTCCTGATCAGGAATTTCATGCTCCTGCTGTCTACTAGCCCCCTACAGAACAATCCCATCAAACTCCAACACCTCCAGAGGATATGAATCTGCAACTGCTATCACCGTACTCGATGGCAGTGCATCTGACTGCCCCACCTCAATGGTTGACCACAATGTTAGCCGCATATCCCTCATCGACTCAACGTGGGTGCCCATTTGGCTCTCCCCCAAAGGAATATTGTGCCTGATGTGAATAGTGTCCTCCTCTGTCGACTCAGGCTCCATCACCTGCCGCTCTAGCCAAATCTTCACAAGTGACTCTTCACCCAGAGTATCTCTCGCAGGGTCCCATGACTGCTCACCCTGGACACTAGAATGTAGCTCTGGTCTACTGTCACCATCTTTGCATGTCTACTCTCGCTCCCCAGAAGCATCCTCAACTGATCCTATGGACTCATATGAAAAAGAGTCCTCACCCTAACATACAAAAGATTCCCTCCTACTCTACCTCCTCCACCTCATCTACATTGAATATGCCATCCACCATCTCGATAAAGTGTTGATACAATCTCTGGAGTCCATATTGGGATGCTACTTCTATTGTACCCAGTATCCTCTACTCATGCATGATCTCGACATTCCCTGAGGGAAAAGTGACGCATGTCTCCCTCATGACCCGATCCCCAAGCGTAGGCTCAACGATGACTGATGTGCCACCCCTGTAGAGGATCATCTCATCCCCTAACCTGTGGCTGTCAACTAGCACCCTGCCCCAGTGCCACTGCTGAGAAGTCTCTCCCCTAGTGTGCTAAGTGTCATCCAAATATCTTGGGTGAGCCTTGCGTACCCTGCTACTCATGCCCAAGGTGCCAAGGGACATCGAAAAAATCGACTATGCCCATGAGTGATGTAGTAGAGGGTCAGGTGGATGAGTCCCCATAGATACCGTCAAGTATCACTCATATGTATCCCCATCGATCTTGGGTGAAATACCCCCAAAGTTAAGCCCAGTGTCCGTGTCCATGAGTCTCCCTGGAGGCAATTCTCTAAGACCATGCTGTGCAGCACCATACGCCCTCACATACCACCGATCATCCCTGTACTCCTCGACATGCCACTGCACATTGAGGCATACCCCTGTATACTACTAGATACCCCATGCTACTGTTGTATCACCCTGTACTGTCTAGTGCCCTGACCGTGTCTAGGCATTGGTCTCTCCCTGTGTGCTCTCAATGTTATGTAGGACACCCATACTCCACAATGTAGTCCCACACACTACAGTACACCACCATGCAACTCCATGTCCACTGGTAGTCCACTGCTCAATGCTAGAGGCTCCCACACATCCCTGGATGTGATGTCATAGAGTTGTGCCTCTACATGTCATACTACCCCCAATTGGCACCATTGTCTCCACCGTCGCATCACTATACTCGCCGACGAATGGATCATCACTCCAAACCCTCCTCGAGGGGTCCGAGAAGTGAATCTCCCTATGTGTCAGTAGTGTTACCACCACTGCTCGGCTCCACTGCGTCCTCTGTGCCCCACACAAAGGTGAAGAATCCTTGGCCCCATACAAGGCGCTATCTGGTGGCCTGCCAATGCCACCTCCTTTGATAAGCTCCTGCCAAGGTATGTTGACCACCCCGTGATCCCGTGTATGAGTGTCATGCTAAGACAACCTAGGGATTCTGCCCATAATATGGTTGGCCACTAGGGTTAAACAAAACTCCCCTAGCGGATGGGCATGCTCTACTTCTAGGCCAACTGTATCCTCCAAGACATAGTCAACCGACCTACCTGGGAAATGATAGGTAATCTCACCTAGACCCCAATGCCAATCTGGGGTTCCTGTATTCCCAGCACCTAGAAACTCCTACTGAACTACACTCAGGTCCACCACCATCTCCATAACCCACTCCACCGGGTACCAACTCAAAAGCTCTCGCCATCCAACCTCAACATGTGGATGCTACACCCTGTGCAACCCCGATTGTCTCATCTTGCTAACCAAGTCAACTTATGAGATCAGACTAGGTGACTCCGTCTCTCTCTCTCCAATGGGAAGAGGTGTCCCAACAACGCTGCTAGTCCCATCCATGCATGCTTAAAGGGGAATGATCTGACGTTCCAATGTGCCCTCTGGTTGTACCATCAGGGAATCCAGTTGTTCCCCAATGCGGGCAAACTTGGCCGCCGAATCAGCACAAGCCACTCTCATGCCCTCGAGCTCCCTGTCCTACAACAAAATGGCCTCACGTATTGACGTGGCCTTCCCCTTCAAAACTAGAAGGTCTACCCGAAGCCGATGATACCGCTGTCTCTGACCATCATCCAATACCTGTATATCTCCTAGTGCTTCATTGAAGGTGGATACATCTCCTGACACCTCACCCATCTGTCGTGTGCTGCTACCACCTAAAAATTCAGACACAGCTTTGGTCATCACCTCAATGGATGGCTCTACTGGGGTAGGCTCTACCTTCTCCACTACGATATCAACCGATACGGTCAAGGAGGTCTCAAGTGAGGGCGAGTCCTGTGTCACAGTAGGTGTATCCTCAAACTCCCTGCAATCCTATGTGCCCTCATCCTCCAAGTGTGAGGTAACCATTTTGATGGTTTCCCCCTCCGATACTCGGTCAAGCTGGAAAGAGGCATCCAAATTCTCCACCCAAGCTTTTTCCGAATGCTTGGATGACCCGTCAAATGTTGGTAAATGGAATCTACCCACTGTGCGCTGCAAGCCCCCATCATGTGAGTGCTTGTTCCCTCTATGAAATTTGTGGGGTCTGCTATCCCACTGGAGCTGAACAAAATCTTTGAATGGAAGGGAATCCCTGAACTCCTGCCCATATGCTTGATACTCGGTGAAATAATCACCCATGTGGCCAGGCTCTGGCTCTTGTTGTGCTCCTGCCCCTGTGTCTGCACCCAGAAAAGTGGGCATAGTGGAACGTGTGGGTGTATGTGATGCCATATACTGAGTGGCATCATGCTCCAGCAAATGGTGGGATGTGCCGAATCCCTCGCCAATCTGGAAACCCCTTGGGGTTTCTTGCCGTCTAGCCTCCACAATGGTGAATCTCTGCCCCATCACCTCAATCTGCCTTGACAAATCCTGTACCAATTTGAGGAGCATCTCCCCAAATATCTTCACATCGTCATCACCTACCATCGGCTCCTCCTGCTTTGTGTCTTCAGGCTCCTCCAGAAACTACACTGCTTCTCCAAGAATACACTTCCGCCTGACTTCAGCCTCTGATTTACCCATTGAAAATTTCTCATAAAATTCTAAGAATTTGGGAAGGTGATCCTTGCCCAAAACCCAAAAAAATCCAAAAAGGTTTTCTTCTAATTCCAACCTTCAAAATCTGACCCTTTGTAGTTTGGCCCTCTTCCAATTTCGTTTTTTGGCACTGCAGCTGCTACTGTCATTCGTTTGTCTCCAAAATCCCAGCAAACCTCCTCATATGGCTCTCCTATGAATTTCCCAACACCCCAGATCTAAAATCCTACCAATGAAGCTCCCACAAATGAGCCTCCTCCAATAATTGTGTAGGCCCTTCTAACAAAAATAGCTAAAATAGTTGCAACTAAAAACTAGAAACCCGCAGGCTAATCCAAGATTGAAGCTTTGATACCACTATAATATCCCGTTTTAGAGATATCTCCAAAACAAAAGCAAACTCCAACCAGAGATAGACTGGGAGGGCATTTACCAGATATGTCACCTCTATAGAGGATGAGATCCGGAGGCTTCCTGGCCCTTTCCAGACTCTGTCTAAGAGTGAAAGATAAACACACCAAGTGGTATAGAACTAGAATTATCAAAAACAATAATAGACATATAATATCATAGAAAGAGAATACGACAACGACAGCAACTACGACAACTCATCTAGAAAACATAGAGAACAAATGATGAGTAAAATAGACTAATCTTGCGTAAGGCAAGTGAGAAAACACTCTCAGAGAATACCGGAAATGGCTACTCTAGGAACTGCGTCCTAGCTGTTGGAAACTGCCATGTAGCCGCTACTACTGGAATGGACTAAAGACTAGGGTTGATCCCCTTGCCGGAATGAGTTAAAAATTGGAAAACCTCCTCTCCTCAACAACCCAAACAAGATCCACAAACCATTCCAAGAATGGCCGATCCCAGAAATCACCAGAAACTGCCTCCCTAGTGAATTACGCTGGCCTCCAAGGCACTGCACAGTGGCTAGATAGAAACAGCTAAAATACTACCACGAACTCTGCCAAAACCCTCTGACAGGAAAAGGCTTACCCTTTTCTCAAAATCTCAGCTAAATCACCCACAAAATCCCCAATCCAGAGCTCCTCCACAGTGGACTGCGTCCTCTCTCCCAGTGACTACGTAGTCTCAATAAGCTCCAGCTCCGCAACAAACCCAAACAATGAAACGACACACAAAATGCTGAAAAACTAACCTTGCTCGAGCAGGCACTAGAAGTCCCCTGGGGCTAAGGGCGAGATCTCTGAATGGAGACACTCAATGCACTAAATAGTGTTGCAGATAGGCTAAACAACCAGCGTGCTCAAGAAGACATAATTCTCACTCCAAAATCATCAACTCAAGAATGAATGAAATGAAGAGGCTCCCCCATCTTTTATAACATTGGTTTCCCTCCAAAACCCAATGTAGCCTCTTTCTCTCGTCCACATCCTCATCCTTATCTGCGCAGAAGCTTGCAGAAGCTTCTAGAGTGTACACAGGCCCCCTCCTCTACATGGTGTTAGGTCCCCCTTGACTCCCACTTAAGTCACAATGTTGTACTACTAGGTGGATGTCTTATTCACTTAAATGAGTTAGACCCTCTTCACTCACTTTTTATTTATTTACAAAATATAGACGACAAACTAAACAAAATAGAATATTCCAATTAGCTGTCGTTAATTAGGAATATTACAGTCCTCCCCACCAAAAATTGCTTGTCCTCAAGTAATGCCTGAACAAGCCTCCTCTCTAGCTGATGCTCCCCACTAACATTGCAAAATGTGCCTGGGTCCCAGATGCGCCACTAAAACCTCTTTGACCTCTGCATCACCCTAATATGAAGGGATATCTCAATGCCAGGATCCCAAACTAATCTCTCACCAACCAACAGTCCTCTTGGATCCCATCGCCACCCTGGCCAATAATCACCCAAGTCCCACTGCTCGAACTATGCACTGGCTATGACTGATGCTCTAAGAGGCGAAGAGCATGACCCATGCTGAACTGTATTTGTGACTATGTAAGCTGTCCCATCAGCTGTGTACCAACTCATCACCTCTCTCCAATCCAAGTCCTGAATCAATCCTGCGCTGATTCTGCTCTGCTGAAATCGGGATGGAGTGCTGAAGAAATGATGACTTGTGCCGCCTTGCCATCTAGAATCTGTAACATCTACTATGTCCAAGGGCCCCTGCTTTGCTGTGCTCCCTACGAAGAATATCGTACCATCAAGAGTTTACCAACTCATGATCTCCTGCCAGTCCATCCTGGAAGAAGAATCTGATGTAGCAACAACAACTGAATATGGAACACGCCTGGAGTGTTGCCACCAACTCGTTATCAACTCCCACTTCTCTGGCCTGTCTGCCAATGAAAGCTGGCTGTAGAAGTAAGCCCCTCTCTCTATAATGGGCCAAAGTGGGCAAGATATGCTGCAAGCTCCATCGATGTACTCCTGAAGAGTGCTACCCACTAAAAATACTGTAGCTCTGCTGACTGCGTGTACATCTATCTGCGCCTCATCCCTGTGTCGACCCACAAATGGATGATCCACCATATCCAACAACTCCTCCCACTCCTGATCAGGAATGTCATGCTCTCGCTGTCTACTGGTTCCCTGTAGAACAATCCCATCAACCTCCAACACCTCCAGAGGATATGGATCTGAAACTGTTGTCACCGCACTCGATGGCAGTGCATCTGATTGCCCCACCTCAATGGTTGACCCCAATTTTAGCCGCATATCCCTCATCAGCTCAATGAGGGCACCCATCTAGCTCTCCCCCAAAGGAATATCATGCATGATGTGAATAGTTTCCTCCTCTGTCGAATTAGGCTCCATCGCCTACTACTCTAGCTGAATCTTCACAAGTGACTCTTCATCTAGAGTATCTCCCGTAGGGTCCCGTGACTGCTCACCCTGGACACTGGAATGTAGCTCTAGTCTACTGTCACCAACTTTGCATGTCTTCTCTTGCTCTCTAGAATCATCCTCAACTAATCTTATGGACTCATATGAAAAAGAGTCCTCACCCTGGCATACAAAAGGAATGCCCTCCTATTCTACCTCCGCCACCTCATCTGCATTGAATATGCCATCCACTCTCTCGATAAAGTGTTGATACAATATCTGGAGCCCATGCTGGGATTCTACCTCTGTTGTACCTAGTATCCTCTACTCATGCATGATCTCGACATGCCCTGAGGGAAAAGTGACGCATGTCTCCCTCATGACCCGCTTCCCAAGCGTAGGCTCAACGATGACTGATGTGCCAGCCCTGCAGAGGATCATCTCATCCCCTAACCTATGGCTGTCAACTAGCACCCCAACCCAGTGCCAGTGCTGAGAAGTCTCTCTCCTAGTGTGCTAAGTGTCATCCAAATATATTGGGTGAGCCTTGCATACCACGCTGCTCATGCCGAAGGCGCCAAGGGACATTGACAAAATCGACTGTGCCCGTGAGTGATGTAGTAGAGGGTCAAGTGCGTGAGTCCCCATAGATACCGTCAAGTATCGCTCATCTGTCTCCCCATCGATCTTGGGTGAAATACCCCTAAAGGTAAGCCTAGTGTCCCTGTCCATGAGTCTCCTTGGAGGCAATGCTCTAAGACCCTGCTATGGAGCACCATACGCCCTCGCATACCACCGATCATCCCTGTACTCCTCGACATGCCACTGCACACTGAGGCATACCCCTGTATACTACTGGATACCCGATGCTACTATTTTATCACCATGTATCGTCTCGTGCCCTGACTGTGTCTAGGCATTGGTCTCTCCCTGCGTGCTCTCAATGTGATGTAGGACACCCATACTCCACAATGCAGTCCCACACACTAGAGTACACCACCATGCAACTCCATTTCGACTGGTAGTCCACTTCTCTATGCTAGAAGCTCCCACACATCCCTGGATGTGATGTCCTAGAGCTGTGCCTCTACATGTCAGACTACCCCCAATCGGCATCATCGTCTCCACCGTCGCATCACTATACCCGCCTACGAATGGATCATCACTACAAACCCTCCTCGAGGGGTCTGAGAAGTGAATCTCCCTATGTGTAAGTACTGTTACCACCACTGCTCGGCTCCGTTGCGTCCTCTATGCCCCACACAAAGGTGAAGAATCCTTGGCCCCATACAAGGTGCCATATGGCAGCCTGCCAATGCCACCTCCTCCGATAAGCTCCTGCCAAGGTATGTTGACCACCCCGTGATCCCGTGTATGAGTGTCATACTAAGACAACCTAGGGATTCTGCCCATAAACTGGTTGGCCACTGGGGTTGATCGAAACTCCCCTAACAGATGCACATGCTCTACTTCTAGGCCAACTGTATCCTCCAAGACATCGTCAACTGACCTGCCTAGGAAATGATAGATAATCCCACCTAGACCCCAATGCCAATCTGGGGTTCCTATATTCCCAGTACCTAGGAACTCCTGCTGAATTACACCCGAGTCCACCACCATCTCCATAACCCACTCCATCGGGTACCAAATAAAAATCTCTCGCCATCCAGCCTCAACATGTGGATGTTGCACCCTGTGCAACCCCGATCATCTCATCTTGCCAACCATGTCAACGTATGAGATCAAACTAGGTGACTTCATATCTCTCTCTCCAATGGGAAGAGGTGTCCCAACAACACTGCTAGTCCTGTTCATGCATGCCTGAAGGGGAATGATCTAATGTTCCAACGTGCCCTATGGTTGTACCATCAGGGAATCTAGTTGTTCCGCAATGTGGGCTAACTTGGCCGCCGACTCGGCACAAGCCACTCTCATGCCCTCCAGCTCCCTTTCTTGCAAAAAAATGTCCTCCCGTGCTGACATGGCCTTCCCCTTCAAAACTAGAAGGTCTACCCGAAGCCGATGATACTGTTGTCTGCGACCATCATCCAATACCTCTGTATCTCCTAGTGCCTCATCGAAGGTGGACACATCTCCTGACACCTCACCCATCTGTTGTGTGCTGCTACCACCTAAAAAGTCAGACACGGCTTTGGTCATCACCTCAATGGATGGCTCTACTGGGGTAGGCTCTACCTTCTCCACTACGATATCAACCGATACGGTCAAGGAGGTCTCCAGTGAGGGTGAGTCCTGTGTCACAGTAGGTGTATCCTCGAACTCCCTGCAATCCTGTGTGCCCTCATTATCTAAGTGTGAGGTAACCATTTTGATGGTTTCCCCCTCCGATACTCAGTCAAGCAGGAAAGAGGCATCCAAATTCTCCACCCAAGATTTTTCTGAATGCTTGGATGAACCATCAAATGTTGGTAAATGGAATGTGCCCACTGTGCGCTGCAAGCCCCCATCATGTGAGTGCTTGTTCCCTCTATGAAAGTTGCGGGGTCTGCTATCCTGCTGGAGCTGAACAAAATCTCTAAATGGAAGGGCATCCCTGAACTCCTACCCATATGCTTGATACTCGACGAAATAATCACCCATGTGGCCAGGCTCTGGCTCTTGCTGTGCTCCTGCCCCTGTGTCTCCACCCAGAAAAGTGGGCATAGCGGAACGTGTGGGTGAATGTGATGCCATATACTAAGTGGCATCATTCTCCAGCAAATGGTGGGATGTGCCTGATCCCTCGCCAATCTGAAAACCCCTTGGGGTTTCATGCTGTCTAGCCTCCACAGTGGTGAATCTCTGCCCCATCACCTCAATCTGCATTGAAAAATCCTTTACTGATTTGAGGAGCATCTCCCCAAATCTCTTCGCATCATCATCACCTACCATCGGCTCCTCCAGAAACTGCATTGCTTCTCCAAGAATACACTTCTGCCTAACTTTGGCCTCTGATTTACCTACTGAAAATTGCTCAGAAAATTCTAAGAATTTGGGAAGGTGATCCTTGCCCAAAACCCAGAAAAATCCAGAAAGGGTTTCTTCTAATTCCGACCTTCAAAATCTGACCCTTTGTAGTTTGGCCCTCTTCCAATTTCGTTTTTTGGCACTGAAGCTGCTACTGTCAATCGTTGCTCTCCAAAATCCCAGCAAACCTCTTCATATGGCTTGCCTATCAATTTCCCAACACCCCAGATCTAAAATCCTACCAATGAAGCTCCAAAAAATGAGCCTCCTCCAATAACTACGTAGGCCCTTCTAACAAAAATAGCCAAAATAGTTGAAACTGAAAACTGGAAACCTGCAGGCTGATCCAAGATTGACGCTTTGATACCACTGTAATATCACGTTTTAGGGATATATCAAAAACAAAAGCAAACTCCAACCAGAGATAGATTGGGAGGGCATTTACCGGATATGTCACCTATAAAGAGGATGAGATCCGGAGGCTTCCTGGCCCTTTCCAGACTCTATCTAAGAGTGAAATATAAACACACCAAGTGTTATAGAACTAGAATGCTCAAAAACAATAATAGACATATAATATCATAGAAAGAGAATACAACAACGACAACAACTACGACAACTACGACAACTCATCCAGAAAACATAGAGAAGAAATGCTGAGCCATTTTATTAATCTGAGAAATGAAATTGGGTAGAATAGACTAATATTGCACAAGGAAAGTGAGAAAACACTCTCAAAGAATACCGAAAATGGCTGTTCTAGGAACTGCTTCCTAGCTGCTGGAAACTGCCGTGTAGCTGCTACTGCTGGAATGGATTGAAGACTAGGGGCTGATCCCCTTGCCAGATTGAGCTGAAAATTGGCAAACCTCCTCTCCTCAACAACCCGGACAAGATCCAAAAACCATTCCAAGAATGTCCGACCCCAGAAATCACCAGAAACTACCTCGCCAGTGAATTACACTGGCCTCTAAGGCACTGCGCAGTGGCTAGATAGAAACAGCTGAAATACTACCACGAACTCTGCCAAAACCCTCTGATGGGCAAAGGCTTACCCTATGCTCAAAATCTTGGCTAAATCACCCGCAAAAACCCCAATCTGGAGCTCCTCCATAGTGGACTGCATCCTCTCTCCCAGTGACTGCGCAGTCTCAATAAGCTCCAGCTCCGCAACAAACCCAAACAATGAAACGACACACAAAATGCTGAAAAACTAACCTTGCCCGAGTAGGCACTCGAAGTCCCCCGGGGCTAAGGGCGAGATCTCTGACTAGAGACACTCAATGCCCTAAATAGTGCTACAGATAGGCTAAACAGCTAGTGTGCTCAAGAAGACATAAGTCTCACTCCAAAATCATCAACTCAAGAATGAATGAAATGAGGAGGCTCCCCCATCTTTTATAACGTTGGTTTCCCTCCAAAACCCAACGTAGCCTCTATATCTCCTCTGCATCCTCATCCTTATCTGCGCAAAAGCTTGTAGAATCTTCTAGAGTTTAGACCAGCCCCCTCCTCTATGTGGTGTTAGGCCCCCTTTGACTCCCACTTAAGTCACAACGTTGTGCTACTAGGTGGATGGATTATTTCACTTAAGTGAGTTAGACCCTCTTAACTCACTTTTTATTTATTTAAAAACTATAGACAACAAAATAAACAAAATAGAATATTCCAATTAGCTATCACTAATTAGGAATATTACAGAATACGAGCCACATTCTGAGATTTTGTAACCTGAAATGACATATCCACATCCATAAAGATGCACATACTATTCCTAATGGCCCTGAAAATGTCCATTGTCCAGAAGTAAGGAGGTAATGTCAACAGACGCACCCAAAGCAGGATCTCATCTACTCTTTCCCACTTCACATTAAATATGGGCATCCACCGCTTGAAGAGAATCAACGGAATGCCAAAACCCCAATTGTGCACAAGGACCCATTAATATAGGTCTCTTTGTTCTCAAACCTGATCATGAACCACCCCTTTGATAAGGTTATCACCTCCACCTCCTTATCTAGAGATTCTGCCCAATATTTTTCAATCCAATCATCTACAAATTGAGTAGAGAAGAATTTTCCAGGTGCTATGCCCACCAGTATGGTCTCCAAGGCCGCCATCGTCCGGTGTACTTGTATGTCCACTCCAAAAACCAGATTTGGGTGTTCAAAGTTTTTCTTAATGAATTTTCCTTGTTTTCTTTTTAACCCTGCTTGTCGATAGTTTTGGGGCAGTTTTGGAAGTGATGAAAACTCCGCGACATCCTCCCCTTCGTCTTCAGATATAAGCCCAAAACACCCTTCCAATTGCACCACTTCAGTAGTACTAGCCCCAGGTACCTGTAAAGCTTCTGCAGACTCGGGAAATAAACCATGAGAGAACACTAAATCATCATTCCCCTAACCCTAAATGCGCCTAAATCCCCTAATCCCTAAGCCCCCAATCCCTAACCCCTTAACCACTAACTCATTATTCTCCTAACCCTTGAACCCTAATCCTCTAACCCCTAATACCTTATTCCCCTAACCCCTAAGCCCCTAACATAAAAAATAATATTTAATTAATCAATTAACATTATAGTCTAATTAGTATTTTTTAAATTAAGTTTACTAATTCATAATTAATAAATTGACATTAATTATTAGTGCCCTTTTTCCTTTTTTTACAACAATATTGCCCAAATGAAGTTCTTACCACTAAATCTTTCCAGCAATGTGAATGCAATCATTACCGCTTAATGCAGCTTCTGCGCACTAGGCCTATACTCGTTTTTCAGTTTCATATTATCCAGTAGTTGGAATGAAATCATATACCATGGAGGTAGTACAGTAATAGAGGTCGGAAGTGGGGGCAACAATACTGAAGGGTGTTGCATTTAGACATTTTCACATACGTTGGTTCAAGGGGAAATTTGTCAACCCACAAAATGGTAATGACCTTTATTTGATTTTACACAGACTAGTTAGCAATAGGACTATGTTTAGACTTAAAATAAGACCTATTTCTTATTTTTATATAGCTTTCAACATTCTTTAGAAATGATTTTGTTTGCATTTAAGAATATGGCTGATTAATCTTCTCTCTCTTCTTTAATTGTTTATTCTTACTCAAAATCGAGCTCTGGCTTGATACCTCTAATAACATATTCAGGGTGTTGATCCCTTTAGTGATCAAGTACCAATGTATGTGCACTATGACATGTAAATTACAATTTATGGATTTCAAAGGTTTTTGCACCATTCGGTTTCCCTATAAGAATCAGTAAGATTCAAAATATGGGTATTTGATGACAAGAAATATGGACACATAAAATCATAACAAGTTCATTAATTAAACAAGAAGGAATTATGTGAAGGGGAACTTCTGATGCTTGGTTCTAGAGCTCTTTTCTTTTTTATTTCCAAAATCATGTGCAGAAACCCTAGATATGTAATTCTAATAGCTAAAAATTTAACAAAACAAAATAACTATAAGTTTGTCCTACCTAAGCTAGACAATTATCAAATTTTCAAAAATCTACATCAAAATATCCTAACAACTAGCCAATCTAGATTCCTCCAGGAAATTTGGCCCTTTTACAAAGCCCTCTAAATAAAATTAGAAAATAAAACTCCATTTAAAATTTACATATCACTATTGGGCCTTTAAAAAAAATGGTACAGTTAGCACTGATGCCTCTGCATTAAAATCCCTCATTGAAAAATGTTGACCTCTTGGTAAATATGATAAGTCCTCTAGGGTCCTCCAAAGAACTGTTGTTTCTCTACATATGCAGAACTACTGTTTCATTCACAAACCAATTCCAGTCTCTTTCGAATAAATTTTCCTGCTCTTCATCTTCCACAAGGATAATCTTTTCAATCTTGAGTACTGACAAATCTATGTTTACATAAAACATGTCATTTTTAAACAGATGAGCCCTTCCAGCATCTTTTGATGTCCTCTTTAGTAGTTATTTTCTTTGCACTGGTGAATTTTATGAGACAGAGTTGCCTCTTCCTCCATTATGAAAAATTCAAGTTCCCTTTTTCCTTCAAATTTCAATTCCCTGTGAAGATATCATGACAAATATGTGTGGTTTTTGTCCTTCATCATTATTGAAACCTACATCCATATGCAATTTGTTAGATTTAAAAATGTAAGGTTCTTTGTCATGATTTAATGTCTTGCACCCAAATTTCCATTTTTGTTTGAGTGTGTGCTCACGGTCTTCTCTTTGTTGTAGGGTTCCAAAGCTTTATCCAATTCTTATTGTCCACATTTTGCGGCTTTATTTTCTTCCAACTTCATCTTAGCATGCTAGATGCATACCTTTAAATCAACTATCCTATCCTAAAATGAATTAAATTGCACACAAATAAAAAAAAAATATTTGATTTTTTTTATCTCATCCTTTTTCATCCATTCATTTCTTCCAGCAACTCAATTTCTACATCATGCTCCATGAGCTCTTCACTTAAACTTGTCTAGATGCCACTCTTAGAACTCTATTTTTTTCTGTGTCTCCTAAGGGAAACTCCATAACCTTTCCTTCTTTATGACAATTTGTAGTGATTGTTTCCCTTCATGATCTTCATGACCCGCACATGAAAAAACACATTAATTTCAAAATTTTGAAGATTTTGAGCCTTTACAAATACTCCTAGTGTCATTTTCTGTTCCTGGAGATTCCCCATAGTCCATGATACTTTTGATAAGTATCTAATCTTCACCCTCATCCTCACCTTCACTCCTTTGCATAATACCTTTTGATCAGGGTTTATCTTTTCCCTCAACATCATTGTTTCCATTTTCCATTATGACAGTATCTCTTGTGCTACCAGTTTCTGCTTGATGACCTTCTTCCAATATCTCACTAGCATCATCAATGAGGCCTTTGTCAGACTCACTGAGACATTTTAGTAGTGTTTCATCAAGATCATTTATTGGTAGCCATCCATAAACCTTAATGTGTGTCCATATCCACACTGATATATTCCATCCCGAGTCATGTATGCTATTAGAAAGTGATTCATCATACTTCCTCATCTGGTCCACCTTTATGCCATGCTACTTTCCTTTGAATCATCTTCAAGGATCATACATCCTTACTCATGAAAATGAGCCCTGCACAAATTCATCCAGACAAAAATATACATATGAGCTTTTGAAACAAAAGTTACCTCAGTGATGATCATGACATCTTACTGTAGGTATCAAAATCCTTCATTCATGTTGACACATCTCCCCATGTTATTTATTATCAAGGTTTCTATCCCTTCCATGAGAGACTTCATATTTTTTTTGGGAGATCTCTCTAGTCAAGTCTTCTTGGACGTTGGTTTCTTCTCCATGGTTTCATATCTTTGTGATCTCTTCCTTTCATCACACATATCTTTCTTAACAACTTTCAATCAGAGTTACTTGATTATAGTTGGCCACCTCATACTCCATATGAGGACATATTATGTTGATTTCATCTAGTGTGACTTTATGCTTTCATGTATCATTACAGAGGGGGATCCTTTTTCCTTGATCATGTTTCTATTGATCTATATTAACTGCAACCATTCGACATGTCAATATAATATTAAATACAAGTATACATACCTCATTTTTCCTTCATGTCATCCATGTTCCTTTCAGCAGCTTCCTACATTGAAATATCTTCAATCCCTTGATCTTTTCTTGTGTCATCATATCATCATTCATGGATTTCATAAGTTGGAGTTTTTTTGAAACACTTGCTTCTTCTATATATTGGTGAATATTCTAATGAAGAGTTCATTAGAGAATATTGATGATATTAAAGATCCCTATATGAAATATGGTTCCCTTTTTATGCATGATGCGACTTTCTCTAGATGACATCTTTTTCTTCAAAATGTTGAGTGAAAAAACTATTTCCCTCAGCTTGTCTTCTTCCATAAAAACACTAAGTTGTTGAATGAGGAAACTTACTTATCCCATAAATTTTTTTACCCTTGTGGTCACACGAGTTCTTGTTTCAAATGATGTCACACCGTATCCTATTATTTATTGTAGACATATCTTATGCATGATCTAGGAGCCATAAAGACACTTATTATGAGGGAGACCAATCTTTAATGATATCTTACTCCCTCTTTCTATGGAATTATTTCTTCCGCCCTTTCTAGTGTCATGAAATTTCTTTCCTATATTTGACTTTATCCTTTGAGGACCATCTTTACTTGTATTGTTCATAATTATTCTTCTAGCTCATTTTTTGTCTCCAATATTGTTTGTGTAAGAGAGCCTTAAGAGTTCCTTTCCATGAATAAGGAGACCCTTATCTATGACTTTATTTATGAGGACAATGACTATTATCCTTATTTCATGCAAGGACCTTTGATAATACAACCATATTATATATCTCCATGCAAAACAAAGTCATTTAACCAAAATTGATTATGAAAATGAAAGATACTTACTTGGAAAGTGAAGAGAAAATCTCCACCTTGATGCTTCCTTGAATGATCTTCTTCTTAACTTGCTCCAAACTATGTGGTATGACATCCATTTCTGTAGATGAACATAAAGACTGCATTCTTCTGAGGTTGTGACCAGCACTGGTAAGTTGAGATCATGTCATTGAGTTCAATGATACATAAGAATTATCTTTACTGGAGGAAGCATCGAATCATATATATAGAATAGAATCAGTCTTGTAAGTGCCCTTGACTAATCTTAGTTTTAGTACTGAGATTGGTGGGATTTCATGATGGACTGAAAGCTCTTACTATGGTATCATTGATCATACCAAATTATGATAGTATCACAGTTCTATCACTGTGGTAGTACTAATGACCGAACTCTTGTTTATTTAGTCACACCGAGAATGTCACTATGATATGTGATTACCCTACGAACTGTAGTATATCACCGAAATTTTTAGAATAAGTCTAGGCTATGGAGATGTATGTAGGCCTAGACTGTATTTAGGATACCTATGTAACATCACTTCAAATACAAGTATGCCAAGACTGTGGAGATACCGTGATTGTGTGCATGTAAGTATTAGTATATGGGTAATACTCCTTGACTGAGATCTGAGCTTTTTTAACACTTCTTCTTAGCCTACCTTTATTTTCATGTATTTGGCTGCGAAAAATAGAATAGGCATTAGGGGAATTTTGAGGTCTAAAATGGGCCTCCTAAGGAAGTTATAAAATAATAGTGGAAAAAATCTAATAAGATTTGATGACATCATCAAATTTTAGAGGGAAAAATGAAAAAACTACTTTTTCAATTCAGATTTTCAACTTATCTCCCAAAGTTTTTACTCACATTTCGAGCGAGAGTACTCGTTGGATGAGGAATTTAATTCCCCATCGAAGGAGTACCCATGTTGCATACTTTCGATGGGTCCTACTACATGAAAAATGAGAAATACATAAAAAACGTGATTACAATCACGTTTTTTATGTATTTCTCATTTTTCGTGTAGAAGAGTTCATCAAAAGTATGCAACATGGGTACTCCTTGGATGAGGAATTAAATTCCGCATCCAACGAGTACTCCCGCTCGAAATTTGAGTAAAAATTTTGGGAGATAAGTTTAAATACGAGTTGAAAAAGTAATTTTATTATTTTATTATTTTTTAATATTTTTACTTTTTTACTCCAAAAATGGTGAATCATCCATTATGGATGACATCATCATCTTGAATCCTATTGGTTGTTATAAAGTTTATTTTTGTTGTACATTTTTCTTATGAGGCCCATTTTAGACCTCAAAATTCCCCTAATGATATGTCCTCAATGGTATTGTCTCTCCACAGTCTCCTTTGTGCACTGGGTTGCACACAAGATTGACTGAGATTTTATCCCTTTCTTCACATGCTTTAGTCGCCTCTCCTACTGTGGTATGTGTCTTTATTTCTTTGCACTATAGCTTGGACTTGTATTACATACTTAAAACCAAAAAAGGAGCTTCTATCCTTCGCTGTACAGGCTTATCACTTTTTTGTAATGTCTCTCTTCTATGCACCAATACAAAGACTCTGAACTTGTACTATAACTACATACTGCTCTGAACCTTTGGTCTATCTAACCCATCCGAAAATATCAGAGGAAACCCACCGAAAATCTCAGAGAAGAAATTCCAAAATTTTGTCCTGTAGTAGATCCACAATCATCCTATAGTGGATCCACAATGTTGTTTATTTTCTTACATAGATCAACAGGGTATTTATACTTTTTGTTGTTAGTTAATTAGCTGACCTGCCAGTTGACTTGTCCATGGTGAATAGTTCGACTAGATAAGGTTTATTCCAGTGTTGGAGAGTTGATTATTCCCAACATTTAAGGCTTTTCTTTCATCGTTGCATAGAGGGTTGTTGTGAGTTTCTTCCACAAGGTCTTGGAGCATATTTTGACACTTAACTCAAGCATAATGGAAATCAAGAATAATTCCATCTACTGAATAAATCATGCTCATCTAACCCATGAAGCACATACAACAAAAATATATATAGGGATTTGACTTCTTCTTTTACATAATTACATAGTCAACATGAAGACCGACCTAGTTACACTTTTCAACATTGTGAACTAAAAAATTGTATTCAACAAGATTTATACTTGGATTTACTTTGATCTAGGTGGATATTGGTGGTCACTCGCCTATTCCACTTGAGGCCCCACCATTGTCTCTTTCATTTTTTCAGTTTTGGCACAACTTACTATTTTTAACAATTTTTCGGGTCCTAAACTTCTGGAGCCGTTTTGAGGCCCTAAACAATGTTTCTCACTCAAATTTGTAGTCCTCGGATAGAAATTTCTAATGAGGTATGGTTCACATAAAACAGAGTTCGTATGCCAAAGTTATGTCCCCAGGAAGTTGAAACACCAATTTACCCAAACGGGGCCCATAGTTTTGGCGCTTCATCTCCTAGGATTAGGGTTTTGGATGTTTAGGGTTTTCCATTTTTGGAAATAATAAATAGGCCCATGAGCCTCATTGTAACTGAGTTCAGAGGCCTATAGCCACCAAATCTCTTCTTAGAGATAGCTACCAGCGCTCTAGCTAGTTTATTTCCATTCTGTCTGTAAGAAAATTTCAGTTCTTTGATATTAATGAGGTGAAGTGTTATTTCCGCTGCATGTTTGTATTATGGTTATATTTATTCTGTTGCATTCCTGCATAAATCTGGATAAATGGTATCAGAGTGGTCTGATTTTTCTCGATCCTTCTTTGCATGTCCCCAACGAGGTCAGGGTATAAGGATTTAGGGCTCGATCTAGTGGAACCTTTACAAGATCAGCCTCGCAAACCCCAATGGGTGCCCATAGGGGACGAAAAGAAAGATGATGGAGTAGGAGATACTATCAAAATATTGCTTGAGGATGCCATTGAAAAATAAAGGAATGCAATGATGGATAACTTTGCCCAGATCCTTCAACGACTACCCACCAGCGGCACATCTGCATCCAGTAGCCACTCTGGAGGTGTTACTCCTTTTAAGGTACAAGTAAATTTTGACATTCCCATATTTTAGTGTCAAATAGATGCAGATGCTATAGATAGACAGTTGAATCTATTAGAAGGATATTTATTTGTTCATGAATTTTCCGACCAGGAGAAGATTATTTTTACAGTCCTCAAAGCAACTCCCCATGTCAAGGACTGGTGGGAAACCTACTGTGCGAAAAAGGATGAGACAGAACCCTCTCTGTTCTCGGTTGTACCCACTTGGAATTCTTTTCAAGACACCATCAAGGAACAATACTATCCCGTGGGGAGCTATGAGTACAAGTACATATAATGGACCACGCTGCGACAACAAAGGTATCAAGATGTGCATGAGCTGACGAATCTATTCCATACCCTGCGCACAAAGTTGGGTATCAAAGATTCAAATAAACATCTGGTGCTAAAGTATCATAGTTGTTTTCATAGATACATTCAGGAAGAAATGGAGTTCCTCAAGATCTCCTCGCTTGGTATGGAATACCGGTATGCTGCAAAGATTGAGGAGAAATTCAAACAGAAGAAGCGAGACTTTGGATCTACGAATCAAAATTAAGGGAAACGTGCTCCCAAACCATAGAACAAAGGACAGAGCCAAGGCATGGCATCTCAAGACAACCTGTCAAAGCCACAAGCAATAAAAAACACCACAAATCCAAAGAAGGACACGGGAAAGTGATGTGACTTCCATAAGAGCTCCACTCACAACACAAGTGAGTGTCAAGCTAAGCAATCGTTGGTGGCCGAGATGAGGGCTTCTAAGTCAGATGCATGCTCCAACTCTAAATCAGAACCTAAGAAGTGAAATGAAAAAGGTAAACAAATTATTTATGCAAAGCCCAATGCCAGTGTTGCCACCACGAAGATCTAGAAGGAGGAACCGAAAGATCCAGAGGAGGAGGAATGTCTCTTCCACTCCAAGATGTGGGTAAACGGCTCCCCGGTATAGTTCATTGTCGAAAATGGGAGTCAAAAGAACCTCATTTCAGTAGATGTTGTGAAGTAGTTGGGTTTGTTGACCATATCTCACCCACATCCATACACCATCAGGTGGCTTCACCAAGGAAGAGATCTCCGCGTCAGCCAGCAATGCCGCCTTCCCTATAGTATCAAGCCATTCACGGATGAGGAAAATTATGTGAAATTTATCCTATTGATTTTTCTGATGTATTATTAGGACAACCATACTTGTGGAAGTGTCATACTGTGTATGAGTCACGGCCTTGTTCTATTATTGTTACTTTGGAAAATAATTTGTACAGGATACCAGAGGTACCACCTCCTATCACTATCACTTTGGTTACTGCAAAACAATGCAGTAAGCTCATTTCCCAAAATAGGAAATTCATTTTCCTGATGATCTGCCCCTAGGGCAAGAGGAAGATTATGGCCACGACCTCCAGATAGGGCTCCTTTGCATGACAACAACAAATGCACAAGGTTGTGGAGGAGTATGGGGACATCTTCACCTCACCCACAGGGGTTCCTCTGCACTGCCAGGTCAAGCACCCGATTGATCTGACCCCAGGTGCGCCACTACCCAATGGACCGATCTATCGACGCTCTGTTCTGGAAAATGATGAAATCAAGAGGCAGATTCAGGAGCTGTTGCAGAAAGGTCACATCAGACCAAGTTCATCGCCCTGTGGGAGCCCGATCGTGTTGGTACAGAAGAAGGATGGGACGTGGAGACTCTATATTGACTATCGGGCGCTGAACAAGATCACTGTCCGGAATAGGTACCCAATCCCACGGATTGATGACCTTCTGGACCAACTCAAAGGTGCAAAATATTTCAGCAAGATCGACCTGAAGTCTGGGTATCACCAGGTACCAATTCAACCCTCCGATGTGTGGAAGACTGCCTTCAAAGCCAAGGAAGGCCTTTTCGAATGGCTGGTCATGCCTTTCGGGTTGACGAATGCTCCCGCAACCTTCATGAGGATGATGGATGACATCTTGTGGCCATTCACTAACTCATTTGTAGTGGTGTACTTGGATGACATTATGATCTTCAACAAGACTTGGGAAGAGCACCTTCACCACATCCGACAAGTCCTCCAAACACTGCGGCAACACAAGTTGTGTGCCAATTTGGAGAAGTGCACTTTTGGCATGACCCAGGTTCAATATCCGGGATACATTATTGATGAAAGGGGGGTGCATGTGGATCCAGCCAAGATCCAAGTCATTCGGGATTGGCCAGCCCCAACCACTATAACAGAGCTTCGCAGCTTTCGGGGTCTTGCTAATTTCTATCGGAGGTTCGTGTTGGGATTCTCTCATATCACTTGGCCCTTGAGTCAAGACAAGTTGAGCCTCAAAATTGTGCTTTCCTTCACCTCATTTTACCTCATTTTCCCTTGTCCATTGCTATCTTAGACCCAATTGATCAATGAATATAGTTAAAATTACTTTTAGAATGATTTACATGAATGACTTGCTAAATTTTGTGATTTTTTCCATTGTAAAGCATTTTGACCGGAACTAGCTGCAGAATGCAGACATTCCGTAGCTAACTGGCGATTCTGTAGCTGCCTTCACGTTTGAGTATGTTCCAGGTGGCCTCTTGAGAAAAACCGCATATGGGCATGATCCACGTCATGTCTACATGGTTCGTTGCTCATCATGGAGGAAGAAACGACTGGTACTCGCTTTGGAAAGTGGGAACATATTTAGGAAAGCAGATTTCTATTAGGACTCTGTCTCTACTCCAGATTTTTTTTTCCTTCACGCAGCCACCTCAAGAGTCCCAACGCATCTCGATAAGGAAAGACAAGACTCCCGAATTCAGCAAGTATTGTTATGCATTTGCTTTATAAACACTCTGGAGACCGAGAGGGAGACCGAGAACTATGCTAGAGATTTTATGTTAGATTTGATGCTAGATTTTTTAGACTCGGCTACATTTCTGAAGACGCAGTGTTATGTTCAAGTTCTTTCATCTTTAATGAAGCAGACAGTGTTATTGTGAAGGCGTTGATTTGATTTGGAGTTGAATTCCGTCAGGTGGTAGAGGGCCCCTGCCTCTTGCACGGATTTATTTTGCGTAAATTAGATAAGTTTTCTAGCCGCCTTTACGTTTTGCATTTGAATTAATAGTTGTTTTAATTAGCTACTGTAGTCGTACTCATTCTAACTCTTCCGCAAGAAGACACTCTTCCAAAAGACTATAATGATGAATGGGAAAATGACTATAGTATTGTAGGATTAGAAGTTGAATTCATAGTTGTTTTTAATTAGCTACTGTAGTTATATTCATTCTAACTCTTCCACAAGAAGACACTCTTGCAAAAGATTATAATGATGAATGATGAATAGCTATAGTACTGTAGGATTTAGTTGTAGTTTTTGCTGTTCACTATCACGGTTACACTTGTTCTAATCACTCTTCCACAAGAAGAAACTCTTCCAAGAAATTCTTAAGAAGTTCAAGACATGACCGTGATAATGAATGATTTAGTTGTGTGTTTGTACTAAGTATCATCTCTGTTCTTTCTCTTAAATTCTTGCCCAAGACATCATAATGACGAGTAGGATATGGATATGATATCTTAGTTTTTCATTTGCTTTCAGTCCTTTATATTTGCACTTGCACTCAATTACACAGTCAGAATTGTTCTAACTCTTCCAAAAGAAGGAACTCTTCCAAAATATCAATAATGATGGACAAAAAGATTGTGTAATTTCATAGAATAATGCATGGTAGCTTAGTTAGAATGCTCCGAAGTTTAATTGCACTTAACTCATGTTTAGTTACTTTGTTTCAAGTTTGATGATGACTTATAGTTCAGCATTGTTCTAGATTAGTGGCATCTTAAGTTCATTCTTAGATTAACTCATTGCACTTGCACTTCATATTCAAATTGTCATTCATTGCACAATAGATTACTTCAGTTGTTAGGATCAACAAGAAAAACTTCATTATTCACAAACCTCTTCTTGTTCTAAAATCCATAATTGATCTATAACCATATGAATAGAAGACAACATCATTTTAAGGCCTAAAGTACCTCTGCAATTTCCTCATCATTTTATAAACAAAGCTCTTCCTCAAAAGACTACTTTGGAAAGAAATCAATAACTCTTGAGTAAAGGTTTTGTGACATTCAATTAAATTGCAGAATAAAGATAGGAACTAGTTCTAGAATAGAAGATATTATGATGATAACAATGTTTTTTTCCTCTAATTATGTTTCAAATCTCTAATCAAGGACAAAGTATTGCATCATTGTAAGTTATTTGTTTCACTGTTTAGTTAGAGGATTTGCATATTTAGTGATCATTTCTCAAGTTTAGTTTGTGTTTTTAATCATTTGCTTAAAATTCATTATCAAGCTTTACTTTTATTTAGTCATAGTTTAGATTCAGCTTCAGTGTTTCCAATTGCATTTGCCATTTGTTATCCATCAATTAGGTTTAACTCTGTTTGTAATCATCAGCTCATTTCCACTAGCTTTCTAGGCATTTTTCCTGCAAACATAAAACCACCAAAAGACCAAAAACATCATAAATTCTCACAAAAGACCAAAAACATCACAAAACACTACACACAACGCATTAGGAAACAAGCACCTAGGTACATACAGTACACTTCACTTCAGCAGTTTACAAATCCTGGTTGACAATTAAATGAGCTCAGTTTAGGAGACTAGATTGAGACCAAACATTTTGGCGCCGTTGCCGGGGAAGTGAAAACTAGGTAACCTTTGTTTCTTAGCATCCAAAAAAAATTTTATGCGTAGGGAGAGAGATTCAAGGGGAAGATTTATAAGCAGCAGAGGCAGAAGTTTGATTTCTAGAACACCACTTGTTTCATCTAGATCCAGAACTAGTACACCTTCAACTCAAACCCATATTCCATCCTCTTCTGATCCTGGACTTCTAGAAAATCTAAGGTCACCTATTCCATTAGAGAAACCTTCCACTTCATCCACTGAACCTGCCATAGAAGAAGATCTAAAAACTCCTGTTAGGAACACAAACCTTTCTACTTCCACAGGTGAGTCAACCATGGCAGAAGAAGGAGGGGGAGGAGTTTTTAATGGAGAACACACATTATTTGGAGGTAGAGGCAGAGGTAGAAGAGAAGGAGGAAGAGGAGAAGGAGGTAGAGGTGCAGATGGAGGAAGAGGTAGAATAGGAAGCTCTTTTGGGTTCCCTATACTTGATGAAGAAACCAATACAACCATGAAAAATATTTCACCCTCTGTCCTTCCGAACTTCTATGGGCTTAAAACTGAAGATCCTGAAACTTTCTTATTCGAATTTGAAGTGTTGTGTAGAACTTATGACTACTTACAAGATGCTCAAAAACTGAAATTATTTCCTTCAACTTTGAAGGGAGCAGCATTGAAGTGGTTTATGAGTCTAATCAATAGTTCTATTAGAACATGGGAAGACATGAAACAAGCATTTCTAGAGAGATACTTGGATCATTGTATGCCGGTTAATCATAAGGAAGAAGTGTTCAAGATGTTACAAAAAGAAGATGAAAATTTGGAAGATTTTTTGGAAAGATTTCATTACAACATAAAAAGGGCAAAAATGGAAAATCTAGATCAAGACACCTTAAAAGCTCTTTTGTTGAAAACAATTAGGGATGAATGGTTGGATATACTTAACATGATGGGAAAAGGGGATATATCACAACTCACATTACCTGAAATATCTGAGCTATGTATTAACCTTTCAAGAGGGAAATCTAAAACTGTCAAAGGTCCAAGAGATCCTGCTCTTGCAAGGGCAAGTAAATCTGCTTCTGGGACAGTAAGTAGATCAGAAATTGGACACATGCTTGATGATTTTAAGTCTGACATATTAGGGAGTCTTAGTGAACAAATAGACACCCTCAAGATACAAAACAAGCAAAAGGCTGAATCTGATGCCTTGGCAATCTTTTCTCCCAAATGTAGAAAGAAACATGCCTTGAGAGAATGTCCTTTAGATGTAAAAGTTGTGGAAACCTGTGTCATTTGTTCTGAGAAGCATGAGACCAAGAATTGTCCTTCTCTTCCTGGTATCAAGGCTATTTTTCAAGAAGAAACTCCTACAGATCCCACATAGTCTCTTAACTTTGTATCTAGAAGACCTTGGCAGGGACCTCAGACACAAGGATTCCATGATCAAATGTATAATCAACCTCCACCTTGGAATTCTTGGCAGCAACCTTGGCCCCAATTTCAAAATCAATCTCAAGCTTGGGCACAAGGATCAAAAAGTCCCTATGGAAGATACTCTCCATATTATCAGTATCCACCATCCTATCCACCATATCCAAATTTTTATCCTCAAAATCCTCAACAAAAATTTCCTCAAAATCTTCCACAAAATTTTCAACAAAATCCTCAACAACATCATGAGAACCAACCACATAAAAATCAACCACTTCCATTACCATTCCCTCAAAAATCCAATCAATTGCCAGCTCAGCCCATACCAAACCCCAATAATAAGAACCCTCAGAATACATACATGATAGAAGGACAACAATTTCCAACTTATTTAATTACTCCTCTACACCTTAGTGATGTTCAACTTAGGTCTGGAAGGATACTTGAGAAGAGGAAACCTTCTGTGATCATACAAGAACAAGATAATTCTGAGGAAGACTCCCTACGGGTTAATAAAATTCTTGAGGAAGGTACATCCTTTCAAGGCCAAAACATTGAAAAACTGAAACAAAAAGATCCAATAAATCCAACTCCAGTATTAGAGCAACCATCCACATCTACTTCTATACCTCCCTTTCCGGAAAGACTACAAATTGATAAAGGTGTAGAAAAACAAATAATGGTGCCTAATTATGATTTCTTGGATGAATTGAGAAATGTTTGCATTAAAATTCCATTATTGCAAGCCATCAAGGAAATCCCAATTTTAGCCAAAACAATAAAGGAGTTGAGTATGAAAACAACAAGAAAAAGAATAAGAGAAACCAAGAAAATTCAACTGGTAGGACAAATAGCAGACATTATGATGGGAAAGATTGTTATTCCAAAGTATCTTGACCCAGGAAATCCAGTTGTCAAAATTCACATCAACGGAATTGAAATTCAAAACACACTCATTGATTTAGGAGCAGCAATAAACATCATGAGTAGACAGATCATGGACAAACTGAAACTTCCTAATCTTCTCTTTACACCCACACTGTTACAATTAGCAGATAGATCAGTGATCAAACCAGATGGGGTAATAGAAGACATTCCGGTGTCCCTAGATTCTTGGGAATACCCTGTGGATTTCATGATCCTAACTCCCAAGAATAATCTAGAAGGCCATCCTGTTATATTAGGAAGACCTTGGTTGGCCACAGCTGATGCTTTTATTAGTTGTAGGTCCGGTGATATGTATATTTCTGATGGTAGTTCAACAAAGAAATCCACTTTATATCCTCCAGCTAGGACAATTACAGATCTAGATGACACTCAATGGATAGAGGATGAAGAATATTTACAACCACTCTTCACAATCTCAGAAATTAGTGAAGATAATCAAATTCTGAATACTCTAGAAAACTTTGAATCTTCTCCAGAACATAAACATGAATCATTTCAGGAGGGATCCAATAATGAATTTTTGTCATCTAGGCAGATGTCTCTTCATTCTATGCACAAATTTGGCAGCTCTACAAGTGAAATTTTTCCAGGCAAAACTTTGAATATAAATAAAAACCTAGAAAAATCTCAACAAGAAGAGTTAGTCAAAGTATTACAGAGACATTCTTCTGCATATGCATGGGAATACACTGACATGAAAGGGATAAGTCCCAAGACTTTTACTCATCACATCTATATAGAGGAAAATTGTAAACCAATCAGACATCCTCAAAGACGGATGAATCCAAATCTTAGGGAAATTGTCAAGAAAGAATTGCAAAAATTGTTAAATGTTAATTTCATCTATCCTATTTCAGATAGTCAGTGGGTTTCTCCTTTGGTGATTGTGCCTAAGAAAAATGGAAAATGGAGGGTGTGTGTTGACTACCGAGAACTGAATAAAGCTACTCTTAAAGACCATTTTCCCTTACCTTTCATAGATCAAGTATTAGATACATTAGCAGGTAAAAATTACTTTTCATTCCTAGATGGGTTTAGTGGTTACAATCAAATCCAAGTAGCACTTGAAGACCAAGATAAAACCACATTTACTTGTCCTTGGGGTACCTATGCCTACCGAGTATTGCCATTTGGATTATGTAATGCACCTGCAACATTCCAAAGGGCAGTATTAGGAATTTTTTCGGATCTAATACATGATTGTGTAGAGGTGTACATGGATGACTTCACAGTTTATGGGAATACATTTGAAGAGGTTTTAGAAAACTTGGAAAAAGTCTTAAAAAGATGTCAAGAAGCAAACCTTTCACTTAGTCATGAAAAATGTTTTATGATGTTTACTGAAGGTATTGTTTTAGGGCACCACATTTCAGGGGATGGGATTAGAGTTGATGAAGCAAAAGTTGAAGTTATTTCTAACCTATCCATTCCAAGTTGTCAAAGAGATGTAAGAAGTTTTCTAGGATTTACGGGGTACTATCGAAGATTTATAGAAAACTTCACCAAAATAGCATCTCCTCTCTTCAAATTACTCACCAAAGATTGTGAATTTAAGTGGACTTCTGATTGCCAGTTAGCTTTTGAAACCCTGAAAACCAAAATTTCTGAAGCACCTATATTAAGGGGACCTAACTGGAAGTTACCTTTTCATATCTCGACGGATGCTTCCGATACAGCTCTAGGAGCAGTATTGGGACAGAAAGATTTGATTCCCTATGCCATCTATTATATCAGTAAAAATTTGACTCCTGCAGAGTTAAACTATACTGTAACTGAAAAAGAGTTTTTAGCTGTTGTTCATGCCATAAACAAGTTTAGACACTATATAACAGGCTATGAAACTTTTGTTCACACTGATCATTCTGCAATTAGATACTTAATAAACAAATCAATCACTAATGGCATAGTTATAAGATGGTTGTTACTATTGCAAGAATTCAACATTACTATTCTAGATAGGCCTGGAAAACAAAACACTGTGGCTGATTTCCTGTCTAGAATCCAAAATATCAAAGATGACACTCCGGTTGAAGATCAATTTCCTGATGAATATCTTTTTGCAATCTCTACTCAAACCCCATGGTTTGCTGATATTGCCAATTATTTAGTTTCAGGAAAATTTCCTTTAATTATGAATGCAAGGGATAAAAGAAAAATCATTAATAATAGTGCAAGATATTCATGGGTCGCTAATGAGTTGTACAAGACAGGTCCAGATTTGATCATTAGAAGGTGTGTTCGTGAAGATGAGATGCCTGAAATTCTTAAGGCATGTCATGATGAACCTTGTGGCGGACACTTTGCAGATAAGAGGACAGCCTATAAGATCCTTAACTTAGGATATTATTGGCCATCCTTGTTTAAAGATGCAAAGGAGTATGTCAAAAGGTGTGACAGTTGCCAAAGGGTAGGGAAACGTTCTCCTTCAGGTGAGATGCCATTACAACCTCAGGTACATATTGAACCTTTTGAAAAATGGGCTTTGGATTTTGTAGGACCTATTAGTCCTCCATCAAGACAAAAGAAATATATATTAGTTTGCACTGATTATGTTACTAAGTGGGTAGAAGCTAAACCATTAATTGTTGCTAATGAATCATCTGTAGTTACTTTTCTTTTTGAGGATATTTTCACTCGTTTTGGTGTCCCAAGGGAAATTGTTACAGATCAAGGAGCTCAATTTACATCAAGGCTAGTGGAGCAAATGATGGAGAAGTACAAAATCAGACATAGAACATCTACTCCTTATCATCCACAAGCAAATGGTCAAGTGGAATCCACTAATAAGGTCATTGAAGGAATCCTAACAAAGACTGTTCATCTACATAGAAGAAATTGGGTAGATAGGCTTCCTGAAGCCTTGTGGGCCTATAGAACTACATGGAGAAACACAACAGGCCATACTCCTTATGAGCTTGTTTATGGAAAGCAAGTTTTGTTTCCCATAGAGTTTCAAATTCAAACATTCAAGATGGCAGTTCAGCTAGGACTTGATCTAACGGAGGCACAAAAGCATAGACTGGAGCAAATTAATGAATTGGATGAGATCAGACAAGATGCAGTTCAGAAAACAAGTATAGTCCAACAGCAAAGGGCTAGATGGCATGACAAGTACATCAAGGAGAAGAAATTTAAAGAGGGTGACTGGGCTCTCTTGTTTGATTCAAAATTCAAGGATTTTCAAGGGAAATTTCGGACACATTGGCTTGGGCCATATGAAATTGTTCGAATTTTTGATAATGGGGCAGTAAAAATCAGAACTATAGATGAAGAAGAGGTCACTTTTCTTGTGAATGGTCATAGACTGAAGCTTTACCACAAGCCACTCTCAAGGGAAGAGTTTGTCAAGAAGTTCCAAGGAAGTAATGATGTGAAGTTAATGAAGAAGAGTCTCTCTTCTTCATCAACTTGATTAAATTTTCTGATGCAGTTCTTTGAAAATATATATATATATATATATATATATAATAATAATAATAATAATAATAAAGGTATAAACATGAAAACCAATCATTGATTGGCATGTTTATACAGAAAAGATAGGGCGAAAATCAGAGTCTCTCTGACACTCTAACTTTTCCCATTTTTGTTTTTACAAGCAGCTGTTACAAAAATCATAAGTTCAGTTCCATAGTGCTTATGATTCATTTCATTTCATTTCACTCCATTCACTTATTCATCCATACTCCATTTCATTCCACCCTTCATATTTCAATCCATTCCACATTTTATTCATCTCATTTCATCCTCCATCCATCTCACTTTCATGACAAAATACAAAATTTGATGTCTTGCTGTAAGTGAATAAAATATGTCATGAATTGCAGTACAGTTCTTATGTTCTTTCACTCCATTTCATAAACTGAATCCATTCCATTTCATCATCCACTTAATACATATCATAATCCATCATCCATCTTCATTCATAACATATAACATTTCACCCATATTCCAAAAACACTCCATTTTCATGATTAAAGTGCTCTACAGGAACATTCTGCAGCGCAGTAGAAATTCTGCAGCTGATCAGCCTTTCTACAGCCAGACAGTCTTTCTGCAGCTACAAACCCTGAAGGCATCAATCAACAGACATTAGAATTGCAACAAAATGACCCAGTGTATCCATGAATCAAAAGCATCAAGAAGATTATGAAGACTCTTCCAAAGATGAGCAGAGAAGACAAAGACTACAAAAATCAAATGAAGGGCAGAGGTAACAAGTTTAAATTATAATGGAATTTCATTAAAGTTTAGCATAGTTTTAGTTATGGATTGTTCGAAAAGGTTGTTTTAATTATTTTTATTGATCAATACCAATAAACCCTCCACAGAATTTGGATTAAAATTTCTCAATTCAAATTTCATATCCGATATCATGTAAGCGGTTAAAATGGCCAAGGTTTTTGAATTCTCCACGTCTCTTAACCAAATCATTCAATGATGATTCCCTCTGTCATCGTAAAAACCTCCGCCGTCTCTTCAATCATTAATTCATTCCATCCACCTCACTTCACTACTCCATTCCGTGACCACTGCCATTACTTCATTCTGTAGCCGGCATTTCATTCCGTAGACAGAGATATTTTTAACACCAAGAGCAGAGCCAAAGGATATCAGTTTGAATAGCATTGAGCATTGTAAACGCAGAGCAGAGCAGAAGAGTAAATTTGGAAGCATAACAGCGTGAGGACTTGAAGCCACTTGATTCCGTGGGCAGACAAAATATCCCCGTGAGCAGAGGTTAAGCATTTTCAATTTAAACACAGGAGTGTAGCAGTGTGGAGTTTGAAGTCTTTTGTCATTAGAAGACAGAGGTATTGCAGTGTTGAATTTGAAACCATTTGCTACCAAGAGCTAGAGGTATTGCAGTGAAGAAGTTGAAGCTGTTTTCATCATCAACCAGAGGCATATCAGCCCGAGATTTTGAATCTGTTGCCACTATAAATCAGAGGTATGTCATTCCAAAATTGAAGCCATTTTCATTCAGAACTCGAAGCCATTTCAATCCGAAAGTGAAAGTCATTGTTTTTGTGGGTAGAAGAGTGTTAATTTGCAAATTGAAGAAGCAATCATGGGTTTCATTGTAAGGACTGAACCAGTGGGTTCAAAATATTTAGAAGTCTACCCTCAATGCAAAGAAATGTTACAACAAATAGGATAGCTTCAATTTTTGGAGAAATTTAATGGCTTCCACAAGGAAGTCACTAAAACATTTGCAAGATCATTTCAAGGAACCGAATTTGAAGTGGGAGATGTCAAATTTATTGTCACTGAAGTTTTCATTGCAGAGGCTACAAGGTTGCTCAGAACTGGAGAGAGATGGTTCAAAAATAGAGAATTCCACAATGACTCCTGGAAACAAATTTTAAAATCACCAGGTATGGATGTTAGTGTATTTAAGAAAGGAATTCCAAGTTCTGCATTGAAAAACAAATGGAGAAACATACTACTTCTTCTGCAAAAATTTATTACATGTGAGGGTAGATATGGAACATTTTATGTCTACCACATTAGACTAATGATGCATTTTCTGGGGGAAGACTTAAACCTACCATATTTCTTGCTTCAAAGTCTGAAGAAGATGGCTTCCTGTGTTCAGAGAAGGGTTCAATTTTTAGAGACAACCCTATATCATCATGGTTTGGTCAAAATTCTGATTGAACATCATCTAGCTAAAACAAATGATACATGGGACGATTTCTTAATAAGAAATAATTTTGAAGAAGCAAAAGAACCATCACCTGAACCACAGCCTACAAAAAGAAGTAGAAAATGGAGGGCTTCAGAAGTTGAAATTAACAAAACAGCCCAAGAAAGCAGTGAGGAAATTATTTTAGAGAAGTTGACCCAAATCAAGAGGCAACTTAAGGAAGAAAAGGTAATCAAGAAATCTGCCATGGAGAAAGGAGGGGGATCTTCTCAGCCTAGGAGAAGCCACAGATTAAAGGGAAAACTAAAGAAAACTCAAATCAAACAAACAGGGGTAATTGATATAGAAGATGAGGAAACATCCATGGAAGAAGATGTTGAAGAGGAATTTTATGAAGGAACCCCTGAAATTGACCCTGCTCAACAAGATATATATGACTATGTGGAAAATTTGGAGAGGAGAGCTTCAGAAAGCAGAGAAAGAACCCCCAGTCCTCCACTGTCTGAATTAGATGTATTAAGAAGGGATAGGTATGAGTTGGAATTACTGAATAGACACATCAAAAATGAGAATGAAATTCTCAGGGATCAAGTCAAGCTCAAAACTAATATGAACTCAACCTTATCCCTGCATATAGACAAAGTGGAGAAGACCAATGAGAAGTTGAAGACAAGGAACAAAAAGCTAATCAGATCACTCACCAACCTAAGGTTCAAACTTGTTATCAGAAAACCCAGAAGATCTCTAGCTGCCAGACAAAGGAGAAGAAGAGGATTAGATGTCCTTGCAGAAGCCTCTGAGTTCATAGGATAATTTGCATGAGGACATGCAAAGAGACAACAGTGGGGGTATGTTGAGCCTCAAAATTGTGCTTTCCTTCACCTCATTTTACCTCATTTTCCCTTGTCCATTGCTATCTTAGACCCAATTGATCAATGAATATAGTTAAAATTACTTCTAGAATGATTTACATAACTGACTTGCTAAATTTTGTGATTTTTGCCATTGAAAAGCATTTTGACCGGAACTAGCTGCAGAATGCAGACATTCCGTAGCTAACCGGCGATTCTGCAGCTGCCTTCACGTTTGAGTATGTTCCAGGTGGCCTCTTAAGGAAATCCGCATATGGGCATAATCCACGTCATGACTACATGGTTCGTTGCTCATCATGGAGGAAGAAACGAATTCTGGGTACGGTTTTTGAACGTGGGAACATATTTAGGGAAGCAGACTTCTATTAGGACTGTCTCAGTCCAGATGTCTTTTCCTCTTCACGCAGCCACTTCAAAGAGTCCTAACGTGATTCCGATAAGGAAAGACAGTGTTCCTGAATTGTTGCAAGTATTGTTATGTGCATTTGCTTTATAAACACTCGGGAGACCGAGAGCTATGTTAGAGATTTTATGTTAGATTTGATGCTAGATTTTGTTTAGACTCTGTGCTACATTCCTGAAAACGCAGAGTGTTATGTTCAAACTATTTCATCTTTAATGGAGCAGACCGTGTCATTTTGAAAGCGTGATTTAATTTAGAGTTGAATGCCGTCAGGTGGTAGAGGGCCCCTGCCTCTTGCATGGATTTATTTTGCGTAAATTAGATAAGTTTTCTAGCTGCCTTTATGTTTTTCATTTGAGTTAATAGTTGTTTTAATTAGCTACTGTAGTCGTACTCATTCTAGCTCTTCCACAAGAAGACACTCTTCCAAAAGACTATAATGATGAATGGGAAAATGACTATAGTATTGTAGGATTAGAAGTTGAATTCATAGTTGTTTTTGATTAGCTACTGTAGTTATATTCATTCTAACTCTTCCACAAGAAGACACTCTTCCAAAAGATTATAATGATGAATGATGAATAGCTATAGTACTGTAGGATTTAGTTGTAGTTTTTGCTGTTCACTATCACAGTTACACTTGTTCTAATCACTCTTCCACAAAAAGAAACTCTTCCAAGAAATTCTTAAGAAGTTCAAGACATGACCGTGATAATGAATGATTTAGTTGTGTGTTTGTACTAAGTATCATCTCTGTTCTTGCTCTTAAACGCTTGCTTAAGACATCATAATGACGAGTAGGATATAGATATGATATCTTAGTTTTTCATTTGCTTTCAGTCTTTTGCTTGCATTTGCATTCAATTACACAGTCATAATTGTTCTAATACCTCTTCCAAAAGAAGGAACTCTTCCAAAATATCACTAATGATGGACAAACAGATTGTGTAATTTCATAGAATAATGCATGGTAGCTTAGTTAGAATGCTCCGGAGTTTAATTGCACTTAACTCATGTTCAGTTACTTTGTTTCAAGTTTGATGATGACTTATAGTTCAGCATTGTTCTAGATTAGTGGCATCTTAAGTTCATTCTTAGATTAACTCATTGCACTTGCATTTCATATTCAAATTGTCATTCATTGCACAATAGATTACTTCAGTTGTTAGGATCAACAAGACATCATTCATTATTCACAAACCTCTTCTTGTTCTAAAATCCATAATTGATCTATAACCATATGAACAGAAGACAACATCATTTTAAGGCCTGAAGTACCTCTGCAATTTCCTCATCATTTTATAAACAAAGCTCTTCCTCAAAATACTACTTTGGAAAGAAATCAATAACTCTTGAGTAAAGGTTTTGTGACATTCAATTAAATTGCAGAATAGAGATAGGAACTAGTTCTAGAATAGAAGATCTTATGATGATAACAATCTTTTTTTCCTCTAATTATGTTTCAAATCTCTAATCAAGGACAAAGTATTGCATCATTGTAAGTTAGTTGTTTCACTGTTTAGTTAGAGGATTTGCATATTTAGTGATCATTTCTCAAGTTTAGTTTGTGTTTTTAATCATTTTCTTAAAAGTCATTATCAAGCTTTGCTTTTATTTAGTCATAGTTTAGATTTAGCTTAAGTGTTTCCAATTTCATTTGCCATTTGTTATCCATCAATTAGGTTTAACTCTGTTTGTAATCATCAGCTCATTTCCACTAGCTTTCTAGGCATTTTTCCTGCAAACATAAAACCACCAAAAGACCAAAAACATCATAAATTCTCACAAAAGACCAAAAACATCACAAAACACTACACAAAACACATTAGGAAACAAGCACCTAGGTACATACAGTACACTTCACTTCAGCAGTTTACAAATCCTGGTTGACAATTAAATGAGCTCAGTTTAGGAGACTAGATTGAGACCAAACACAAGTCACCAAGGGAGGAGCGAGAGAAAAATTCTTTTGGTCGGAATCTCAACAGAAGGCGTTCACAGAATTGAAAAATCACCTCTGTTCTACCCCAGTGCTCACATTACCAGACTTGCAACAACCATTTTAGATCAAGACAGATACCTCTGACTATGCTATTGGGGCAATTCTTACTCAACAAGGACATCTAGTGGCATATCACACTGAGACATTTTCTGACACAGTTCGCAAGTATCCCACTTATGACAAATAAATTTATTCCGTTGTGTAAGCTTGCCGACAATGGAAGCATTACATTTTGGGGGAGGAAACAATCATCCACATAGACCACCGGCTCTTGCAGTTCATACAGACACAAGGGAAGTTTCAGAATGATCGCCATCAGAAGTGGTCCACATATCTGCAACAGTTTCATTTGAACATCAAGTACAAGAAAGGTAGCACCAATAATGTTGTAGACTACCTTAGCCGACCACCGATCGTGGCACTCACCACCGTTCTCAACTCTTGTGGGAACGAGAGTTTTGATTGGCTGCTTCTCTATGAGAGTGACCCAGAATTTGGCCACACATACAAGGCATTCATGGGGGGTATGAAAGTCCCAAATTTTCACCTCCAAGATGCACTTTTATGTCACCTGGGACACCTTTGTGTTCCTTCAAGAAAGTGTGCCAACATGATATGGGAAGCACACTACAGTTGAGTTGCTGGGAATTTAGGGGTCGATAAAATAGTAGCAGTACTGTAGAAGTATTTCTATTAGCCAAACCTTCGAAAGGATGTCAGGAAGAACATCAGATCATGCACTTCTTATGCCATTGCCAAACCAACCATCAAGAATCAAGGACTATATACTCCTTTACGTACCCCTATTCGACCTTGGGAATCCATCTCCATGGATTACATGTCAGACCTACCTTCTACTAAGCATGGAAATGACTGTGTTTTTGTGGTCGTCGAAAGATTCTGTAAGATGGCCATTATGGTGGCCTGCAAGAAGAATATCACAGCAGAAGCCACTGTGAAACTCTTCTTTGAACAAGTGTGGGTGCGCTTTGGGATCCCATAGTATATCATATCATATCGGGATAGCAGGTTCCTCAACACATTTTGGTCCAGCCTCTGGTCAATGCTGGACACCAAGCTAACCAAGTCCACAACTTTCCATCCCCAAACAGATGGCTAGACAAAGATTGTCAACAAAATGATTGTACACATTCTGCGCATGTAAAATTCAAAGCATCCACGCACATGGTACAAGAGCCTCCCCTATGTACAACATAGTTATAACCAGGCTATCCATAGCTCAATTGGCCATAGTCCCTTTCAGGTGGGCTTGGGATTCCAACCACTATGTCCCACTGATGTAGCCATGTGATTTATAGCTACTGAGGCTGATTCGGCTCATGTCCAGTCTAAATTTGACAAAGAAAATAAATTCATTGAGCACATTAAACACATTTTTCAATAGGTTCATGACATATTAGACATAGCCAATGCTAAGTACAAGCAACGCCATGATCAACATTGGGTGCCACACAACTTCCAGGTGGGCGACAAAGTGTGGCTACATTTGGAGAAGGAGCGCCTCACTGGAACCCACCGCAAGCTTCGCCCGCTTCGATACGGGCCATACACCATCACCAACGATGTAGGGAATAATGCCTTTGAGCTCAATATTTCACCATTCCTTGGTTTTCACGCAGTATTCAATGTGGACAACCTTCATCCTTACTTCCCACCTCTACTGGACACCTCTAACATTGTAGAACAACTCACACCAATAGAATTAAATCCAGAATGCATGGAATAGGCCACCATATATTGTATCATGGACATGCAAATCAAGAACACTCACCAATAGAATATCCAACTGTATCGGGTCGTCAAAGCTAGCCAATTCCTGTACCAAGGAAAGTGGTTCACTAGGGACCAAGTTCAGCAGAAGTTTCCTCATCTCATGGAGGAACTTAACGCAATGGGCACCATTGCTTCCTAAGGGGGGAGGAATGATCCAAGTGGATATTGGTGGTCACCCAACTATTCCACTTGATGCCCCACCATGGTCTCTTTCAGTTTTTCAGTTTCGGCACAACTTACTATTTTTAGTAGTTTTTCAAGTCCTAAACATCCGGAGCCGTTTTGAGGCCCTAAATGATGATTTTTGGGAAACCCGAGAGCAACATGGGTCCATAGTACGATGTTGCTCACTCAAAATTTGTAGTCCTCATATAGATATTTCTAACAAGGTATGGTTCGCATCAAATGGATATCGTATGCCAAAGTTACATCCCCGACAAGTTGAAACATTAATTTACCCAAACGGGGCCCATAGTTTTGGCGCTTCATCTCCTAGGAATAGGGTTTTGGATTTTTATGGGTTTCCATTGTTTCTAAATAATAAATAGGCCCTTAGGCCTCATTTTAACTCAGTTTAGAGGCCTGTAGCTGCCACATCTCTTCTCAGAGATAACTGCTAGTGCCCTAGCTAGTTTATTTCCATTCTGTCTGTAAGCAAATTTCAGTTCTTTGATATTAATGAAGTGAATTGTTATTTCCGCTGCATCTTTGTATTTATGGTTATATGTTTATTCTGTTGCATTCCTACATAAATCCAGATCATACTTCCCCTATCAAAATAGTGGTAACAATATCCTTCAACCAACTCAAGACTTTCTAAATGTCTATGCCATTGACAAACCAATTCCAGTCTTCCGAATAAATTTTCCTGCTCTTCATCTTCCACAAGGACAATCTTTTCAACCTTGAGTACTGACAAATTTGTTTCTACATAAAACATGTCATTTTTAAATAGATGAGCCATTTCAACATCTTCTGGCGTCCTCTTCAACAGTTCTTTTCTTTCCATTGGTGACTTTTATGAGATAGAGTTGCCTCTTCCTCCATTATGACAAATTGAAGTTCCCTTCCTCCTTCAAAGTTCAATTCCTTTGGAAGATATCATGACAACTATGTGTGGTTTTTTTCCCTCATCATTATTGAAACCTACATCTAGATGAAATTTGTTAGATTTAAAAATTTTAGGTTCTTTGTCATCATTTAAAATATTTTCATCCAAATTTCCATTTTTGTTTGAGTGTGTGCTCATGATCTTCTCTTTGTTGTAGGGTTGCAAAAGCTTTATCCAATTATTATTGTCCACATTTTTTAGCTTTATTTTCTTCCAAATTCAGCTTAGCATGCTAGATGCATAGCTTTGAATCAACTACCATATCCTAAAATGAATTAAATTCCATACAAATCAAAAAAATTGATATGATTTTTTTTTTAATCTCATCCTTTTTCATCCATTCATTTCTTCCAGCAACTCAATTTCTACGTCATGCTCCATGAGCTCTTCACTTAAACTTGTCTAGATGCCACTCTTAGAACTCTATTTTTTTCTATGTATCCTAAAGGAAAATCCATAACCTTACCTTATTTATGACAATTTGTAGTGATTGTTTCCCTTCATGATCTTCATAACCTGGTCATGAAAAAACACATTAATTTTAAAATTTTGGACATTTTGAGCCTTTGCAAATACTCCTAGTGTCAAATTCTGTTCCTAGAGATTCCCCATAGTCCATGATACTTTTGATAAGTATCTCACCTCCACCCTCATCCTCACCTTCACTCCTTTACATAATACCTTTTGATCAGTGTTTATTGTTTCCCTCAACATCATTGTTCCCATTTTCCATTATGACAGTCTCTCTTAATGGTTTGTAGCACCCCTTCTCTTCCTACTGTAAGTTTTGAGATGCAGTCCATACACCCACTTATTTTTTTCGAAATTTTGTTTTTTTTCTTCTTTTGATTTATATAAAGTTCACCCACTTTAAATATGAAATACCATCTAGCCACCTCTAGTATTTTTGCTACCAGTTTCTCCTCGATGACCTTCTTCGAATATCTCATTAGCATCATCAACGAGGCCTTATTCACACTTAGTGAGACATTTAATTATCGTGTCATGAAGATCATTTATTGGCAGCCAACTCTGCTACTTTGGACTTTGAACATAGTCCACGACACTCTTAAACAATCTCTCATTATATTATTCTCTGAAGATGTCACCTCTCATTATTTCACAAGTGTGAAGTATTTAGCTATAAACATAGTTTCACTCTATTATTCCTCTCTTATTGAAGAAATGAACAAGTGCTTCAACTCTTTCCCTGGCCTCTTAAGGATATTCTTCTTGAAACCCTTCTATTTAAAAAGCAACCTGAACCTTCTTCTTAGTTCCAATATTTATCTCTAGTGTTCTCATTCTAGCATCATATGAAAACTGTGTTTCTCGCTCTCCATATGCCCCATATGACATATAATGATAGTGCTTTTTGTGACTTATATCCCTGAAACCAAAGTGTAAGGAATGAATCAATAGAGGACCTATCCCATGATATTCTCATGTTAAGGATATGGCCTACCCCTAACCATATCACAACTGCAAAGGGACACTTCAAGAATCATAGATCGTGGAGCCAAGGGGTGGCCATATTGGTTTCCCCTACTTATAAATGTGCCTCTAACTTGTCATGTTGTATGTTGATATGAAAACTTAGAGAAGACATTGTCTTAATATTTATGATTTACTGTTTACTCTCTTTAAACTTGAATGTCATTTGATGGTAAATTTGTACTCTTTAATGCACAAATTTTATGTATTAGAAAGGTAAATTTAGAAATTATTTCAGTTTTCATGTTGTGTTTTCAAGTTAGATATTGTTTTCAAGTTTTCAAATTTCTAATTTTATTACAATATGGCACACTGATCGTGGTAGTACAGGAACAACCCTAAGATAGGTAAATAAATAACAATTTCAGTTTCATATTAGTTTCGTTACCTTTAACAATTTTTTTTTATATATTTCATGCTTCTTATTATTTTAGAATGTGGCAGCATGATAGCGGAAAGGGGCCAGCTGAAGAACATATAAAGTGATAGCCTTACTCTATCTTCAGGTATTTTAGTTCTTTACATATTTGAAATAATGTTAATTTTGTTCAAATATGCAGACACTTGGCCATGGTGTGCATGATTATTCCCTCAACGAGGAAGATTTGTCTTCATCCCCATGTCCATTGGCATTGTTGCGAAAAAATGTGCTAAAAGAAACCAAGGAACTTGAGTGTTTGGTAGACATTGTGCCTCAAACACCTGAATTAGGAAAAATGATCAGAAAATTTATGACCTAGCTAAAAACATAGAAGGTAATAACAAAAAATCAAAAGGAAATTTTTATTGTTCTGCATGAGATCAATTGTGATAGTGTGATTTTTAATTTTTACATTAACTAAACTAACAAAATAATTATTTTGTATGTAGCGTTTTCTGGGACCTGATGTCCCTGGTGTTGGTGGTAGTGGGAAAAAAAGGCAAGATATTCTTCAAGAACTGTTTCATACACCTTCTATGCCTTTAGGTAGCAGCCAAGAAATGCACCCGGCCCAAGAAGACACACAACGAACCGCTGAATGTATTGGGAGTGATGATACTGGTATGACCAACTTTATTATTTCATTTCCTAGAGCTACACGTGTCACCTCCACGGGGACCATTCCAGGCACGTTTTTGGTGAACAATGAAGGTGTTCCTATAAAGAAAGTGAAACTGCTAGGTAAGTTTTAATATTTTAACTGTTTCATGTACTCTATCTAAAACATATTTTATCATGATTGCTATTTTTAAATTAATGATAATATCTTTTTTCTATGTAGGAAACAATGATTAATATAGGGCCTTGGAGAGCAATGTATTGGTAATTTTTGGCTCAACCATGCACACAAGTTGGAATTCCCAGAATTCCAACCTGAAAAAAAAAAAAACTTCTAGATTATCAAGAAGGCCTTTTTGGGGTGGGAACATTTGATGAAACATCAGTCACACAGGCAGTTGGAAAATATCTGAAATATACCCAGGATACCTATAGGATGCACTTGAAAATTAAATCTAGATACGAGCATCCTCTCACAGTTCCAAAGAGGGAGTTAAGAGCACTCATCGATGACGGAAAAGAGAAAAAGCCAGGAAAGAAGGAAAAATGCTAACTGGACCCGCAAGGTAAATTACAACTTTAATTCAATAGCTTTAATTTTCTCTATGTCTAAAATAAAATTGTGCTACATAACTAACTTCAAGATTTTGATGATAGGTTTCCTAACACTTCGAAGGAAACTAAAGCTAGGATTGAAAAAAAAGGTCATCACAAGCTAGGCCAGGGTGGCTACTTGAAATTAGCCTCAAGAATTGTAAGTAGCTAAACATATTATAATTAATTGTATCTCCTTCCAACATTTTTGTAATCCCATTAAATAACATTAAAAATACACAATCATATGTAATGTAGCATGACGAATTTGGAATAGAAACCACAGAGGAAGACAGAGAGATCGATTTCCATTCCAACTATCAAGTCGTAGTTGAACACTGTAGAAGCTTGGGACAGGTCCCAAGATCCATAACTCCTCATAAGGTAAAATGTTAACCTTTGAATATGTTTGTTTTAATCCATAAAATTAATTTCTAACAACTTTGTTTAAATCAAGGTAGCAACACTTTCAACGAGCCAAATAACCTAGTTGTAGAGTAGTGTGTTGAGAGTGAAATATTGTGAGAAGTACATGATCCTCACGTGCAACCTGATCATTCCAGTGGGGACCATGTTAGCAATGCTACTATCAGTGAGGGCCATGATAGTAATTAATTTATACATATATTTTTTTCTAATTATACCTTGAGGGTTGTGTCCTTATAATGTTTTTTGTTTAAATGACAGAGAATTTTGTACTTGAGCATCCTACCACTAGAGAGAAACACATGGCAATGGTTCCAATGGTGACAACCTGTGCACTAGGTAAAAATGTCATTGCAATTTTTTTTTATTAATATTACCAAACTAGTTCAATGATATTTAAAAACTGACAGTTAAAATTTAATATTATTTGTTTTTGTAGGCGATTCCCCATCACTGCATGACACTACACATTGTGAGTACGCAACTAGGTCAATTACATAGGAAAGGCATGAAACAAAAGTAGAGCACAATGATGTTGATGTAGTTAGGAGCTTTAGATGTAGGAATAAGAAAAAGAAAATTTGATAATGTAAAATATTGTATCATTATAAGACAAATGTTACCATACTTGGAACATTTTTTGCGTTATATAAAAACTCATTTATCATACTATTTTTATGCCAAGAATTTTCAATGTTTTCTTGTGTACTTTTTGTTGCATTTATTTTTTATTAGTTATTGAATATTTTTTTTCTACTCATGAAAGTAAAAAATGAAATATAGATTGGGTATTGGGGAATTGAGAGTGATGTGAGGGGGGGAAGGGGCCATAAGAGCTTCCACCTTCATGTGGTTGGCCCTGTTTAGTAGAGAATAATTTATTGGAGCAATTTAATCTTGGATTAAACCTCCCTCGATCCAATGTAGCAACAAAATATTCACTGCTAACTTAGTTGCTACTCTTTCATATCATGGGAGGCTTGTTCCAAGTTTAGGCAACTCTAATAAATTGTTCTTGAAACGAAGAGGAGCTTATTTAGGTATGTTTTGACAATGTCAACATATGTTCTAACATTATCATAAGAATTCATCTTAGAGTAAAAATAATATAAATATTACTTGTATTTATTGTATAGATAATTATGAATTTTGAATGACTTGCAGTGCAAGTACAAATCCGCTTGCATCATGAGCAATACAACTTGTCAACTATGGTCATGTTCAGGATATTTTTCTTGTGCACTTGACCAGATTCATAGTGTCACATTTTTTAAGTTCTTTTACAGTTCATAATTCAAGATGAATCTTATTCATGATTATTATCTGGATTTTTGTATGTGTTTTTTCCTCTATTTGATTGTAATTTTGAACATGCTTTTAAACATTGAAACATTTTTTGTTTTTACACTATTTTTATACTTAATTGTTCTAGTTATGGTGATATAACGACCATTGTATCGTATCCATCTTATTGCATTCCCTTGGGTTGTAGTTACGTACAAAGGAACTCCAACTAGTTCCAATTCCCTCACATTCTAGTTACAATGACCATTGGAATAATTAGCACATACCATGTTGGCTCAATTTTTTGGCCATCTTCATTCAAGTAGTCGAAGAGTACATCATCATATGTTTGGGACAAGAAGCATGTTATTGGTGACATGCATGTGAAAACATATCGAACGCTTGCATGATCTTTTCCACCCTGGGCTCTGGTACTAAATTGCCCAAGTGGAGCAAGGAGGTTAATGTTGTTACTTCCAAAAAAATCTTGTGCCATTCCAATAATTGTGCTAGCAATACTCTGCTCACCGTGATGGTAAGTAGAATGCTATCAGACATAACCCGAGAATTGGGCAACCATTTCTTGCGTAACAAAATTTCTCTTGAAAGAGCAAAAAAATATTTTCCTTTGCCCTAGTTTCAAACCATCAACCATGGATGGGATTGATCTTCGAAAATCAGCCATGGAAAATAGGATCAGTTCCTTGTTTACAAAGTCAATTTATTTTATAAGTGTGTTAGTCTAGTCCAAATATGTTCCTAACTTGAAATGTCTTAGCCAGTTCTTTCGGCCTCTATTTTCTTTTTGCTGATGGCCAATTCAATTGCATCTCCATATTCCTCATTTATCCACATGAAGTCTTTTTTATGTTTGTCCAAATTTTTAAAATATTCTTTCCCCTCTTTAGAAGTACTTATACCAAGACCTTTATAGTACTTTATGGTCCATCCTGATACTGATCCACCGAGCTATTCTCTCCATGATTCATACTGAAGCATGGTATAGAAATACAATACCCATCATTTTTTTATGGGTTGCCTTGAAAATAGGAGTAATGAATTCGACAAGAAATGAAGCAATCTTGAGTTGAGATGTCCAGAAAGAGTGTATGAATTGAAGTCTTCCCATGATAATATGTTCTCAACAACTCCACATTTATCAATATTCTTCAAAAACTCTTAAGAGAGTTCACACTTTGAACCAAAGCTGTTCTGACGAGTTGTCAGTGTCTCCTTCGTTTGGGATTCAAATGTAGGATTTCCAATCAAAGAATTGACAAAGATCAATAAATGATTCTTTATCGTGTGTTCTTTCACTGTAGCTGTCTTGTTCATCTTATTTACAATGTTCATCACATGGGTTGTTATCTAGTTTACTACTAAATCAACATGGGAACCACCTTTAATGGTAGCTATTCCATTAACAAAGTTGAGGTACTAGTGTCTGTACCTCATGTATTTTCTATGTGGATAGTTAGTTGATTACTTCTTCAAGCAGTAGTGAACTTAGAAAACCAAGTGAATCTTAGGGAGGTCCCCTATCATTGTCTGGAGTTAGAATGTTGTGGTGCTCTTAAGGATTTATTTGAAATTTGTACCATTGATATTTTGTTACCATTTGTTGCACTCGGTCATGATTTGGATCAAAACCTGATCCTTTTCTCTCTGTTTGTCTTGCAGATGAAAGGTTTGATGGATATTAATGGATCAGAGAAGATTTTAAGAATTACTTAAGGTTTGAGATGTGATCAGTTGAAAACGTTAGGGAAATTTAGATGAGATATAATCAGCAAACAATGATAAATCTCTACATTGATTTAAGGATTAAATAAGTCACTAAATATCAATCAATACATCAATACTTAAGTCTAGAAAGTAGAAATACTAGGAACTCCAATACTTAACAAATTTTCGGTGTTGATTAACTTCTTTCTCATATCTAAGAATTGAAATAGATCCTTTTCACCTACCTTCTAGGAAAAAAAAGGCTAATAAAACCCCTATCTTGTTTATATGATAGTTCACCAACAATCACCACAAAACAAAATTCCTTAAATGTTGAGAATGGCCACAATCCCTGACTAAAATCTCATGATTACCATGTTAGATATCAAATTGTTAGTGTTATGTCATTCATCAAAGGAGGATGATTCTGGATGCTTAGAGACACATCCAAAAGCAGTGGCTAAAAATTAAATGTGGTGGCCAAGAGCATGTTCTTGATGCAGGAACAAGTTTTTACATGGTTTGTACCCTACGACTACCCTTAGTGAAGACAATTCTCTCAACTTTACATAGAAATCCTATATTTCAGGATGACACGTGTACACTATGACAAATTAAATGTACTTTATTCTAGACCTAAATCTAGTTGTATATGTAATTCACACATTATTTCACTCAACATTATATAAACATTGCTAAGGAATGTGTCAACTACATTTTAGATATGTGAATAAACACACCAGTATATGTGTATATCTTTATCTCTGTAGCAAGGGTTTAGATATGGATCTTACCTTCAGTTTATTAAGGACCAAGAGATATTTTTTAAGGCATGTACCACTTAGCCATGTATACCCATATTTTACTAATACAAATCCATTAAGTATGGGCATACAAGCAGGAATGCCTATCAATTAGAGGTCTGAGCTATGGGATGCATTATTCCTTCCACCTTATAGGAATTCCCTATATAAGCAACTAAATCCTGGGTTGTTCCTTAACCATAACGAATGTAGAAGTCCACTAATTTTGAAGGAATGCTCTTCGTGGTAGTCACTTTAGTGGGAATATTGGTCTATATAAATATATTGTAGTCATTGGTAACAAATCCACTTCCAAGGCCAGTAGAATGTGTTAAAGCCAACCAATCATGTGACTCTATGTATATCATATCTAGTACAAATCATATCAAAAGTCAGTCCAACATGTTATTCTTTGGGCATCACAGTTTATAGGATAGAGTTCAGTGTTATAATAGTAGCATTCAACATAATAGTAGAAACATATCAACATTCGACATAATGAGAATAATAAAAATAGAAAGCATGTAATAGTATTCCAACATATCAACCAGAACAACAAGATTGATTAAAGAAACAACTCTAACGCAGGAATATTTGGTGATGCCATTTTAGATAGTGGAACACTAGAGAAAGAATGAGGGATAAATGTATTTATCAAGACTTCTAACCTCAAACACCTCATTTCCCTCCAAAAGGTCCCTCTAAAATAAGTCTGACTCAATCAAAATATGTGTCAATATTTGTTTTCGTCGTCTTTGGGATGGACTCTTGAGTCCAAAATTTGAGGCCAAGACTCCCAATTAGGGAAAGTGGGGAATTCCACCAGGGGAGTATCTAGGGAGTACTTGTCCTAGAGCTAACTCAACAAGAATCAACCATTCTTGAGAGTAGGGGACAATTTTAACACTAGTATAATGGATTCTGAGGAATGCTTATTTCAATTTTACGAAGATGGAAGAGTATGTTGAGCCAACATGAGTTTTTATATCCTATTTCTCCATATGTGGCTTTGTGAGTTTATGCATTATAATTTCTTGCAAAAAGACAACAACAATTTAGAAAAGATGGATATTATTGCATAACCGGTATGATTGTGACACTTTCATGAAAGCCACTTGTTTCTAGGGCCAAGTGGTGAAATTTTGAGCTCATAAACTAACCAAGCAATTGTAAAATTGATCATCTCACTAATGTAATTGGATATAGTAAAAACGCCTGTTCATGAATAACACCCATATTATTATACCACTTGATAAACAACTTCCAGTCTCCTTTCCTTCATCAAGGAGATGTATTACTTTAAGGATTTATGAGTCCAAGTCTGGAATTTAAACACTAAAATAATTGATGGGGTGAGGGATGTTGTATTGCAGGGTGAAAATAAACCACTTTCCTAAAAGTAGGAAGATATAATAACAAGAGGATCTTCTGTATCGAAGAAGTTTTTGAGATTTATGCTCTCGAGCATTGGATGTCTGTGTCAATTTTTTGGGAATCGAATCATGTTCCAAGGCTTGATATGATTATACATGTGATTTTGAATAACCTAAATTACATGGTATCACTAGAATCATTAGACCCAATTATAATTCCTTCCATCCTTTCTGTCCTTGTTAGATATGTTGTTTAAAATAGAAAGGAGGATTATCGGGAATTTTCACATCTAAATGACATTTTTTGAAAAATATTGGAACATTAGTCAAGATCGTTTCTCCAGAGTCCAAATATAGTGTGCTCACATTATCAGACATAATGAAGATGTATCTCTTTTTTTAAATACCTTATGGTATGTGCATCAAAATACTACTCAAGAGAATTTTATTTATTTTACTTCTAGTTATAATAATGCCATTTCATCCAAGGATATTTGTGCAGAAAGAAGAACAATGGAAACATGCAACTGAATATGTAAGAATTATCTTTTGGACTCGCACTTCAAGGGCTTCAATAATTTGAGCTATCTAGAAATAATTTTGTAACTCTACTAGGAAATACCAAAAATCTCAAATGGATATTCGAAGTGAGGATGATAAACTCAGCTTCAGGGTTTTTTAAATTCACAATTTTGTTGATTGATAATTCTATTGGCATAAGGCTCTCCTCTCTCTTTCTGCACATAAAATTTATCTAAGGGGAGATATTTCTCATTCTTCCTATTTACCTGCTTATCATATTATTCCTAATTTCATCTTTCATTCCTGCCCTTATGGAGCAGAATAGATGGGTGAAAGAAAAAAGTTCAACTAGTCATGCCAAATTATTTCAAATTTCACAACAAATTTTTAGCTAACATGGAGTTTAAAATATCTTAACACTTGTTTAGATGCCCAAAACGACAAGGTTGTGGATATATTGCTTAAAATGGTGCCAAATAATCTGAACAAACAATATATCGTGAATGAGATAAAGCCACCTAACAAATTAGAATATTTGTTGAAAATGTTATTTTCCAAGGAATGTGGGGTTTTCAACATTTTTATAAAATTGGAAACAAAACAGATATTTCATAAGAGTTTTAGCAAGAGGTTTTTAACCTGTATGATTGAGAGAGTCAATGGTTTTTATCACACACATAGAAGAGGGTTAAGAATTGGGGGGAAATCATAATTTTAGGGACATTCAACAAGCCCCGTGACAAAGCACATAACTGTGGCTTTTCATATGATTTAAAATTCAACTTATAAATAAAAATTTCGCACAATTTTAAATTTAGTGTTCTTTTACCTTTTTTTTCCATATTCCTAGATAGGTTCATGTTTAAAAGTAAAAATCCTTAGTGACAAGTACAACAACTATGTTATTAAAATAGGTAGGTCACTACTTTCTAGAAAGTGACCTACTACCTAATTCTCAGCCAAGCACTTACCTAAGAAAGATATCACCACAGTCATTGATCTTTTTTATTTGAAAACCAAATTCTAGAAAAATAGGGTTTGAATTGAAGGTGTTTAATTTAGCATTTACTAAAAAGTCAATTATAGAGCACGTAAATAGTCTTATCCCAGACAATCTATTGCACAAGATTCATTTTCAAGGCACTGAAACTTAGTGGAAACTCTTGAGATTAGAGAGGGCACTACACCAAAGTGTCTAGTAAGTGACAACTAGTGAATGGATATTGTTGGCTAAGCCTAAAGCGTGTTTTATTTATTCAACACAATGGAGCCTGGAAATTTCCTTATAAGAGGAAGCATTGGTTGTGTTAGCCCCCCTATGAAATTCTGGGCAAGCCAGCTGGGGGCTAGATAGTTTTGAGCCTTCAAGGGGTGCCTTTCCCCTGAAAACCCATCCCCCTTGAAGTCTCTCAATTTTTGTGCCCAATATACACCCTCTCTGCTGATCCATTCCTCAAAAAGGGCCTTTTATCCTTATCTCCTGCAGGTTTTCCCATTTCAACTTCTGTTTTCCCTTTGGCAAAGCTCACCTTTAATCTCCCCATTACCTCGTTTAAATTTCCCCTAAATCCTATCCCAAACCCCACCATCACCATTTATTTCTCCATATCTCCCTCTATTTCCCTCCCGTTACCATTGGCTGGCCTTAAATTACATTAACAATGTATAAAATCCATGTATTTCATTATATTTGAGCTAAGCCCCTTTTACATTAGCTCCCCACTCCTTTCCCTCCCAATGGGACCAAGTGCCGTGACCATCTCTTAATCCTCCGGGCGCTTAAATCCTCTCAAACCTTTTCCGTGCCAGAAAATCGTTCAAAAACCTTTGGAAACGCACATTTTTGGGTTTTATACATAGTTTTGGATCGATGGATCTCCGCCGTCCGATCGAAAGCCAGATCTAACGGCGCAGAGCGCACCCGAAATGGTGGTCCCCACCCTGTCCTCGCGCACTGTCCCAAATCAGCCGACATTCTCCGCACCACCATTCGCGAGTTGGCAGTTTTCCTCGGAGACCCGGCGATTCCATCCAATGGTGACCACGTGTCTTTGGTACAGCAGCAAAACCATTTTCATTTCACACATTAATGTTCGATCGGTGGTCGGGTAGCGGGATCCACGCGAACCATCCGATCCTGGCCCCTCCATGCAACGGCTGTCATCACCCGAAGCTGCACACCATTTAACACCCATTCGTCGTACCTGCGGACCCGCCTCCCGTCGTTCCCTGCCGTCGATCTCCACCCGATCGATGGTCTAGATCTGTCCATGCATCATTGACCGATTCCATTGACCCCGGGCCTCCACGTAAGCTCCAAGTGTTTTCCCTGTATGCCACATTCCCCCATGCATATTCTCCATACACCTACCCATTCTATTGCATACAATTGTTTTGTTCGGGTGTTTTAATGTTTCTATTCGCTTTTTCTGCGTATTAGTTCTGCGTCCCGCTAAGTCTTCACCTGAGCAATCCTCCATGGTTTTCCATGATTTCTCCCTAATCCCCCATTTTCTCGGCCATTTTCTGCATCCAACTTTCGTCCTCGCCACCTCCGTCATTCATATCCATGGTTTTCTTCACAGTCTTCGTGTTTTACAGGGATATTTGAAAGAAATGGCCGCCATGATCGCCCAGTTTCCTATGCAGCGGCCGAGAGATGCAAGAAAGCTTTGTACCTTGGTACATTTAATGAAGAAGGCCCGGAAAGGTGAAGACGGGTCGTTTATTCAAAGAACCGAGTTCAGGCTTTGTGGAAAATCTTTCAGCGCCGTTAAAAGCCCGAGCTACCCTGTCAGAAGCAAAATGAAGAGGTAGAGTCATTCAGTACAAGCAAAGGAGATTAGGGCGTGTTAATAAAGATTTGGAGCCATAAATCAGTGTGTTCAAAGGCAAAGCAGCAGATTACAGAACCCGAGGATTGATCAAAGGATCTTGAGCGCAGGCAAAAGGTAATATCAGGGTTTTCGTTAGCAGAATGTTTCTCTTTATCAAAGTAGAGGGTGCCCATACCACTTTTATTATACATAACATCCCAGAAGGAAATTCCTGCCTGAACTACGGCTCAGAAAACAGTCAGGCATTTATGTGACAGACCTTTCAGTAGTTTATTTTATTCTTGTTCTAGACACCAGGAGTACCTCAGCCAAATTATGTCAAAGTCATAGCTGGAGCAGATCATTCTCTCACAATGGAGGTGACAGAGATTAAATATACAACATGTCAAGCAGAATGGGTTTCGGCCCTGCATTCATTGTGATGTTTAAAGATACATTTAATTTTCACCTACTCCTTCAGTCGATATTAGGTTCATCTTTTGCTATAAAGCATAGAAGGAAAGATTGTAAGGGTTGTTGATGAGAAATTAGAGGAATGCAAGCATTGTTCCTATTCGAGACAAGTTCTCTGTGTATATTGTAAGATAGGCTGAGATTAGATGTGTTCAGGCTGAATGTTCAAGCTATGGGCTATGATGTACCTGATTGGTGTTGTTTTTAATATGACAAGCATGTTTCTTTGGATCCTGATCTAAAGTAGCTGGTGATGTTGTCCTTTCTCTGTATTTGTGATTGACTTGCTTTCATTTCATCATGTTTCTACTAGTAGGCAACAAAAGTATAATGCAATATTCACTCTTGATAGGTGCCTTACGTTTCCTGCTCTCCCTACCTCAATGTTTTCTGCTTATATGTGTATCTGAATGTTGATTTCAATTGATTTAACCAGTGTAGTGGATGATATTGCCTGCTCTCTGATGTATGAATTGATGAAGTCCATGTTTAGATGTTCTTGGTAGGATTTAGCTGGAAGGTTTGGGAACACTGGGGATTAGTGTCAGCCCTGTCCACTAGGATCTTTGCACGACCAGCTAGCCTTCCTAAGATCCCTTGCAATTACCTCTGATTTTGTCCAAGCAGGCCTGGAGTTAAATGACCTCTGGTCTGATATATATATAGAATTAGTTGGTTCTCCTCCTTTCATTTTCATACCTTAATGTTCCATTCCAACTATCATCTCTAAGATCCAGATGATTTAGATGACTAGCCCAATTGAAAGCTTGTACATTGATTACAAGTAAATCCTTTCTTGACCCCATAGCCCAATGGCTTTGATGTTCTCTGAGTTATCTATCTCTGCCTAAGCTTCTTCTTCGCTCATCCTTGTCCTATATTAGCCCTTCTTTCCTGATTCCCTCCAACCAAACATAAACAATCAAACAAACAACCATGAGCCTACAACTAGCCTAAAATCATAACCTAGAGCTTCACAGACATGAACCTTTGGCTATTATAGAGAGATCCCTCTCTGGACCTAGGAGGGCTAGATCCTAAGGTCCCAAAGTGGTTCTATGTTGTCTCATCTTTTGGTCTCTGTCAACCTGGCCAAAACATGGGAACCCCAACATAATGGCGACTCCATTGGGGAATTCTGAGTACATTTCACCTTGAAACATTCATAAAAACCTTAGAAACTTAGAACTCTGGTTAGGTTGACAGTAAGTCACCCCTTTCTTGAATCAACCTCCATTATTGAATATCCACCCCACTCTTAGACAGAGCCTGGAAAGGGCCAGGTAGCCTCCAGATCTCATCCTATTTTCAGAGGTGACATATCTGGTAAATGCCCTCCCAGTCAATCTCTGGTTGGAGCTTGCTGATTTAGAGGAGATTCCTGAAAGGTGATAGTGCTTGAGCACTGTGGTGGACAATGTACCCCCTAGAAACATTCGAAACCCTCCACTTGGTGACTCCATTGTTCCTAAGCGTTAAAAGTCTCCACTAGTGATCAGTAGGCCTGCTGATTATCTTGGTTTCACAATCAGACTCCACTGGGAGACCAGACCCGAAACATAATGAAGACTCCACTTGGAGGCCAGTTCCTGAGACAACATTAACCATAGTAGAAGTAATGATTAGGGTTAAGCTGCTTGGCTTGTAAACAACATTCTTGCTTTCAGAACTATTCACACCAGAGCTTATCCCAACCCTGACCCACCGAAAATAGTTGAAGATCCAGAGAGTATCCTTAGAGGAGCTCCTACACCTAAAAGGCAAACTATTTCCAGCAACATTCATAGAGCTAATTCTACACCAGAAGATCTTGCAGCTCTATTAGTCCCTTTCCTTGACCTAGACCTTCAAAACAGATTACCTAGAACTAGGTCATTTAGTGTTTCAGACCAGCCAGACACTAGAGACAGTGAAACCCCTCCTTCCACACCACCTGATTTCTACTTCCTTCAAAACTTGGGGCTCTCTCACCCTAGATCTGCTCAACAGACTTCTGCTAGTCTTAATATCCCTATCATTCAAATACCAGCTGCTCAAATTAACCCTTTGCCTCACCAGAATATCGTCATGGCAGCTTGGTATGCACCTTTAGTTCTACCCCAACCTTTGTTACCCTTACCAAACGATTATCAATAAAAAATCCCACACTTCACTGCTAAAGAGTCCGTAACAACTCAGCAACATGTAGAGAAAATGGAAGACTCTTTTGATTATATGGAAATTGATGATGAAACAATCAAAATGAGGATCTTTTCCTAAAGCTTAGGGGGTGAGGTGAAAAAGTGGTTTAAGAGTTTTCCTCCTGGCAGCATTCAAGATCTCCCTGCATTATACCAGACCTTCATAAACAAGTGGGAGGTTAGAGCAAACCCTCGCCAACTCCTTGCAGAATACATGTCCCTTAAGAGGAATGTAGGAGAGAGTGTTCATGATTACACCACTAGATTCAACAACATTTATAATGCTCTCCCTCCACACATGAAACCTCCACAAGGCATGGCCCTAGCAAAATATCCTGATGGGTTTGATGCTTGCATGGCCTATGAGCTTAGAGATAAAGAACACACCACCTTGGAAGACATGCAGATAGGAGCCATAACCATAGAAGCAAACTTAATGGAAAAAAGGGCAAGACTAAAAGCTGAAAAAAGGGTAACATATAGGGATGAAAATGTAGCTTCCACATCTGATCCCAAATACGACAGACTGTCTAAAAATGTGGAAGAACTGCAACAAATGATTAAGAGGATGGTTTTCCAAAACAACAACCAAAACAGAAACCAGAACCAAAACATTAGAAGAAACAACGCTGCTCCCAACAGACAAAGAGAGTCAGACCAACAAATAATTCCCCCATTTCAAGAAATTTTTTTAGATGAAGACGAGGGAATCATTGAAGAGTCAGAAGGGAATACCATTAGCATGTTTGAAATAGAGGACTCAATCCTAAATTATGATTCAGAAAAAGATTAGCCCTCACCATCATTTTGGGAGGAGGAATGGTTAGAAACTGAGAATTACAAATTAGGATTTGAGGATGCCATGCTACAGGTCCGGGAGCAATATGAACTTAGGAGAAAGAAAATCCAAGATACTTCCAAAACAAAGACTCCTGAGGTAACCATCAAGAAAAGACCTGACAAAACTTCCAAAGCAACCTTTGTAAACAATAAAACAACAGCTGAAAGTTCTGGTAAGCATAAGGAGAAGGACAACCAAGACAATGCAAAACAAAGTCAACCAACCAGTAGCACTAGCACTTCAGTTAGTACTCCTGATACAACTAATCCAAGCCTTGTACATGGTGAGAAAACACCAAATGACTCAGCCACCAAGGCAGCAAATAAAATAGAGTCTAGTGTTTCCAAGACGCAGTCCACTTTCAATTTAGAGAGTGAGATTGCAAAAATAAAAATTTATGTACCATTATCTGAGCTCGCCACTCAGGATGTATATAAGGGCCAAATTATGAAAGCATTGAATCTAGAGGAAAACAATGATACTGTAAATCTGAATGATGATCAACCAGCCCTCCTCTTTGGTCCAAAAATTGAAGGGAAACTTTAGGAAGGGGTAGTTCCACCTTTTTATATCAGTCTTAAAATTCATGAAAAGATACTCCACAATGCCATGCATGACTCTGGTGCATCACACAATCTAATGCCTAAGGTAGTGATGGAGAGGCTAGGCCTAGAAATCACCAGACCTTACAAAGACTTATATTGATTCGACTCTAGCAAAGTAAAATGCCTAGGCCTCATCAAAGACTTATGTGTGAGCTTAACCCATATTCTTGCCAAGTGTATGGTCATGGATGTTGTGGTGGCGGATGTACCACCAAAGTATGGCATGCTGTTGTCAAGGTCATGGGGAGCCAAACTGTAAGGAACAATGCAGATGGATGGCTCATATGCCACTATCCCTATATTTTTCCAACTTAGAAGACTGTATAGATAGTCTCAGATGAAATTCTTAGTCAGTAGCCCCAAGAAGCATGAAAATTCACCATTGTACTCTGTACATACGGATCTAGACCCTTTTATTCTCTACAATGACCAATCCTCAGAAGAGTCGAGATCAGGTAATGGAAATATAAACATACAACCCATGGAATTCAACATAATGGCTACTCTGGAAGAATAAGAAGAGGAAGACCATGGGAAAATTGCTGAAAATATAACTCTAAATGAAACGGAAACAGGAAAAAAACAGCAAGTTAGCCACCTCCCTGATCTCCATGCCCATAACAAAAAACAAAACAACCGCTCTCCTAGTACAGACCTTGCAACTCAACGTAATGGTGGACACAGCAGTAGGGGAGGGGATGAAGACGAATTAAACAAAGAACCCCTGTGGGAAATGAACTTTGATGGGTCCTGTACTAGGCAGAATGTTGGAGCAGGAGTGTGGCTGCATAACACTGAAAACGATCACAGAGAGAGGCACGCTGTCAATCTGCATTTCAAATGCACGAATAACATTGCAGAATATGAGGCTCTGATCTTGGGTTTAAATCTTTTGAAAAATCTAGGAGCCCGTAGGATCACTGTGAGAGGAGACTCAGAGTTAGTGATCAAACAGGTGAATGGTGAGTATTTAGTGAAACATCCCAGACTTAGGGCATACAGGAATGACACACTGGATTTGCTGAAAACGTTTGTTGAATATGAATTAGTGTTCATTCCTAGGGGTCAAAACACAGTTGCAAATGGATTAGCTTGTTTAGCTAGCTCATATCCTAAAACCCCAGTTGACCAACATATTATCATTCAGACCAAATTCAGGCCTGCAGTGCCAGACAATGAAAAATACTGGCAGGTTTTTGAAGGAGACAAACAGATCGAAGATTTCCTGGTGGGCAGGAATGAGTTTGAATTTTCTGATTTAGACTCAATTTCTGATGATAGCTACCCAAGCGAGGATCCCCCAGATGAACAAGAAACTCCCTGTAACATAGAAATAAATTCTTTTCTGAGAAAACTGGAAATTCAACCGAAAATTGCGAAAACGCATAAAATAAAGAGGTCGAAGTGCTGCAGACCAAAGACAAGAATATACCCAGAGGCCTGGCACACTTAGAGGATCTCTTTGACTTTGATGACGTAGCAAAAAAGCCCACAATTGAACATGCTGATTCTGATGTGGAAAATGCAACATTGGTACTGAAGACAAACCCAAAATGATAAAACTGGCTAAGTCTATGCAAAACATGAAAATACATTATTTTGTTTAAGGAATTCATTGATGTGTTTGCATGGAGCTATGAAGACTTAAAGGCCTATGACACCAACATCATACAACACAAGATACCACTAAAGGAAAACCAGAAGCCTTTCAGACAAAAAGTTCGAAGAATCAATCCGAAACAATTTCCTGCAGTAGAGAGAAATTAAAAAGATGTATGAAGCAAGCATAATAGTCCCTGTAAGGTTTTCTGATTGGGTTTCAAACTTAGTGGTTGTAAGGAAGAAAACAAGGGAGATCAGACTATGCATAGACTTCATAAACCTCAATAGAGCCTCCCTGAAAGATAACTACCCTTTTCCTAGAATGGAACACATCCTACAAAGGGTAGTGGGCTCTAAAAGAATCTCCTTGCTTGATGGTTTTTCAGGATACAACCAAGTTCTGGTACTCCCAGAAGATCAACTCAAAACAAATTTTACCACTCCATGGGGCACCTTCATGTATGTGAAAATTCCCTTTGGATTGATGAATGCTGGAGCTACCTTCCAGAGAGTGATGGACATAGCTTTCTTAGAGGAGATTGGACACTTTATAGTTATCTACTTGGATGACTTGACTGTCTTTTCTAAAACTGAATAAGAACATCTAAAACATCTCAGAAAAGTTTTTGAAAAATGTAGAAGGTATGGTCTGTCCCTAAATCCTAAGAAAACTATTTTAAATGCAAGAAGGGTAAGCAAGACCCCCATATGAAGGGTCAGTTATAGATTACTTAGAGTTGAGAATACTTCGTGCATCAGCTGTCGGGAGCTACGGTCCCCTTCGTTAGAAGATCAATTTCCTTAAGATTTATCCCATCCCTGCTGAAACTGTAAATGAATGAATGCTAAAAGGTACGGGGAGTCGGTGGGCCCCTGATGGAAAAAATCTTTTAATTAATTGCAGAAACTTGCACTCCTCGGGCCTAACCTCATTGACTTCTCAAAGATTTTTGATCTTTTTTTTTTTTCATTTGCTTCCCAACACACAATAGCTGCAGTTTTGTTGCAGAAAAATTCAGAAGGTAATGAACAGCCTATAGCCTTCTTCAGTAAAGCCTTAAGAGATGCACCCTTAAAGTACAACATCATAGAAAAGCAGGCCTATGCCCTGATTAAGGCCTTAAAAGACTTTAGGGTGTACATTCTGCATTCTCACACCATTGCCTATGTGCCAAATATAGTGGTCAAAGATATCTTGTCCCAAGACCCAGATGGGAAAAGGGGAAAATGGATTGCTACAATCTTAGAATATGACATTGAAATAATACCCACCAAGCTGATCAAAGGTCAAGGCCTGGCCCAATTAATGGCTGAATCGAACTTGCAGGCCTTGGACATTAACATGATGAATGCCTTAGATGAGCAGGAAGGATTGCCCCATCCCACTGTTGAGGAGCAGTTTCAGAACTCTCCTTGGTATACCGATATCCTTTATGTGCTCACTAACCTCAATGCCCCTCCAGAACTGTCCAAAAAAAAGGCCAGATTCATAAAACTCAAAGCTAGAAATTATTGCATTATGAATGAGAGTCTATACTGGAAAAATCCAAATGGCCTTCTACTAAAATGTTTGTTTGAAACTGAAGCTGAGAGAGTCAAACAAGAATTCCATGCTGGGGAGTGTGGAGGCCACCTGAGTTGGAAAACCACTGCAAATAAGATACTCGGGGCTGGTTACTATTGGCCTACACTCTTTAGTGATGTCCATAAAATGATTCTTGCCTACCACAAATGTCAGATATTTGAGGGCAAAAGAAAACTCCTCCCCCTCCCTCTACAGCCCATCACCATAGAAGTTCCCTTCATGCAATGGGGCCTAGACTTTATAGGAGAAATTCATCCTGCCTCCTCTGGACAACATAAATGGATCATAACTGCTACAGATTACTTCACTAAATGGATAGAAGCTATACCCACTAGGAATGCCACTGACTTTGTCATCATTAGGTTTCTAGAAGACTTCATTTTATCTCGTTTCGGTTGTCCAAGGAAAATAATCACTAACAATGCTGCTGCTTTCAGATCCAAAAGAATGATTGATTTCTGTCACAGGTACAGAATAGCACTTGGACATTTGACTACCTATTACCCCCAGGGTAATGGTCTGGCTGAATCATCAAATAAAAGCCTGGTTACAATCATTAAGAAGCTGCTGGAAGAGAACAAAAGGTCATGGGATAAAAATTTGATACATGCCTTGTGGGCAGACAGGCTCACTACAAAGAAATCTATTGGCATGTCACCCTTCCAGCTGGTTTATGGGACTGAAGCGGTTTTTCCTACTAGTCTTGGAGTTCCAGTGATCAAACTTGTCCAGGAGATTCAGTCAGAGGAAAACAGCATGATAAGGAGAATTAATGAAACAATACATCTGCAGCAAACAAGGGAGCAGGTTTATAGCAGAGCTGTCAGAATTCAAGAAAGCATCAAAAGGCAGTTTGACAAAAGAACCAAAGCTTCATATTTCAAATTCGGGGATAAAGTTCTGAAATGGGATTCGAGAAGAGAGGACAAAGGCAGACATGGAAAATTTGATAGCCTGTGGCAAGGTCCATACATTATTCAAGCTACCGTAGGTCCAAATGCGTTTTTTCTGCATGAACTTAATGGCACATAATTTTTTGGGGGTCCTGTCAATGGCAGGATGCTCAAACATTACTTCTATTGATTCTCCATTTCCAGTTTCATTTCCATTGTACATACCATTGCAAGTTTCCATTTTCAAAAAAAAAAAAAAGAAGACAAAAAATGTTCCAAAAAATAGAATGAAAAGAGAGGTTTAGACATGCTCAAAACATGAACCTCTGAGGTAAAAAGCATGGCTCAAACCTGATCAAAATCTGAGCCAAAAGGAAGCAGAATAGCTGATCCTAACATGCTTAAAATCTAGATCATTAATGAAAGAGAAACTAGCTCTGATATGCCCAAAACCAGAGCTGAAGCAAAGGAAAAAGGTGACTCAAATATGCTGAAAACCTGAGTCACAAGAAATAAAGAAGGATGTTTCACAGTTGCAGAATTCCAAGCCTTCACAGCTTTGTTTTCTACAAGTTTCTGCCCAGCAAGTCAGACAGTCTAATCCTGGCTTGGCTGTGTTTAAATTTCCTGTCTTAGAATATAGGTGAAGAAACCTGTTGGACAGTTTAATCCCAAATGGTTGTAGATTAGGTAGAGAAATAGATGAGGTCAGCAGTCTAATCTGGCCTCATGGAGCAATAAGGGTAGAGTTAGAATAGGTTTGTTTTTTGTTTTGCAAAATAAATGGAAAGGGTCTGCTAGTTCAAATGCACCCAAGGGAAAATTGTAGAACTGTAGTTAGGGTAGGTAGATTGGTTGGGAAATATTTTTGCTGATGTTTCTATCATATTGTGGCAGCTGAAAATCAAAGAAGGAAGATGGTTTATGATAGCAGGCATCTGGCCTACCCCAAAGATCATATCTAGTTTCTTGCCTCCTCCAAGGACAAGCCATCCCCATGTGGAGCCACTGTTAGCCCCCCTATGAAATTCTGGGCAAGCCAGCCGGGGGCTAGATAGTTTTGAGCCTTCAAGGGGTGCCTTTCCCCTGAAAACCCATCCCCCTTGAAGTCTCTCAATTGGTGTGCCTAATATACACCCTCTCTGCTGATCCATTCCTCAAAAAGGGCCTTTTATCCTTATCTCCTACAGGTTTTCCCATTTCAACTTCTATTTTCCCTTTGGCAAAGCTCACCTTTAATATCCCCATTACCTCCTTTAAATTTCCCCTAAATCCTATCCCAAACCCCACCATCACCTTTTATTTCTCCATATCTCCCTCTATTTCCCTCCCGTTACCATTGGCTAGCCTTAAATTGCATTAACAATGTATAAAATCCATGTATTTCATTATATTTGAGCCAAGCCCCTTTTACATTAGCTCCCTGCTCCTTTCCCTCCCAATGGGACCAAGTGTTGTGACCATCTCTTAATCCTCTGGGCGCTTAAATCCTCTCAAACCTTTTCCGCGCCAGAAAATCATTCAAAAACCTTTGGAAACGCACATTTTTGGGTTTTATACATAGTTTTGGATCGATGGATCTCCACTGTCCGATCGAAAGCCAGATATAACGGCGCGAAGCGCACCCAAAATTGTGGTCCCCACCCTGTCCTCGCGCACTGTTCCAAATCAGCTGGCATTCTCCGCACCACCATTCGCGAGTTGGCGGTTTTCCCCGGAGACCTAGCGATTCCATCCAACGGTGGCCACGTGTCTTTGCTACGGTAGCAAAACCGTTTTCATTTCGCACATTAATGTTCGGTCGGTGGTTGAGTAGCGGGATCCACGCGGACCATCTGATCCTGGCACCTCCATCCAGTGGCCGTCATCACCCGAAGCTGCACACCATTTAACACCCGTCCGTCGTACCCCCGGGCCCGCCTCCTGTCGTTCCCTGCCGTCGATCTCCACCCGATCGACGGTCTAGATTTGTCCATGCATCATTGACCGATTCCGTTGCCCCCCAGGCCTCCACGTAAGCTCCACGTGTTTTCCCCATACGCCACATTCCCCCACGCATATTCTCCGTACAACCGCCCATTCTATTGCATACAATTGTTTGTTTGGGTGTTTTAATGTTTCTATTCGCTTTTTCTGCGTATTAGTTTTGCGTCCCGCTAAGTTTTCACCTGAGCAATCCTCCATGGTTTTCCATGATCTCTCCCTAATCCCCCATTTGCTCGGCCATTTTCTGCATCCAATTTTCATCGTCGCCACCTCTGTCATTCATATCCATGGTTTTCTTCACAGTCTTCGTGTTTTGCAGGGATATTTGAAAGAAATGGCCGCCATGATCGCCCAGTTTCCTATGCAGTGGCCGAGAGATGCAGGAAATATTTGTACCTTGGTACATTTAATGAAGAAGGCTCGGAAAGGTGAAGACAGGTCGTTTATTCAAAGAACCGGGTTCAGGCTCTGTGGAAAATCTTTCAGTGCCGTTAAAAGCCCCAGCTACCCTGTCAGAAGCAAAATGAAGAGGCAGAGTCATTCAGTACAAGCAAAGGAGATTAGGGTGTGTTAATAAAGATCTGGAGCCCTAAATGAGTGTGTTCAAAGGCAAAGCAGCAGATTACAGAACCCAAGGATCAATCAAAGGATCCTGAGCGCAGGCAAAAGATAATATCATGGTTTTCATCAGCAGAATGTTTCTCTTTATCAAAGTACAGGGTGCCCATACCACTTTTATTATACATAACATCCCGGAAGGAAATTCCTTCCCGGACTACGGCTCAGAAAACAGTCAGGCATTTATGTGACAGACCTTTCAGTAGTTTATTTTATTCTTGTTCTAGAAACCAAGAGTACCTCAGCCAAATTATGTCAAAGTCATATCTGGAGCAGATCATTCTCTCACAAGGGAGGTGACAAAGATTAAATATTCAGCATGTCAAGCAGAATGGGTTTCGGCCCTGCATTCATTGTTATGTTTAAAGATACATTTAATTTTCACCTACTCCTTTAGTCGATCTTAGGTTCATCTTTTGCTATAAAGCATAGAAGGAAAGATTGTAAGGGTTGTTGATGAGAAATCAGAGGAATGCAAGCATTGTTCCTATTCGATACAAGTTCTCTATGTATATTGTAAGATAGGCTGAGATTAGATGTGTTCAGGCTGAATGTTCAAGCTATGGGCTATGATGTACCTGATTGGTGTTGTTTTTAATATGACAAGCATGTTTCTTTGGATCCTGATCTAAAGCAGCTGGTGATGTTGTCCTTTCTCTGTATTTGTGATTGACTTGCTTTCATTTCATCATGTTTCTACTGGTAGGCAACAAAAGTATAATGCAATATTCACTCTTGATAGGTGCCTTACGTTTCCTGCTCTCCCTACCTCAATGTTTTCTGCTTATATGTGTATCTGAATGTTGATTTCAATTGATTTAACCAGTGTAGTGGATGATATTGCCTGCTCTCTGATGTATGAATTGATGAAGTCCATGTTTAGATGTTCTTGGTAGGATTTAGCTGGAAGGTTTGGGAACACTGGGGATTAGTGTCAGCCCTGTCCACTAGGATCTTTGCACGACCAGCTAGCCTTCCTAAGATCCCTTGCAATTACCTCTGATTTTGTCCAAGCAGGCCTGGAGTTAAATGACCTCTGGTCTGATATATATATAGAATTAGTTGGTTCTCCTCCTTTCATTTTCAGACCTTAATGTTCCATTCCAACTATCATCTCTAAGATCCAGATGATTTAGATGACTAGCCCAATTGAAATCTTGTACATTGATTACAAGTAAATCCTTTCTTGACCCCATAGCCCAATGGCTTTGATGTTCTCTGAGTTATCTATCTCTGCCTAAGCTTCTTCTTCGCTCATCCTTGTCCTATATTAGCCCTTCTTTCCTGATTCCCTCCAACCAAACATAAACAATCAAACAAACAACCATGAGCCTACAACTAGCCTAAAATCATAACCTAGAGCTTCACAGACATGAACCTTTGGCTATTATAGAAAGATCCCTCTCTGGACCTAGGAGGGCTAGATCCTAAGGTCCCAAAGTGGTTCTATGTTGTCTCATCTTTTGGTCTCTGTCAACCTAGCCAAAACATGGGAACCCCAACAGGTTGTATCAGGTTTAAAAAATCTAGGAGGCCTATATCGAGTCAAAAAGCCATTTTTCACCTGCTCATTGATTTTGGAAGGCCTTCCTCTTGGCCAACAACAAAAATTTAATATATGTGGGTTCCCTAGCCCAGTGACCCCTTTTTTAGTAGAATTAGCACCCTTGTTCTGGTGATTGTATATCTACTATATTAGCCTAGGAGTGGACCTAGAGTATTTGCAGCCAATTTCTCCCTACCACCATTTTCTAGAAGGCTAGTATGTTAGGTCATAAACTCCCTTGGGTCATTTAGTTCCAAAAAGAAATATGAAATGAAAGTTTATTTAAAAATGCTTAAAATTGTAGCAAATTTACTTGGTATGGTGGTGTTATAATATGTGTCAAGTTTCCAACCTTCATTTGTAGGTCTAGGTGCAGGTTAGAAAGTTTGACCTAGATCTAAAAAATTACATTGATTCCTTGAGTTTTTTCTAGGGGTTACTCCATGTACATAAAATTATTTCCACCCAGGATTCAAATCTCCCCACTCAGCCTAGTATTGCAATGTTGAAGGGTTCACCCAACACAAGGTTTATCATACTAAGTGAACACAATGAGATCTACAGATAACCTCCTCCTCATTCAGATGATGATAAATTTTCCTAAAGATCACAATCTCAATTTTAGCTAGGTTGACCTAGTTTTGTGGTCACTTAGCCACTAACAAAATTATCTTATTTCATTTTATATTATCTCCTCAAGCTCATCATCCTAGAAGGGGATAAGCCACCAACCAATATAATTATGGATATGACACTTGTCATCCCCAACTAGGGTGGCTAACAATGAAGGCTAGGGCACAAACCCCAAAAATGAGGATGGGTTTATGATGGAAAATTGGCTTGGATTTTTCCTACAAAATCAACCTATCATCACTACTATTTATTCTATGCAAGGTATCTAAATTCACTCTACCGATTCATTTTAATGCCAAGAATTCACTACACAAAACAAAATCATTATTATTTTTTTCAAGTTAGGATACAGTTTATAACGTTAAAAAGTTGGTATTGGTTATAGGTCCATAGTGTTGCATATTTTCTATTTGAATTACATAAATATTTATAATAATTACATTTATTTATGTGTGTAATCCCTGTGGGTGTGTATGTGTGTTGGCTCACACATAGACACAACATTGAGCCGTCAAATATGAATCTCAAAGGTGTTTTTCAAAATATAAGAGCACATGAGCATTATTGAGCCAAAAATGCCTGTATATTTCCTTCTCATGAACAATTCTCAATGTGGAAAATCCATGAAATATAACTGTGTCATTTTTCTCACGTAATTCTTCCACATTTTTCCAAAAAAACACATTGCCACATTCTCTTGTTTTCTCATTTCTCTAAGCAAGGAAATGGGAGCATGTTATGCTATTGATGGTGAAGGTTGTTGTCTTTATCTGTAGCTGCTCTCCTATGTGTCAAGGCCTACTACTTCTATCTTTTCACTGAAAAACCTCATAGATAGGTCATCGAAAAGCTCAAAGAAGATGTTAGAAAATCATTGTTTGTAGACTGAGCTAAGATTGCTATTTATAGTGGTTAGGCTTCCATAAATAAGCCAACATGTCTTCTTTAATGGATGCATCCTATTTATGTAAGATGACATGTCAAATATATATTTAATGAGGCCAACTTTCAGGATGACCATGTCTTGTATTTTGAAGGTCTTCTTTCAAGTGTAACATGACTCTATTAACATGACAATGAATCTTATAAATCCTAATGACATCAAGAAGAATTCTATCTACATAGTGAATATTGATCATGAAGCCTATGAAGCAAGTACAACAAAATACATTTTGTTATCTTTGTCTTCTTCTTTACATAAATACACAATTACATAGTCAACATGAAGATCGACCTCATTACACTTTTCAATAGAGAAGACCCTAGATAAATGAAAAAACATTGTTGGAGGGTCAGATTAGTAACTTACCTATGGACTTGACCTTCCTTCAGAACCTAAAATAGCTCAAACCTTGAGAACTATTGCCTTAGCCTAGGTTTGAGAATAGTTTCCTTAGCCCATACTTGTAGTTTTTTGTGAAGAAGAGTAATATATTCATTGGTATGTGGAACACCCACATGGAAGATAACATGTAATTATTATTTGGTTCATGATGTTGTGGTACTGAAGTAGAATGATGTGGCACACCTATGTGGTATATGGTGTATCATCATGACATGGCTCATTGTTGATGTGGTGATGACATGGTTAAAACATTGCACTAACGTGGCACTGACATGGAGAGGAAGTGGAAGGTGATGTGGAGCTGGGTATTAACCTATTGTTATACTAGGATGTTGAGGAATTGATTCCTAGAAATTTGGAATCCAGTATTTGGCCTATCTCCCAATACTAACAGAACCTAAACTTTTTCAGTTGAAAAAATCATTTGACTTTATCAACTTTATCTTAGTATCATAGACTTGAGACTTATTAATTGGCTAAGATAGTCATATCTATAGTTGAAACTAATACATTAGAATATTCAAAAATAGCTGTAGATTCATTTTTTTGACTTTTTTGAAGACCCTTGGAAGATGAAGATATGTAGGTCGCAAAAATTTAGTTTCTAGTTAGGTTAGCCTCAATTCTATTTGAAGAGATCGTATGTATCCCAAGTTCTTGTGCAAACAACCTCTAAGCAGCTCTTCAAGGAATATGTGCATTTGACATCCTTGTTATTGACGAAATATTTTGAGGATGAACTATTAGTGCCTTATTGATATAGGGTTGATCCACCTCAGCCCTTGAATAATTTTCCTTAGGCCTAAAATGAAATGTCAAGGAAGTGCTTCTCCTATATAACTTCACCTTAATCTGAAACATGGCAGACATTCTTGTTTCAAGGAATACCTACAAGAAAAATTCAAAATCTAAAACATTGTTGCTTATAATTTCACGTCTCGTTGTTAATTCTGAAGAACCTTTAGAAGAACAATTTGCAAATGGAAACCCTAATTCCTGGGAAAAAATTCACTTAACAGCTACTGTAGGTTTGTATTCAAAAGTGGCTTTTGCAGGTTGCAAAGATACATTTGTAACTTGTGATGAATTAGTCAAGGCTTTCTCTGTCATATTCTCATCTATAAAAGGAACCCTTGTGTTTGCATCTTTATCTATCATTTTAACCTATTTTAATTCCATGAGTTATTAGATGAAATTTTTATTTCATCTAAAAAAACATATCAATGTAATAAACAAATACATAACATGCTATCTCTTTCAATACTGCAATGACCACTACAACGGGCCCCTTCACTACACCTTATGTTTCTAATTCTAACAAGACATCCTCCATTTTATCCCATAAACATATATATAACTTACAAGGTTATATAAAATAGGCTAAAATTCATCCATACAAAGGAAGAATAATAGTTTAGTGTCCTCCACTCGCAGTGGTATTCTCACACAATTTATTAGTAAATTCTTCTGATTTTTTTTTTTAATATTATATTTTTATCACCGGTATTACCACGTAGTGTCTGCTCTGACGTTTTATTTTATAAAATATTTTATTTCCATCGGTACCTCGACATCAAGTTTTTCTTTTTTTTTAAATGCTCATAGTTCCATCGATATTCTGACCTTTCCTCACCGTCACTCTAGTGACGTTTCCTTTTATGACAATTTGCGGTTTCATCGGTCTTTCGACCTTGTACCGTTGTAGTTGTAGTGATGAATTTTTGTTTTAAAAAATGTTTATACCATTAGTCTTCCAACACAGAGGACCATCGTTCTAGCGATGTTTGGCGGCATCAGACTAGCAACGTTCGGAGGCATCTAATTAGCGATGTTTGGAGGCAAGGACCCACAACATTTGAGGGTGTTGGACAAGCAACACTTTATCCTATTGGAACTGCGACACTTCAATAAATGTCAAAAGTGCGACACAAATGTAAAACATCGGAGCTATTGTTGCTATACTTCCATTTAAGTCAAGGGTCAGAATTCTGGCGTGAGGAGAAAGCACGTTTTGGCGCACCTCAAAACGTCGCTCTTGGGCCGCCTATGTGTCGCAAGGGAGAAATTTTGGCTATAAGAATTTGGGGCAAATGTGCTAGTGCCATGTAGTCCTTCCTGGGGAATATAAAATTCCCCTACAAGTTCATCTTCAGTTATGCTGAGATCCTAAAACAAATAGAGGATATTGTGTATAAGGACGCTATCTACAGATGGGATAAAAGGGAAAACAATGTGTTTTCCCGTATCAAACAAGAAATCACAGAAGAACTCATGCTATACAACCCATATTTCAAAAAATATTTTTTTCTCTACACCTTTTCTTCTGACATGGACCTTGTCATTGTACTCACGTAAAAGTATGACTTGAATAATGAGCAGCCTATTTATATCATGAGTGCAACTATACAAGGACCTGAGCTAAAATACCCCACTATGTATAAAAAAATCTTATGCAATATACAAGTCAAAAACACTTTTGGACATATTTATTGAAGAACTATTGCATTATCTTTGTTTTGCACCCAATAGTCAGGTCACTTCTTGTCCAACAAGAGCTGGATGAAAGGAGAGCGAACTGGATGATATGTTTGTCGAAATATGATCTAGAAATCAAGCCAGTTCACACGATCAACGGCCATGGTATTTTTTGACTAGGAGCAAAAGTAGTGGATGAAAAAAACAAAGATATTTTAGGATGGGAACAAGAAATTTAAATGTACAACATTAAGCAAACAACCTCCACTACTAGCATAAATCCTTGGTATGCGGATGTGCACCAAAAGCTTGATCAGGGCAACATGCCCTCCCAATTTTTTGTATGGAAGAAGAGGGAATTAAGGATTAAAGCATTATCCTACCAGCTGGTGCATGGGGTTATTTTCAAAAAGCACCATAATGGAGTATTGTTCAAGTGTTTGGACATACAATTTTCCACAAAGGCATTATGTGTTCTCCATGACGGGTGAGTCGGGGGACACTTTGTGGGAAACAAAACGGTGCAAAAATCATGCGGGACCATTTCTATTGGCCTACACTCTTTAAGTATGTTCATGCTCATGTCCACAATTTTTTTTCTGTCAAAGGTGTGCTAGCAGAAACAGGAGGGTAACCGCCCCACTACATCCTATCATAGTAGAAGAATCATTTCAACAGTGGGGCTTGGATATTATTGGCTAAATATTTCCACATTCATCAAAGAAGCACTGCTACATTCTCGTGACCACATATTACTTCACACAGTTGATAGAATAATTTCCACTCAAAAAGGTGAATGATCAGGAAGTCATCAAATTCCTGCAACAGAACATCATCTCCAGGTTTGGTGCTCCTACCTCACTATTATTTGACAATGCAATGTATTTTTTATCATTAAATATTTATGAATTTTAATTGGAAAAGGGAATTGTATTGAAGCATTATGCTAAATACTACCCTTAGGGAAATGGTCTTTCTTAATCCATGAATAAGGATTTGATGCGCACCATTAAGAAGAACATATTCTCTGAGTAAAGGAATTGACAATCTCCATTGGTAAATTCTCTATGGGTTGACCGAGTCACACCTATGACTTCCCTAAACACTTCCCCTTACTTCCTAGTATATGGAAAAGAATCCATCCTCCCACCCAATATCTACTTTCTTGCTCTCCAAATCTCCGAAGAATCTCAAGGCAAGCCATGTTTGTTAGTACAATGTAGGGTGAACACCATTCATATGCTCCAAGAAGAAATACTAGAATCCAAAGAAAATATTTTACTTCAACAGAGTCGTATCAAGAGGTGGTTCAATAAGAAGTCTACAGGGAAGAAAAATTTTAGTTTGGGTGACTTAGTCTTGAAGTGGGAAAAAGACCACGAAGACAAAGGAAAACACACTAAGTTTCAATCCTTGTGGATTGGATCATTCACTATACATGAGAAGCTTTGCCAACACACCTATCATCTTCAATCACTTGAGGGGAAGACTGAATGTATTTCTGTCAATGGAAAACATCTCAAACACTATTTCCAATGAGCATTAGGGCTTTTTCCCTAGACTATGTACACAAATATATATATATATATATATATATATATATATATATATATATATATATATATATATATATATATATATATATATATATATCTATATATATATATATATAAAATTTTAATTCTGGTTCTTGTTCTTTTCTTTTTTTCTTGTCTTGTTGTCTGAATAATTGTTTTCCTCATCCATGTGTTGGTTTCTGAGATTGTGTGTCGTTGAATTATAAGGAGTCTTGTGAAACTTCAACATTTTTTTAGCCTTTGGTCCATCTTCCTTTTATTGGTTACTTCTTTTGTCCGATGAAGTTCCAACGGAAAATACAATCCATCTGTAAGGAGAGTTTTGGGCAAACATGAACTAGTTTTTATCTAGGAATCCTTGTACTTGTATTCGGTCTTTTATGTTTCAGTGTTTTCATGCTTATCTAATTAGTGGAAAAGGAGAGGCTGAAAATACAATTGAGAAAAAATAAATCAAAGGTACCTATATACTTTTCTGAAAGAACAAACTCTCCTGCTATCAATCAGTCAGGATGCCTCCTCTTCCGAAAATGAATAAGTGTTAATGCACAATACTCTTTAAAAATAAAAAAATAATTCGAAAGAAGAGAAAGGCTTCCTACAGAGAGAGGTACAGAGAGCAACGCTATTAGGGTATTGTTATAGCTCGCTCATAGCAAAACAATGTTTAAGTTCTTGGAGTGACTCTACCGGGGTAATGTCCAGGTCTGTTGCCAGCAGAGAAACAACATAAATGAAAACTTATACTTTGAAAATTGTAAACTTGAAATATTCACTACCCCTCCCTACTTGAAACATTATGATAAAGATAATTTTTTGTTGAGTTAAGACGAAATTGCATGATGGGGACTTCATATATTCACAGCGTAAGTGGGGAAGCAAAAATAATTTGCACGATGAATCAATACTTCTAGAAGAGCCAAGGCCGTACAAAACATAAGTTAACCAAGATAGAGAAGCAGGAATTCTACCAGCGTGTGTCACCAAGTGTTGTAGCTACTACAATCCCCTCTAAAATTCTAGCCTATACCAAATTTCAGAGACTTCCTTGGTCTTTTCCATTACTGTCGCAAGTTTTTAAGTTCATTTTACTGGTTCTCTTTCAATATTGTGATCCTTTTCGTAGGATAAGAAAAGTGTCATGTTTTGGCATGTCAGTTGTCGCATTCTATGTCTGAGATTTTTATAGTGGTTTCAAGAGGTCACCTTTGTGCAAATGATTTTTTCTAACCTCGTAAGTACCTGTCACACTCATTTCCAAAGTTTTGAGCACTATCGCACAAATGTCTTCACGGTAGTCGTAAAGTGTATCGTTGGGGTCGCACTTGTCATAACCAGTTGAAAAGATGCCACACTTAGGTAAATGATTTTTTTGTATGTCATGGATGATCTATGTTTTTTTATTCATCAAATATTCTATGTGTGTGATCATAGTTAGATTTCATCACTGTTCACACTGATCTCATAGGTCCCACACTTGGTCATATTTCGGAAAAATTCCCGACCTAGCAACTTAGCTTCACCCAACCTCCCCTAAGCTACAATATGCGCTGTATAAATACTCTACCTCTGATCTTATTTCTTGGAACTTCACAGTGCTAATTTCCTATCTCCAAAGACTACTCCATCTGAAAATTTTGTGACCAAGCCGTAACCTTGACGTCCAAAATTGTGTAGTCATGGCCTCCAACCAGACTTGAATTGTGCAGTTCACAACCTCAAACCTCAGCTCATCCCTTAATCCCTTGAACTATGTAGTTGCATAGTCACCTGGCCTTCCTTGACTCCTAGAACTATGCAGTATGCTCTTCCAATTCTCATCCCTGAAGCATGTCCCATTGGCTCTGAAACATACGCAGTCATGTCCCTCACCCCACCTTGAACTACACACTGCTGAGTCTCAAGCCTTATGGCTTCTCCTTGCCTTCTCAAGCTACATATTTGTGCAATAAATAAGCCTCCTTATCCATCCTATCACTTGTTCTAGGCTCAGTTCATGGATCAGAATGCATCATCTTAGCCTAGGGGTTTTCGAATTGATGTTGTCCCATCATGGGTGAATTGTAGGAACAAGTACTCTATCATGCATGGAAAGATGGTGAAGGAAGAGAAGAAGGACGGACTCATGCTCAAATACACCCTTTTATATTAAATCATAAGATGAATGATCAAGAGAAAGTGAAAGGATAGTAGTTTGCAACCACTATCCAAGACTTGAGATCATTGAAGAATCCATATCACCAAGACATGCAGCGGTGAAAAGGAAAGTTGTTTCATGAAGACACTCAACTCTCAGCAGCAATAGTGGCTTGGCATTTCCATGTCATCAAGCATTCCATGTCAATAGTGGCATGTCATGTCATGTCATGAGTGGTCATATTCCACATCACTATTGTACACCATGTCGATTGTAATAAAAATGCATTGTAAAGTGGAAGTCCAAAGGACACATAGGAATGTAAAGATTCATGTAAGTTGAAAAGTCATGGGAATTCATACAGTCATGAGGGTAGTCAAAGAGTCACCCTCGGCTATATATACTCTCTCATTGTATGAGAAAAGGAATTTTTCACCTTGGCTCAAACAACAAAGCATTAGAGAGATAAGCTAGTTATTTTGTGGAGCAAGGAGTGGCTCCAACACTCCACTATTGGAGCTAGTGATGTTCATTGTACATATTTTTCTTTTAAATTTTACTTCATAACAAAATCCTTTTTAGGCCAACATTTTCTTCATGCATTGACTATGAATATTTGTAAGAATATTCTGCGGATGTTTGTATTTCATGATTTCTTTCACATGTTCTAAGATAGTTGAAATATTTCAGTTATTTTAGTGCTTATCTTGTTGAGAATTTATTGTAATGTTTTTTATTGTTGTCCCATCCTTGTGGAATATTCCACAAGATACTAGGCATATATTCCTCAATTGTTGTTTTTAATGACCATCGGATATGCTTGTGGACTATTCCACTAGATGTTGGACAGATCCTTCAGTTATTGTATGTCTCTTCCTAGGTGGTACTATTACCTCTCTCTTAGAGGATCACTTTTCTCTCTCCCCCATAGTAGAATAACCTTGACATACTTACAATTGGACATTCACTAGGTGCAACCCCCTTTATTTTCAAAAGTACATATGCACTCGTCTCTCTTGCTCATAGTTAGAGCCAAGGCTAATATTTAAGAATATGGAAACCTAACCTTTATTCTGATGGGACTCTTGCACATTTATTCTAGATGGGACTCCTACACTAAACAATGTGAGGTATAATTAGGACTTCACATCAAGGAGATACTGAGAATGTTGGTGGGTCCATCACCGTCAACAATTTTATAGGAGAAAAATAACAAGTTGTCAAAAAAATCCTATTGGTGGTAGAATCATAGATCTCTATCCAAATGTATTGATATTTAAAGGGGTAAATTTTATGAAGTTAGATGTGAGAAGAAACAATGTTCTCTATATAGCATTCTATGCCACAAAGATCCCTCCAAAAGGATTTCTTATTCCAATCTCACCAAAGAATGAATCCATCAAGGTGAGGGACCGTCAATTCATCATGCTCCCAAGTTTCGACTAGAATAATAAGGTCAATATCACTCGAGATCCAACTTAAAATATGACATTTACACCATGGAAAACCATGGTATTTCCATAAGAGGATCTAGAGTGATGTTATTCCCTATTTATGACTCGTATTTTGGACTCTATCTTTAATAATAACTTTCCTATTCCTAATGATAACCCATTTCCCTTATTTTCTTTCCTCCTAGACCTTTTGGACATCTTTCCAAAGTTCAACTTGGACTTATGGAATAAGATCTTCATTTATAAAGATTCTTGCTCCTTTTACTCTTGGGGATTTCCTGACTATATCTAATTTATGGTCATTACAACTTACCTTAACATGGATTAGTCTGTGTTTATGCTCACGTACATTTCCTACCCTTATTGCTTCTGTGAGATAAGTTGTTTAAATTTGAGTGTTTGTTTTTAATTGTTCTTTTACTATTTCTAATGTGTCCTTATTGTTTTTTTCTTTTAAAATATCAATTATAAGTTGTAAGGCTCTTTATGGTGCTCATGGTCAAGTTCAATCAGTTTGTTAATTCATTTATAGATTTCAAATTTCTGTGGTGTGAGTTTTGAGTTGTTGCGTTCGGAATCTCCACAGTGAGCATTTTTGCGTCTACGTTTCAGGTCTAGAACAAGGCCCATCATCAGGACAAATCCTGTTGAAAAGAGAGGAGGTTAGATATCATATATATACAAAAGAGTGCATGATGAAGGCTGATCAAGCATAAAATAATCATTATTTTATAATAAAATAAATTAATTAAAGTTTCTGTTTTAGTTATATGCAAAGTTTATCAATTTTCAATAATGATTAGCCTTAATTATTGTAATATATTAAAGATTAATTAAACCTAAATTAAGGATAATGTATCCATATGTTATATGTATTATTAAACTAATATAAATTAATTTAAGAGATCTCAAAAAGTGGGGTTAGTTAATTTTATTTTTCTTATATTAAAGATTATTTTTATTTTTATAAGGATATTAAAATTAATTCATTAGTGGGACTATAAGGGTCCACTAGCTATTATATTGATTAATTAAAGTTTTTTATACGGTTTAATGTTCAAAATATATCTTATTAAAATTAATGTCAATTTTAATTTAATAAAACTAGTGTTAGTTAAATATAACTATTACTAATGATATTCAATTAAAAATTGATATAAATGTATTAAATTCATTATTACTTATTAAAAAGGATGTAAAGGTTTAAGGGGGTTGTTGTAAGGTGAATGATTATAAATTAGAATTTAGGGTGGCCTTATAATAAATAACTAGGATAGGGTTAATTCATGACAATTGTCTTTAAAGTTTAGTAATTAAGATTAATATTAAGTATTTAAATTCTTAATTGTATTAAGATATAAGTAAAGGTTTTAAGGGATTAATTTTAGGTGAAGGAAGGGTTATTATATGGAGAGGGAAAGGAAATATGAAAGCAAAGAAGGGGGGGGGGGGGGGTTATGAGTCGGCAAGGTGTTTTATACAAGGTAAGGGAAGAGCCCATATGAGGTCATTCTAAGTTATAAAAGAAGGAAAGGTGAGGGAGGTGACGAGAAGAGGAACGAAGAGTAATACTAGGGCGACAATAGGGAAAAGGATAGGTTTAAGAGTGGGAAAGCAAGGGGACCCATTTTCTGCTGACTTCTAAACCTCCATCCCTATTGAGGTTTTCTGAATGCTTGATGATTTCAAGTGCCTCTCGTATTTTCCTTTTATAATAGTGATTTTAATTGGCTATTACTTTAGCATCTTATAGGCAGATGTGGTCGAGAGTTTTATTCAAGTGATCTGCTAGCACCGAGGTTTTGGTTTTGTTAATTCATATTTTATGGGTTTAATATCTAATTTATTTTTTGTGTTATTTATGGCCGAATTATTATTATTATTTTTTTAATTTATAATCTCGATTTTTAGGGTGTCATTTTATTCAACCATTAATTGTTTACTATGTTATATTTCTTGAATTGTACCTTTCAATGGGGAAAGGCCATTTTCCATCAGGAGTATATGATAGGGAGTATTTTCCTTGATCTATACATTGTAGGTTACGAATTTCTTTAGAACCATCTCAATATTGCTCCACGACTCTCTAGATATACTGCAACCCTAAACTTCACATCCATATAAGACAACGTGGGTGATGAGAGTCTCAAAGAAGAAACTTTTTTACCCCAAATACAAAAATAGACCGACTTACAGTTATTTTCAAGGTCATCATAGGCTTTCCAACCTCCAATAATTCTTTTCTCAATGTTATAATTCAATGGGGGAAAGACCAACCTATACCAGGAGGAGGAGATAAGAAGTATTTCCTTTTATATTGAGGTTATAGGTTACGAGTTTCTTTTGAACCATATTAATATTTCTCCACGAATCTCTGGATATAATGCAACCCCAAAATTCACATCCATGTAAGACAATGGGGGTGACAAGAGTCTCAAAGAGGAAACATTTTTTTACTCCAAACACAAAGTTTGACTAACTTGTGATTGTTTTCAAGCTCATAATAAGATTTCCAACCTCCAATAATCCTTTTCTCAATGCTATAATTTCCTTATAAGTTGAGCTTCAGATTTATGGATCATATATCCTTTTATTTCTTTTAATTTTCCCTTTCATAGATTTATTTATGTATTTAATTACTAAAAGTCTATGTTTATATATTTATTTTTTGGTCGTAGTCTAACTTATAGAAGAAATAGACTTTTTTCACTTAAATCCGACAAAACAATTTCAAGAAAAAACACATTTTTTTTTTTAAATACATATTTGAATGCATAAATAGATTCAACACCCACCAAAAACCCCCGTGGCACTCGAATTCTATAACTAAAGTTTTTAAAAATTTCTACCAAATATTGGATCATGAAAATGGTCATTTCGCCTATAAGCTCGACTATGCCTTTATTGTTATTTATTGGTAAAACAATTATATATATATATATATATGTATATGTATATGTATATATATGTATATATGTATATGTATATATGTATATGTATATGTGTGTATATATATATATATATATATATATATATATATATATATATATATATGTGTGTGTGTGTGTGTATATATGTATATATGTATATATGTAGAAGGAATCATAAAGCCAAGATTATGATATTCAACAAATAAAATAATTAAAAATTAAAAATTAAATTGAATATAGAATAATTCAATTGGAATAAAAAATATTATTTTTATTTGACAAAAAGATAATTTAATAATATATATATGTATGTATATAGATGTATATGTATATATATATATATATATATATATATATATATATATATATATATATATATATATATATATATATATATATATATATATATATATATATATATCTTTTAGTCAAATAAAAATAATATTTTTTATTCCAGTTGAATTATTCTATATTCAATTTAATTTTCAATTATTAATTATTTTATTTGTTGAATTTCATAATCTTGGATTTATGATTCCTTCTACATATTTAATTAAATAACATTATATTATTACTATTTTATAAACCTATGACATAGTTTTGATTTTTTTTTAATTTTTCTTTTTGGTCAGTTAGGGCTAAACTATATTAATTTAAAGTAAAAATTTACATAGGCATCGAGGTGAGATGGTAAGTTGTGCTTATCCAATCCTAGCCTTCGATTATTTCAAAATAGCACAGGTTTGGGGGCTACCTCCTTGGAAGAAACCAACCCTTTAGTATCATAAAACAGTTAAAATTTTCAAGGTGTGTTGTGACATATAAAAAAACAAAAGATCTATAGTATGTGCTAAAATAACAGAAAATAGAAAGAGCTTAATAGCCCCGTAGTCATGGTGTTCCTTCATCATCCTCTGTAATAGGGTCATCCTCCTTGACACAGCATCCATATTCCTGTGTAATGGCCTCTTCCTCAGCAGAACGCATTCATGGGGGCTTTGTTGTAGCTGCTCAGAAGATGGGAGCAATTGGGTACTCAGCATCAGGAACACGTGTCCAAAATCCATCCAAGTCAATGATCCACACATCGGTGTCCTCCCCCAAGGCCTCCTGATTCAGGAGAGGCTCAGATCTGTGAGGATTAGGTTGCCCAGGGTGCATGATGGTGGACTTCCCAGGGCCCTTTTTGTCCCTCTAATTCTCCTGAGCTAGGGAGATCTCCTCCTGGGTGCACTCAGAGTGTTGTGGTGCCTCCCTGTCATGGCTACTAGAAGAGGAGCCATTAATGGATTCCAAATGGTTGTCCTGATAACACTAGTATTGGCCCAAAAGCACACCTCTTTGGCTACCCTTGTGGTCTTTTGGCACTGACGTGGAGCCATGGGGGAGTGAATCGACAAAGTGGGGGAGGTCGGTCCAAGTGCACTGTCTTGCTCAATAGGGGAGTGCTCAACTGAAAAAGTAGAGCAGGTGGTGTGCAACTAAAAACTATGTGGCATGGGGGCTGGCAAAAGGGGGGCGCATAATGAGGGAGCCTGTCTCTGAAGGCACGCAGTGGGGTAAATCCGAAGAGGCTGGGAATTCCAGAGGGGGGTGGGTAGGTAGGGGGAACACTGCTAGTAGCACGAAGCCTAGAGGGAAACAACGGGATGGGTTCCCAGCAGGCTAGCACTAGTATGGTGATGCACAAGAGGGAGGGAACGTAGCTGTGGGAGCACGCGGTGAGACTAATGCAGCAGGAGAATGGCAAGGGAGGCGAAAAAGGCTCTGGAGGCCAACTAGAGCAACATGTGGATGACATAATGTGAAAAACTTCACCATTTGAAGATCTGTGGAACAAGCACAGATGTTGTGTGATTTTGTGACACGTTCGCATACGTGAGTTGGGACAGTTCTCATGGGGTTGCATGTGACTGAGGGTATGGAAATAGGTCAGGTGCATCAGGGTGCTCTTGTAAATGATTGCTGAGAGGAGGTTCTGCATCAAGTTAGAGCTGGTGGTGGAGGACTTCATCAGCCTGTGCATGGGAGGAACTGGCTTCACACCTTTGCATCATGCCACCCACATCTGGGGGATATTTTTTTCTTCTATTAGTTTCCGTTATAGTTTATAATTAATTCCTAGTTTTATGGATTTTCTCTATCTTTTATTTATTTATTTATATTTTCTAATGTTCTATTTATATATTTTATTATTTATTTGATGTATGTTCTAATTTATTCGTTGCATATCTGTTGTATTAAATTTTTCCTCAGGTTTGGATATCCATCTTTATCGTGATTATGAGCCATAGTAGGCGGAATGCATCGACCTCAAAAATCACATGTGATTTATCCAGAAGCGATTTTTTTACAATCATTAATCATAGAAGCCTACATTAAGAGAAATATCGAAACTCCCATAGGGACGCAATACATGCAGGCTTGTCATACCCCTTGTCTCCTACCTCTGGCTCACCTAATGAGTCTCAAGGGGTGAAATACTAACATGCATTGCATGAACAAGGGTGGGCAGACCACCCCATCCATTCCTCTTCATTCACAAGGTGGCATGAGAAAGGCCCCAAGCTTCCCAATTCCTCTATCCTCATCCCTAGTAGGGGCGACAACACAAACAATTTAAATGATCATTAAAAGATTTTCTCTATAAATTCCTCAATTAAAGAGGATAACTCATCCATATTCCCTAATAGTGAGGGTATGATTATCCCAACACTTTTAATGAAGGTTTAATCAAGGATGAAGCTTAGTAGGTTTTTCTTGGCACTATAGGGTAAGGTATATGTTTAAAAGAGAACAATATTTTGGTTATTCTAGAATTATTCTAGTTTTTCTAGAGTTCCTTCAAATTTTTTGAAATAATTTTTCAAAGATATATGGAAGAATGATTCAACAACCTTGGTATTTCTCTATGTTAAATTTTATTATTTTTGAAATGATTTTAAAAATTAATAAATCTACAATATCATTTATTATCTTATTTAAGTAAATGGAATATACTAATGGTATGGATAATTAGTCCTATGCTGCAAATTTTCAAAAACAAGTAAGATCATAATATGACTACCTTTAATTTGTAGCAAGATCTAAAATTCCTTTACTTCAATCATTCATAACCTAGGTGTTCTTAAGAATAGTCATTTTATCAGTTTCAAGGGAATGATTGATGATCAACCTCTTGTTGATTTTCCATGACCTTGGGTCTAGGTTAGAGTCTTAAAATCACTGAAACTACCAAACCAAGAATCTTAACCATAAACTACTTTGAATAGAGGAAATATAAAGCAATAAATCACACATGCACAAATATACATAGTTTTTCAACAAATTTTATAATAATTTACTTGTCATCAATATTTTTATATTAAACCAAAATATGAATAATACAACAGTCTATGGTATATAAGATACAATGAAAAAATTGAGGTCATATCATGTCCTGTCGGTCCTTCTCTTTTGTACTACTCACTAGTAGTGCCTTAGTCCATCAAGGTCACTACACATCGAGACTCCAGGAGAGATGCCACCTAACACTGCTGCAAGTCATGTATGTAGAATGTACACGAGTTGATCCATTATCCTCTCTAGGTAGGCCTAATTCCTGAGCTCCAAATATTAAGATAAAAACCACTTTAGTCCATCAAAGTTCTGCATTTCGACACCAATATTCACCCAACCTTCAATTGCTCTTTGTCACATCACAATAGCTTGTCTAGGGCTACTTTGGGTAGCCAAGACACTTCCCTCCATCAGATCAATGGAACCCAATACTACACTGTGATTCTACTCCTACAAAGACTCTTCACCTCCCCAGAAAGTCCCCCACATAGCACCAACATGCCACAAGTAAATATGATACAAAACAGTCACTTCTTGAACCAACGTTCTGATGCAGCAAAAATGGCATATTACAATTAACCAGTGGACCGATGGGTTATGGGCCCACGCATACATCAGAAGCAGTTCAATCAACAGATCCTTTTTACAAAACTTCACAAATTCATACAAATTATCAACTGCAACATAAGATATATCACAGAGCTATCGGTGCACACTCTAACCCGCATCACATATCGCAACATATACATTTCGCAATTTGTGACACATAACAAATACCTCTCGCTGTAAACCATAAAGGTGCCGATGAGAAGTTGCGATGGCGATATCGCATCACCACATTGCACTTCCCACATCTTATCACAAATCGCCAATTTAAAAACTTAAGTCTACGCCGTTAGCACTTATATCGTATCACTTGTGAAGTGCAATAACGATCATAACTCTGTCGACACGTGTCTCATCCTCGTCGCATTGCGAGTTAAATATTTTAGCTTGCGAAATATTCATATGTAATTTAAACAATTGTTTATGTGATGTTGCGCAGTCACTCTGACTATGACTTAAACTCTCCTCTATTGATCTGTTCCTAGATCTAATAGTTCTCCTGTTCTCTTATCTGTGGAATTCACATTTAAATCAATTTGTCTTTTCCATATTCTATCTATGGCGAAGTTCATAGGAACTTCGTCCTTTACACTCACGCACACCATTTATCAGTTTACAGAAAAGAATGTAGGTGTAAACAATACAGAGACACGCAAAATCTAGATTACGCCTGGATGTATAATAACATACATATTCATTTATTTCCCCGATCTAGAGTTATAGTCTAAGGCCTCACAACCTCAATTACAAATTGCCATGCGGCTACATTGTGCTCTACTCTATTTTAAACAACATAGACTCACTTATAAAGGAATTACAAAGGGAGTGGATCATTGAAGATCCATGAGTTTCTCCCACAATTGTTCAACCAAACCCCTAAATCTCTTTATTTGCATACATGGCAGATAATGATATTTTAATCAAGTCTTCTAGAGACTTACCAATTCCATCAATTTATATTTGTTTTAACATAATTTTCCCTCGTTTACAATGATTTTTCACGTTTCAACCTTCATATAATTGAGTTTTAATTATAGCCCAATGCTCTTGCATCAGACTCCGAAGGTACACAACTTTCTATGACCTCCTGGTCATATGCCTCCTTCATCTCTTAACAATTCTACCCACATCCTCTGTGGAATTTCCTTTATGATATTTCTGTGAGATGCAACAAAAATTCTGCATTAATAAATCCTCCCTGCTACATGATGCCTCACCAAGCTTCTCTCCTTTGAGTTCAGAATTTCCACATCTCTTTGGTTCTCTCTTCTCGGGAACCATTTCAGAAATCCTTGCTCTATGCTGTTGCAATCTTATCACCTTCTTCTGGCGCTACTTGTATGACAATATAAAGACCACCATCTCACCAATCTTCAACATAATTTCACTTCCTTCTCTTCCACGCAAACACTTTCTCGCAGGAAATGTTCTCCTGCTCTGATACCACTTTGAAGCAGCAAAAATTCACTTTTCCCAATTCGTGAATCTATGGTTTATGGGCCCATGTATACATCGGAAGAAGTTCAATCAATGAATCCTTTTTATGGGACTTCACAAATTTATGCAAATTATAAATTGCAACATAATATATATCGCAAATCTATTGGTGCACACTCTAACCCACATCGCATATCGCAACATATACATTTCATAATTCGTGACACATAACAAATACCTCTCGCCATAAACTAGAAAGGTGCCGATGTGAAGTTGTGATGGTGATATCACATTGCCACATCGCACTTCCCACATCTTATCGCAAATCACCAATTTAAAAACTTAAGTCTACATCATTAGCACTTATATCGTATCACTTTTGAAGTGCAATAATGCTCATAATTCTGTAGACACGTGTCTTGTCCTCATCCCATCACGAGTTAAATATTTTAGCTTGCAAAATCTTCATATGTAATTTAAACAATTGTCAATGCCATGTTACGTAGTCGCTCTGGCTGCGACTTAACCTCTCCTTCGTTGATCTGTTCCTAGGTCCAATGGTTCTCCTGTTCACTTATATGTGGAATTTGTAGGTTTTAACCCTGAAAAAAAAATATCTACACATCAATCTTATAACAGAAAATAAACAATAGCGAGAGCATAAAACATAAAACAGATAAACACAGAGATTTTCCCCTGGATCCCAAATCAGGACGACTAGCTTGATTTTTCATTATATTCCTTTTAGTGTTACAACACATATATATACATGTCTAAGCATACATAAACCCCAATCCATTAACCCTAGATTAGAACATTACCGTAGTTCCATTGACCAGATCTACAAAATACTAGGGGTCGAAAACCATCGTACCCAAAAACCATGTGCAAAACCATGCACAAAACCATGGCGCAGACTACCCCCTGGAAATTAAGGACCAAAGAAATTTTTCCGGGGCTACTGTCCCCCTTTGTGACCCCGTCGTTGCGCCCAACACAAAGGGGAGGCTATCGGCCCCCCTCTTACCCCCCCACATGCTTAGTCGTGGAAAGAATATAACACATACCCAACATTCTCCCACTTGTTGTTTTATTTCTACAGGGGGCCACAGGAGAGCTTAGTCATTAGCCCAATTCTTCAAGACCCATTTTTTCTCTACACCAAGAGAACTTTTGAGTGCTCACAGACTTCGTCAATGCATCTGCAACATTCTTCAAAGTGTCCACCTTTACCAGCAACAACCTTTTAGCCTCAACCATATCTCTAAGAAAGTGATATTGAACATCAATGTGCTTTGTTTTTGAATGATAATCAGGGTTCTTAGCCAAGAAAATTGCACTTTGGCTATCATAGTCTATCCTTATAGCTTGTTGTACCAACCCCATACTTGAACACAATCTCTCCAACCAAACTGCTTCCTTGGTTGCATGAGTGGCTGCTATGTATTCTGCCTCTGTAGTTGAAAGAGCCACTATAGACTGTCTTTTACTCATCCAACTGACTGCGCCTCCAAATAGGCTAAACACATACCCACTTGTAGATCTTCTTTGGTCTAGATCTCTAGCGCAGTCTGCATCAAAAAAACCACGAATGTCCAACATTATTTCCAATCCTAGTCTTCCCTGGTAGCACAAGCCATAATCACTAATGCCATGTAAATATCTGAAAACCCGCTTCACTATTGTCCAATGCTCCTTCCCTGGGTTTGACATAAACCTTCTCAATACTCCCACCGCATGTGCAATCTCTGGTGTAGTACAGACCATTGCATACATCAGGCTACCCACTGCACTTGCATATGGAACACAAGACATATCCTCCTCTTCTTCTTGTGTCTTGGGACACTGTTAAGCAGATAGCTTTACACCTACAGGAATAGGAACATTCACCGGTTTACTATCCTTCATATTGAACCTCTGGAATATAGTTTCAACATACTTCCTCTGGTTTAACCATAGCTTCCTCTTTGTCTGATCTCTCTTAATTTCCATTCCCAAAATATAGTTTGCAGCACCAAGATCCTTCATGTCGAATTTGGAGAACAGTTGGGTCTTCAAATCTTGGATAATTTCTTTGTCATTTCCAATCAACAACATATCATCCACATAGAAGACCAAATAAATAACATGGTCACCAATTAATTTAAAATAAACACAGTGATCCTCCTTGCTTCTGGTGAAGCCAAGTCCCCGTATATAGGTATCAAATTTCTGATACCACATCCTTGGTGACTGTTTTAACCCATACAGAGACTTCTTCAACCTGCATACTAGTTCTTTCTTACCCTTCACCATAAAGCATTTAGGTTGCTTCATGTAAATCTCCTCTTCTAGATCCTCGTGAAGAAAAGTTGTCTTCACATCCATCTGTTTTATCTCAAAATCAAATGCAGCAGCAATAGATAAAAGTAATCTAATAGAAGTAACTTTGGCAACAGGAGAAAAAATATCACCAAATCAGTTCCTGGCACCTGGGAATAACCTTTTGCTACCAACTGAGCTTTGTATTTCTCCACCTTGCCTTCTACATTCATCTTCTTTTTAAACACCCATTTGCTCCCAATGGGCTTCCTTCCAGCCGGCAACTACACCAGATCACATGCCTCATTTTTGTGCAAGGATTCCATTTCATCAACCATGGCCTCCTTCCAGAGTTTTCCATCCTTTGAATCTACTGCCTCCCTGACAGTTTTGGGATCATCATCAGTTATAGTTAAGGAAAAATTTGAATAGAAATAAGATAGACTATACCTTTCTAGTTGTCTTCTTTCCCGAGCTGACCTTCTCACAGCTGGAATTTGTGGCTCTTCCCCTTCTGATTCTCCTTCTGTTGTAGAGTCTGATTCATCCTCCTTTAGCTCAAACTCTATCTTCTCAGGCTCCTTTGGTAGGACTTCATGTTTAACAACATCTTTCACTTATCTAAACACCACATCTCGGCTGTACACAAACTTCCTTGTTTCTGTGTTCCAAAGCTTGTAACCCTTTAAACCATCCTTATACCCAATAAAGATGCACCTTTCAGATTTATTAGCCAACTTGGTCCTTTTTTGCTTTGGAACATGTACATATGAATCACATCCAAATATTTTTAGATGTGAAAGAGAGAGTTTCTTACCAGTCCATACCTCATGTGGAGTCTTATCCTCCAACACTAGTGAAGGTGATCTGTTAACTAGATAGCATGCAGTCTCTACTGCCTCTGCCTAGAATTCTTGTCCTATCCCGGTACCACTGAGCATGCTTCTTGCCTTTTCCATCAGTGTTCTATTCATTATTTCTGCAACTCTATTTTGCTGAGGTGTGTATGGAGTAGTTTTCTGTCGTGCTATACCACACTTCTTACATAACTCTTCAAATTCCTTCTTGCAAAACTCCCCACCATTATCTGTCCTCAATGCCTTTATCTTCTTCTTTGTCTGGTTTTCCACTAGAGCCTTAAATTCTCTAAATCTGTCAAAGACTTCAGATTTATTCCTCAAAAAATATATCCATGTATTCCTTGAGAAGTCATCTATGAATGAAACATAGTACACAGACTTTCCTAGTGATGGAACTGACACAGATCCAAACACATCACTGTGCACAAGTTATAATATCTTGTTCACCCTCTTAGCACCAGAAAGAAAACTCACCCCATTTTTCTTCCCATATACACAATGTTCACAGAAATCAAAATCTAGAGAGAAATTAGACATACCTTCTACCATACCATTTCTATGCAGTATTCGAAGGCCCTTCTCTCCAATATGTCCAAGCCTTTCATGCCATAGCATGGTATTTTCTCCAGAGACAAGCCAAACTTATTCCACTTTGAGACCCGCCATTGTTTCACCATCAATAACGATTACTGCCTTGTGGCTTGTACAGAGTTCCCGGTCAGAACTCCCGCATTAATACTAGTGCTCACAGGAACCATCTTGCGGGTATCTTTCTCGAACAACGTTTTTGCACTTGAATCCTCCATCTTGCTTGCAATCGATTTACGGCCGATGGGGAATATGCAAAACACCGGAAGTGTTCTAATCCTGGATCAATGTAACTTCAACGAACTTTCATGCATTCGACGATTCTAGCCTTCCTATCATCCCCTAGGAAGACATCACCACCATAATATTTCTCATACTCACAGAACCACTCACGATGGGGAGTGAAGTGAAAGGATGCTTCTCAGTCAATCAACCATGACTCATGATCTACATGTGTATTTGAAGAAGAAGCCAAATACACATCCCCACCTTCATCCGAGGTGGTTTTTGCCTCTACAGAAGGAGCATCATCAGATCCCTTTCCTTTCTCGGGAGCTTTAGATTTGCACTCCCTTTTGTAGTGCCCTTCCTTTCCGCATTTCCAGCATACCTTTACAAACTTTCCAGGAGATTTAGATCTCCCTCTAGATTTGGATCTCCCACTCAAAACCTTATTCTTGTTTCTGTTTTGGGACCTTCCTCGTATGAATAAAACCATCTCCATTAAGCTCCATATTTCTCTAGTCATTTCCTGCGATAGCAAAGTTAGAGAAAAATGTCATCAAAAATTCAAGGTAGTTGTATTGGTACTATTGCAATAACCGAATACATCATACAATTTTGGTAGAGAACACAACAAACTAATGCATATCTTCATACGGGATTTTAATATCATGAGATACCAATGAAAGCTTACCATAGTATTGAAGGCGTTCGGATATACATCACGAGGTATCCTTCATCCTGGGGTTATACGACTTTTATAGGGAATAACTTCATGCCGGACTTAGATTGGTACAAAGTCCCAAGTTTTTCCCACAAATTCTTCACCATAGCTTCCCCAGATACATTCAAAAATACTGAATCTGAGACACACAACCGTATTATGCTCTTAGCCTTCCAATCCAGTTTCTTCCAGTCTTCATCTGACATTGTCATTGGTTTAGTACCTCGATCTACCGCGATTCACTGATATTTATCCACCAGAAGATCTTCCATATTGAGCTTCCATAACTCAAAACTCTGACCATTAAATTTCTCGATCTCTATCTTCCCGCCACTCGCCATCTTCTTTCACCGCAAGAATCGATCCTTAGATTTCCCACTGAACAGGGTCTACCTTAGGCCCGAGAAAAAACCCTCGTCAGCAAAGGCGTCCCCTTGAAGCCGAAACAACTCTGATACAAAATGTAGGTTTTGACCCTGAACAAAAATTATCTACACATGAATCTTATAATAGAAAATAAACAATGGCAAGAGCATAAAACATAAAATAGATAAACACAGAGATTTTCCCCTGGATCCAAAATTGGGACAACCAACTTGATTTTTCATTATATTCCTTTTAGTGTTACAACACATATATATACATGTCGAAGCATACATAAACCCCAATCCATTAACACTATATTAGAACATTACTGTAGTTCCCTTGACCGGATCTACAAAATACCAGGGGTCAAAAACCATCGTACCCTAAAACCATGTGCAAAACCATGAACAAAACCATGGGTGCGGACTACCCACTGGAAATTAAGGACCAAAAAATTTTCACGGGGGCACTACCCTGGACCCTAATAAGGGGGGCTACCATCCCCCCCTGTGACCCCCCCGTTGTGGCCAACGCAAAGGGGGGCTATCGCCCCCCCTCTTACCCCCCGACGCGTGCTTAGTCATGGAAATAATATAACACATACCCAACAGAATTCGTATTTAAATTAGTTTGTCTCTGCCATATTCTATCTATGGCGAAGTTCATAGGAACTTTGTACCTTAGACTCACGCACACCATTTATCAGTTTACAGAAAAGAATGTATGTGTAAACAACACACAGACATGAAAAATATAGATTATGCCTGGATGTATAATAACATGGCATATTCATTTATTTCCCTGAGCTAAATTTATAGTCTAAGGCCTCACAACCTCAATTGAAAATTTCCATGCGGCTACATTGTGCTCTACTCTATTTTACACAACATAGACTCACTTATAAAGAAATTACAAAGGCAATGGATCGTTGAAATTCTATGATTTTCTCCCACAATTTCTCAACCAAAACCCTAAATATCTCTATTCGCATACATGGCAGATAATTATATTTTAATCAAGTCTTCTAGAGACTTGTCAGTTCTATAGCTTTGTTTTAACAGAATTTGCCCTGGTTCACAATGATTGTCCACGTTTCACCCTTCATATAATTGATTTTTAATTATGGCCCGATGCTCTTGCATCAAACTCCCAAGGTACAAAACTTTCTATGACCTCCTGGTCATATGCCTCCTTCATCTCTTAGCAATTCTACCCACATCCTTTGTGGAATTGCCTTTATGATCTTTCTGTGAGCTACAACAAAACCTTTGCAGTAACAAGTCCTCCTTGCTACACAATACCTCACCACGCTTCTCTCCTCTAAGCTCATTCTTTCCACATCTCTCTGGTTCTTTCTTCTTGGGAACTATTTGAGCAATCCTTGCTCTAGGCTATTGCAATCTTCTCACCTTCTTCTACCGCTACCTGTACAATAATATAAAGACCACAAAATCACCAATTTTCAACACAATTGTGCTTCCTTATTTTTCATGCAAACTCTTTCTCGCAGGAAATATTTTCCCTCTCTGATACCACTTTGATGCAGCAAACCTGCACTTTTCCCAATTCTTGAATATGTGGCTTATGGGCCCACGTATACATCGAAATCAGTTCAATCAGTGAATCCTTTTTACAGGACTTCACAACTTCATATAGATTAGCAACCATAACATAAGGTACATCGCAGATCTATTGGTGCACACTCTAACCCACATCGCAGATCACAACATATACATTTTGCAATTCACGACACATAACAAGTACCTCTCACTGTAAACTATAAAGGTACCGATGCAAAGTTGCGATGGCGATATCACATCACCACATCACACTTCTCACATCTTATCACAAATCGCCAATTTAAAAACTTAAGTCTACGCTATCATATCACTTGCGAAGTGCGATAGTGCCCATAACTCTGCCGACACGTGTCCCGTCCTCATCGCATCATGAGTTAAACCTTTTAGCTTGCGAAATATTCATATCTAATTTAAACAATTGTCAATGCAATGTTGCGTAGTCACTGCGGCTGCGACTTAACCTCTCCTCCATTGATTTATTCCTAGATCCAACTGTTCACCCATTTCCTTATCTGTGGAATTTGCATTTAAATCAGTCTATCTCTACCATATTCTGTCTATGGAAAAGTTCATAGGAACTTTGTCCCTTACACTTATGCACACCATTTATCAGTTTAAAAAAAAGAACGTATGTGTAAACAACACATAGACACACAAAATCCAGATTACGCATGGACGTATAATAACATATATATTCATTTATTTCCCTGATCTCGAGTTACAGTCTAAGGCCTGACATCCTCAATTACAAATTACCATGTGGCTACATTGTGCTCTACTCTATTTTACACAACATAGACTCAATTATAAAGGAATTACAAATGGAGTGGATTGTTGAAGATTCATGAGTTTCTCCCACAATTACTCAACCAAACCTCTAAATCTCTCTATTCACATACATGGAAGATAATTATATTTTAATCAAGTCTTCTAGAGACTTATCAATTCCACCAATTTAGCTCTGGTTTAACAGAATTTCCCATGGTTTACAATAATTTTCCACTTTTCACCCTTCATATCATTGAGTTTGAATTATTGCCTGATGCTCCTGCATCACGTTCCTCCTCAAAACACTATTGTAATTTATGTTTTCATAATGTTGTTTGCTGCAATATTGGTTAGGGCACATGTTGCAACCCTAAACTCACTCCATGGTAAAAAAAAATCCCTTTAAGGGTTGTGGTCCACCTTGGAATACTTCCTCTACACCGACACTACCTCCTTAAGGGACTTGTCACCCCTTGACACCCTTAACACAATCCTAGTTGTGTGATATCACTTTCATCCTAGCACAAAAATTTTGTTGTAGTTTCTTCCTCCACAAAATGTGCCCAAACAGTCATAGAACAACATCATAATTCCCTATACATACTCGGCCTAACACCCTACCCTCCCATCCCTTGAAAAAACAAATTTCCAACCCAAAATAGACACTCAAACAATCTACACTTGTCTAATATACTTGGCTTCTTGTAGCAGACTTTTTCCACATTGTCCAAGAACCCTCTCTTGCTATGGCTAGGTTATCCAATTTCACAGCTATCCCCTTGAGAAAATTGCACACTTGGATGCCTAAAATAACTTCAATTCACCCTCTATTTATATCCAATGAGGGAATTCCATGAATTGATGAAGAGACACATCTATTGGCAAATTTTTACATCAAGCCTACATGACTCTTCATCAAAATTGCATTTCTCCTCAATGACAACTCGTAATCGAATGATTCTAGTTGCATGCGTTAGAATCATCTTGACAAACACTGTCATTGTCATGCATCACATGTCAAAATCTCATCATGATTTTGGCCCAAACATCAATGGGTACAAAACCCGATACATGGGTTCCAAGCCAACAAGTGACCGTTGTGGCACTTTTCCCTCCAAACCCTGAACCCTAGGGGTTGGAGTACCTCACAAGCTACACAAATCGACACCTCTTATATTTTCCAATCATCATGAAACTCAAATCTATTTTAATAATGTACAATTTAGCATAAATCATGATAAGTGATTTAGGCCACTATATCCTTGCTAATGGTTGAGGGTAATGTCCCTTATAATTACCATGAAGAGATAACATTCTATCATTCATACTCTCTTCACTCTAAACTTAATGTTTTCTTTTGTTTTTAGAATTTCCATTGTAAACTTGGCCATCATCAAAATTCTATCTTAATGGATATGAATTTAGACATTTACTTTTAGCTTTTTCTAAAGTTGTTGAAAAAATTAACTCTAATTACATTCTTCTTTATTGCTCATATTTTAATGAATCAAATCTATAACTAATTTTTTTTTTTTTTTTTTTTTCGCATTATTAATAAAAAAAGCATCACCAACAAGCCTACATAACAATATTGATGAATCTAAACCTTCAATATTTTTAAATAAAAAAATTTGTGTTATAAACCACTAGATAAATTACATACATTTTTCTCACTGCACTTCGGTACCTGCAGTAACTGGTCTCGTCACCTCATGATTATTATTGTTGTTTAGGTAACATTAATTTCAAATTTTAACGTCTGGAAGGGTATGGATCATTAATCCTTGTCTGCCTTTCCTCATTACAGTTAACTCGTAATCTCATGATTACTTTTTTTAATTCCAAATTTGAATAAATGATGATCATAATCTCATGAATAAACTGTAAAACATTCCAGTACTTCGAGGATGGATCACCAAAGTTAGTCGACCCACTGAAGACTGTCAGAGCATTTGAGGGATGACATGGAAGGAAGTGTGGTTTTACAGCACAGCCGCCTCTAGAGAAGGAAATGCTTTGCAGTAAGTGGGAGATTTATGTGCTATTTCTCCATAAGCACTTGTGGCTATTGATTGCAGATTTGGAGAGTATCTCGAATGACTTCTCCTCAAATAATTGACCTCTCCCCTAATTTGTAGTCGACCCTCTCTTAAATGCCCAAGCATTCAGGTCCCATTTCTAGACAAAGAAAATTTGAAATCGACATAAGATGCCCAGGGCATTTAGGTGACAAATCCGGGCAAAGAAAATATGTTTGTGGTTGGAAACAATTCCAAACCAAAAACTGATCTCCTACCCTGTAACGTGTTACCATGATGGACGTTTTCACGGTCCCCATTTAGATAGAACGAACGTTGGTGTTCATTATTATAACTTTTTGTAAAATTTTCTCACCGGATTCTTTGTAGAAGTTTCTGATTACTTCTAAACAACAAGAGAGAATGAAAATTCCCTTAACAACACAAAGTTTTAAAACTCAATTTTCAGAATGAACAGAAACAATTTAGGACAAGTTTTCTTAATTCATAAAAGAATAAAAGAAATACAAAAATTAGCAATCTGATTCTTCGTCCTTGAGAGGGATTCACAAAGTATAACAACGGACTGTAAAACAATAGTGCTCACAAACTTCTCTGTGCTAAGAACCGCACATACAGTGCTTACAAACTTGCTATGTTTTTCTAGCCCGCGGGTTTTTCTTTTCGACACAGCACTTCTGTTTTCAATAACGTCTTAATACATAAAAATGAATTAAAAAAGCCTTCGAGCTCTTTGCTTTTTATAAGGCGTGGTTACAATAAAAAAATTAAACCGACCAACAGAGCCGGATCTAAAATCTATGAAATCCACTTTAAAATTCTCACCACGTCCGTAAGTCAATCGACGATCGGCATTTCAGCAGCCAAAAGGTTTAGGACCTTTGAGCTTTACAATTTTGATGTGAAATTAGTGATGGTGGTGGGGACCACATCACATCGCAACATCGGAAGCGATCAATACAATGCATAGTCAGAGGAACATTTGCGATCTTGCGATCCTGCAATTGCAATCTTGCGATTTGTGATTGTGATTGCGTGGGGCCCATATCGCATCGCAACATTGACGAACATCAGTTCAACAGTCCTTTGTAGATGATCACTTGAAAGATTGTGATGCGATTGGAGCGGGGTCCACATCGCATCAGAGAACGGAAATAGTGCAATGGACATGCAACAATCTTTGCGATGCCGTGATTGCGATTGAGGTGGGACCTCATCGCATCGCCAAAACTCTTCGGTGTGCACGTTTTAAGTACTTTGAAAGTTTGCAATGCGATAGTGTTAAAACTATCATCACATCGCATCGTTGCTTGTGATGCAGCGAACTTGTGCCGCCTCAATCATTAACTCAACCGATATGAAGGTAAGGCTTTAAATCCTGATTCAACCTGTAATCAAGGTTCTATGCTACTGGCGAGACTTTGAGTCTTAGCCTTAACTCTGCTTCTAAGAATTCGGCTAATGCCTTAGATAAATATCAAGTGGCCGATTCTTATCTGCTCTACACTTAACTTGTGTGAGCTTTCCAATCGTTTTGCAATTCACTTCAGCAATTACTACTAATTAATATCAGGAGTTGGAATTAATTTCCAACACTCCCCCTTAATTTCAACTGTTTGTTTTTCTGCATACCCAGGCATTCCATGAAATGATCAAATATTTTCTGTGCCAATGGCTTTGTGAGGATATCTGCAAACTGATCCTCTATTCTGCAGTGTTGCAAAACAATCTCACCATTATTAACCAATTCACATATGAAGTGAAACTTGGTGTCAATGTGCTTTGTCCTTTTATGAAAAATATAATTTTTAGACAATGCTATCACCGAGCTATTGTCACAGTAAATGGTTGTGCCCTTTTCTTGTGCATGACACAATTCTCTAAGAACTCTTCTCAGCCATACTACTTGGCATGTTGCTGCTATTGCTACCACATATTCTGCTTCTACTAGAAATAAAGCAACTACTGGTTGCTTCTTGGAAGCCCATGAAACTGCACCCAATCCTAAATGAAACACATATCCTGATGTGCTCTTCCAATCATCAACACTTCCAGCCCAATCACTGTCAGTGTAACCTGTCAACATGAAACTTTCAGAAGAGAAGTATAATATACCAAACCCCTTCGTTCCATTTACATACCTTAGAATTCTCTTGGCTGCTTGCCAATGAGCTTCTTTCGGTCTTTCCATGAATCTGGAGATTAAGCTAACAACATGCATAATATCTGGCCTAGTTGCAGTTAAGTACATAAGGCTGCCAACTATGCTCTTATACAACTTTGGATCAGAATCCTTGCTGCTATCTTCTTTACTTAATTTCAACCCCATTATAGTTGGAGTCACATCTGCCTTGCTGTTCTGCATGTTAAATCTCTTCAACACTGCTTCTACATATTTAACTTGGGAAATGAAAACACCATTTTCACTTTGGTCTACTTCAATTCCAAGAAAATATCTTAAGAAGCCCAAGTCAATCATTTCAAATTCTCTTTTCACGACTGCCTTAAAATCAGCAATGAGATAAGCATAATTTCCTGTGAAGATTAAATCATCTACATATAGAACAACGATAAGTATCTTACCGTCATTCTCCTTTATGTAGAGTGTGGGTTCACCATCACACTTCTCAAACCCATTCTCAATCAGGTAAGCATATATCCTGCTATACCATGCTCTTGGACCTTTCTTCAACCCATAAAGAGCCTTCTTCAGCCTGCATACTTTATGCTCTTGGCCTTCAACTTCATAGCCTGGAGGTTGTTCAACATAAACCTGTTCTTTTAACACTCCATTCAGGAATGCAGATTTAACATCCATTTGATAAATCTTCCATTTGTGTTGTGACACAATAGACAACACTATTCTGACTGTTTCCATCCTTGCTACTGGTGCAAAGGTTTCATCATAGTCTCTGCCTTGTTGCTGCTTGTAGCCTTTAACAACAATTCTGGATTTGTGTCTTTCGATCTTGCCTTCAGCATTGCTTTTGGTCTTATAGACCCACTTAACTCCAATAACTTCTTTGCCTTTAGGGAGGTCCACTAACTCCCATGTTTTACTCTTCTCAATTGCACCAATTTCTTCATTCATTGCTTCAATCCATTTATCATCATTTACTGCATCTTAAAAATGAATTGGGTCATAAACATGAAAGTATAAAGCAAATAAAGAATTCAGACTGGTATTGCTGCTTACCTCTCCTTATTCACAAATCTCACTTAGATTTCTGAATCTTGGTCTTCTTGGTGTGCTTGGAGTTCCATTAGAACTTGAGGGCATTTCTGATCCCTGCAGTGTGCTTGGAGAAGCACTTCCTTGACTTCTCAAAGTTGTTCGAATTCCAGCTTGTGGTGTGGTTTGTTGTGCTTGCAGTGGTGGAGGAGGAGCCACCAAAGAAATATTAACAGCTGATGTTCCTTCTTCTCCTTCTTCGTGAGACAGAGTTGTCTTCGCGTTCACAGTCTTTTCTAGACTTCCATCTCAAGCTTCTTCTTCACAGAACTACAAATCCCTGCTTACTATTAATTTCTTGGTGGATGGATTATAAAGTTTGTATGCTTTTGACTCATCACAGTAGCCAATAAAGACACACTTCTCCCCCTTATTATCAAGCTTATTTCTTAGCTGATTCGGTACATGTGCATATGCTACACAACCGGATACTATCATGTGAGTGACAGTTTGCTTTTGTCCACTCCATGCTTCTTCTGGTATTCTATTCATGATAGCTTTAGTTGGGCATCTATTCAAGATGTAAACTGCGCAAGTGACAGCTTCAACCCAATACTCATGCGGCAAGTGTTTTTCCTTCAGCATACTTCTGACCATGTCCAAAATGGTCCTATTCTTCCTTTCTGCAACACCGTTTTGCTGAGGTGTATACCTTGCAGTGAATTGATTTTGTATGCCATTCTCTCTAAAAAACGTAGAAATTCCTTGGAGATGTACTCTCCACCTCTGTCAGTTCTGAGTACTTTGATATAGTGCCCACACTGCTTCTCAACAAGAGTTTTGAAGTGGCGGAATTTCTCAAACACTTCACTCTTCTGTTTTAACACATACACCCATGTATTTCTGGTTTAATCATCAGTGAAAGTTAAAACATATTTATTTCCAGCAAATGATGGTATTTGCATCGGTCCACACACATCAGAGTGAACAATTTCCAAGGGTGCTTTTTCCCTTATACTCTTTCCTGCTGGAAAGCTTTCCCCGTGTTGTTTGCCCAAGATGCAGTCTTCACAAAGCCTGTTTGGCTTCTCAATCAATGGCAATCCTTTTACCATTCCCTATTTGTGAAATAAATTCAAGCCTCCGAAATTGAGATGTCCAAATCTCAAGTGCCATAACCAGTTCTCATCTTTCACTTGCTCTTGAAAGACTTCTTGTGTTACAACTACAATAGTTCTTACTTCCTTCAAATCTGCCTTGAGTTTGAGAGGAAACATTCTATTTCTAGTCATCTTCACCTCTGTAATGATCTTCTTACTTGTAGGTATGTCGTTGATTGTAAACACATCATTTTTGAAGAACACATTGTAACCTTTGTCAATGAGTTGTCCAATGCTCAAAAGATTACATTTCAGACCAGGTACATAGTATACATTTGGAACAATTTTATGTTCTCCATTTCTTGCTAGGATACTGACTCTGCCTTTACCCTTGACATATATCTTACTATCAGTTCCCGTTGTTACCTTATATTTCACATTTTCATCCAGATTGGCAAACATTGCAATGTTTCCAGTCATGTGATTACTACAACCTGAGTCTAAGAACCAAACATCTTCTTGTTTGTCTTGTGCAATGTTACATGTTAATAGCACAATATTTGGGTTCTTATCTTCATTTGCAAAATTAGCATTTTTCTTATAGTTCATGTCATTTTGCTTTTTCTTACATTCATTGGCATAATGGCCTAATTTGTTGCAATAATGACATTGGACTTGGGATTTATCATACCTTTGTCCATGAGCCTGTTGTTTGCTTGAAACTTCATCTTGGTTTTGATTGTAGCTCCTTCCGCTTGTGCTAGCAGGATTATTTCTACCTCTGTTTTGGCTTCTTCCTCGACCTCTGTTATTTGCTCTACCACAACCTCTACCTCGGCCGGATGACATCTGAGTCTTGAATGCTTCATCCAAAGAGGAATCTATTCCTCTACTCAATCTGTGTTCATGAGACATAAGAGAAGCACTCAATTCATCTACAGTGAACTATGAGATATCCTTTGTCTCTTTTATTGCTACCACAATAGCTTCAAACCTTGAGGGTAAACTTCTCAAGATCTTCTCTACAATCCTTCTCTCTTCAAGAGTTTCACCATGAGATATTATCTAAGTTATCAACCCAATAACGTGAGTGAATAATGAATCTATTGTATCAAATTCCTTCATTCTTAGTGTTTCAAAGTCTCTCCTCAACATCTACAATTTTGCAGTCTTCACCTTCTCCATGCCTTGATAGGCAGTTTTGAGAATATCCCATGCCTCTTTAGACATTGTTGCTGCTACAATCCGTGGGAAAAAACTCTCATGTACTGATTGAAAGAGATAAAAGAGGGCTTTGGAGTCCTTCTTCCTGTTTCTCTTCAACAGGTCTCTTTCTACTGCTGTCAAAGTAGCCAACGCTGCTGCATTTGCAGGTTTATGGTAGCCATTTTCAACTAGCTCCCATAATCCCTGAGAAGTAAACAAATCTCTCATAGTTATGGACCAATAACTATGATTCTTCCCATTAAACTGTGGAATCTAGGAATTTGTCAAACCAGTTCCAGCATCTTCCATCTTAACTGTATAAGTAAAGAAAAGATATTGACTATATAATAAAACAAGTAAGAAATTTCTCTGCTGGAGAAAATCTGCTCAATAAGCTTCTTACATCTCTTGCAGTGGAAAAAAAACTCTGTTTTGTCTCACTGAGTGCCCAGACTAGCTCCGATACCATGTAGAAGTTTTGGATAACTTCTAAAGAACAAGAGAGAATGAATATTCCCTCAACAACACAGAGTTTTAAAACTCAAATTTCAGAATGAACAAAGAAAATTTAGGACAAGTTTTCTTAATTCATAAAAGAATAAAAGAAATACAAAAATCAGCAATCTGATTCTTCCTCCTTGAAAGGGATTCACAAAGTATAATAGTGGAATGTAAAACAACAGTGCTCACAAACTTCTTTGTCCTAAGAACTGCACATACAGTGCTTACAAACTTGTTTTTTTCTATCCTACGGGCTTTTATTTTCGACACAACACTTCTGTTTTCAATAACATCTTAATACATAAAAAAGCATTACAAAAGCCTTCGGGCTCTTTTCCTTTTATAAGGCACGGTTACAATAAAACAATTAAACTGACCAACAAAGCCAGATCTGAAATCTATGAAATCCGCTTTAAAATCCTCATCGCGTCTGTAAGTCAATCGATGATCGACATTTCAGCAGCCAAAAGGTTTAGTACCTTTGTGCTTTACAATTGCGATGTGCGATTAGCGATGGTGGTGGGGACCACATCGCATCGAAACATCGGAAGTGATCAATACAATGCATAGTCGGAGGAACATTTGTGATCTTGCGATCCTAATCTAATCGTGATTCTTCAAAATCTTATTTTTACGATAAAAAATAAAGGAAAGAATCTCTACGAGATCACTATAGTTAGGTTGACTTAACAAGCCAAGAAGATTGGAAGTGTGACAAATGTTAGGGAAAAGAGAGCAGGTGTGAGTAAGATTTGGGCAGTCTAAAATAAAGTGTTTTTCATCTTCCACCCTCTTAGTATTGCAAAGTTTGCAGATTCTATCGGGCCAGGTAGTCTTGAGAGTATACCAACCCCTATTTCACTTAGAAGCTCATGAGAATTAGTTCTTATCCTAGTGATGTTCATTTTTTTCTTAGTGTTGGTCAAAATAGAGAGAAAATTGTAGTCATCAAGGGTGGGGTTGATCACTTCCTTATAGTATCTTAGCTTTCTTTTACCCTCCAACTCCTTATCATCCCATAGTTTATCCTTAAATTTGGAGGTAATAATATATATGACACTACACTTGCCTCTCATGATGATCTTCTCCTTTATCCCCTAATGGTTGAGCAAAGACTGGACATCCTTATGCCACCCATGCTTGAGGAAAATGTGGGGGTTTTGACTAAAGTTAGAAGAAATCTTGGGAAGCCTCTTGGATTCCATGTTTTAAATTTTCTTTGTATACACTATATACCTAAAAATAGTCGGGCTTTTAATGGGGGAAAGGCCAACTTAGATTAGTAGGATAGGATAAGGTGCATTTCCCTTAATATTAAGGTTGTAGGTTATGAATTTCTTTTCAACCATTTCAATATTTCTCCACGACTCTATGGATATACTATAACCCCAAGTTTCACATTTTTATAAGACAACAGGGGTGAAGAGAGTCTCAAGAGGAACCTTTTTTTACTCCAAATATAAAGATTAATTTGTTGATCACTTAGTTAAACTAGGGGGGGGGGTGAATTAGTTTAATACATTCATGGAATTTTAAAACTTTCCTTTAAACTTATTTACACATTCATTTCATCATAAAATTATTATATAATGAAACAAAAATATTAATATGTGAGCAACAAGTATTAAGCATATTAAATACAGAACATTAGCACATAATAATCATACACATGGAAAAATATATAAGTGGAAACCCATAAGGGAGAAAACCACATCATATTATTGTTGTGATGCAAAGGCAAGCTCCAACTCCCTCTCACCACTGATTTTTTGTAGGCTCCAACCTACAGGAGTCTACTACCTCAAATTTCGCAAGCTACAACCTACAAGGTAGCTCAAACTCCTATCTATTTTTTGTAGGCTAAAACCCACAGGAGGCTCTTACCTCAAATTCTGCAAGCTACAACTTGCAAGGAAGCTCCAACTCCCATATCTTCTGGAGGCCACAAACCACAGGAGGCTCCTACCTCAACCAGCTCCAACTAGACATCTATCAAGCTACAACTTGAAACGGAAGCACCAACTCCCATGTATTTTTTGTAGGCTGCAACCCACAGGAGGCTCCTACCTCAACTAGCTACAACTGGACATCTATCGAGCTACAACTTGATATGGAACCACCAACTTCCTCATACTACAATAAAATCATATGTTGATTTACCTGGATATCAACTATGTTTTTCTCCTTCTTCATTGTTGTCCTTCCAACCTTTAAATCTGCTTTATATCAGCTCTAGATCTTCATAGCTTATCTATCTACTCTGTCTTATTCTTCCACTTTATAAACTCTCTATGCATATAATAATACCATCATTTATAGAGATCACTTCATAGATGTTTGCATTCCATATGGGAATATGAAATGAACATGTATGAATCTTTGCCTTCCACCCTCTCATTTTTTCACTCAGCTTATTCAAGATGTTACAACAATACATACGCTCATTTCAGTTTTAAATTCGAGTTTTTCTTTGCCTTAGAGACTTGCCTTTGCATCCCAAACAATATAAAATAATTAATACATTTACAGTTATAATAATATTCCAATTCATTCCTTTCAGTTTCTTAGATTTATTGTGTGTTTGTCATCTTATGCTTGTTGTTCCTTTGTCTTTTCTGTTTCTGCAGTTTTATTTCAACTGTGCTGCATAATCGCATTTTTTCCTGACTCAACCCATGTTGTTGCACTATTATGCACAAGCTCTAGGTCCTTTTTCTTACTTGAGCCTTTTCTAGCTGAGTTCAGACTTTTCTTTTGTTACTCGACTCTTTTCTTTCACGTTCATCCTTTTCGTTTGACTCACTGCCACAACACTGTTTTGCATGAGCTCTTGGTCCTTTGTTATGCATTAATGTATTTTCTTTGTGACCTATGGGTTATGGCCCACATAAAATCCCTTTTAACACATAGCGGAATACAACTTCGGAGTTAATTCCACATACATACATTAGCGATCAAACAACACATATTTTATATAACATAACACACATAACAGACATAGAACAGGGGGTATCAGGTCGCACAACCCTTGACCAATCATAATACATCGGAATTCTCATGCCTTCAACTTTTAACTTTTAGCAATAACGTATCTTCTATCTTGTGCAATATGCAATCACATCGCATCACATCCAGCTTAACTTACCATGCAAACCTTAAGCATAAAACATGAAATATGCGATGTGCACTAATGCACAAAGCTGACACGTGGCTCCACCCTTGTCGCATTGCCACCTTCTAATCTTACTACATCTCAAACAAATTACCATACCTTAGTGCTATCTGTAAATATATGTGATGAGTGAACTCATCTTCCGCCATTGATCTGTGCCCAGGTGTAATCGTCCTCACCTGATTGCACTTCACACTTTATAGGATTTACTTTATGGTTACACTCTATTTCTTACGGTTTGATATATTGCGCTGTGTCAACATGTGCCTTCTCCACTTTGCGTTGCAAATAATTTAACTTACCATGCGACACCTTAACTCTAAACTTTAAGAGTTATAATTTGCAAAATCGCTGCCAGTGCGATTCAATCTCTGCCATTGGTCTTTGAGGGATCGAACGGTCCACACTTTTTTTGTTGATCAACTTCTCATTTCCTGTTAAATAAATTACCATGCGAAATCTTAATGATTTCTGCTAAATCCTGCGATGTGTGAAGTCTTCACAGGTTTGCAAGATGATCCCCACCATTGATATGCACATGATCTAACAAACCTCGCTTCTTCTTGCAAATCTGATTTGTCTTTGATTCTTAACACATAAACACTACAATTCCTATTTTAAGATGTGCACTTTTATTTTCTCCCTAACACGCATCTGCATCCCTGCCGTTAATATTAAATCTTCAATTCTTTGATCTAATCCTGACCGTCCGATGATCCTTCACACGACTCTTCTTCATCTCTTTCGCTCGCTCTGATCTCTGTCGTTAATTCTTAATATTTTTATTTCGCGATTCGATCTTTGCCATCTGATAGCCTCCCTTGGAATTCTTCTAAGATTTATCTGCCTCAGTCAATTTTTATTCTTTTTGTGAGCACCGCTACTCTACATCTCCGCTATGCTTCCTGAGCTTTATTCAGTTTATAGATGCGTCGATTTCTCCTAAGCTTGTTCTTCTATTCTTTATTCACTCCGACTTGGGATTCTTATTCTTGTTGCATACCTTTGCTGCTTCTCTACTATTATTGCCACTTCTCTATTGCCTTTGTTGCTTCTTTGCTGCCATTTTTCCTTCTTTGTTGCATTTGCTATTTCTCTGCTGCCTTTCCTGCTTCTTTGTTGCCTTGCTGCCTCTGCTGCCTTTGGTGCCTTTTCTTCCTTTGTTTCCTTTGTTGATAATCTATTGCTTCTCCTTGCCTCTATGCAGCTCCTTTGCCTCTCTTTTATGCTTTCTTACTGCATTGTTTCCTAATCTTCTCCTTTGGTTTAATTCTAGTTCTTCTCTACTCCTTTGTGCAACTTTTCCATCAATGACAATATATACAATAGTATTCCCCTTTTGCATTGATGGCAACACATCCACCAATACTCCAATACCTCCTCCAAGACTTCCTCCCCCTTTCATTCTGAAAAGTGTCTTGTCTTTCTTCCTCTACTTTCCTTTCAGAAGAGCCTTTCTTCTTCTAATTTCTTTTCCTCCCCCTTTGACATCAATGGAAAAGGGTTGCATTATTTCTCTCTGAGTTGTGTATATGCCTTCTTCTTCTGAATTTATACCTTTCTGCTCCAGACTCATGTACAAGAGTTGTTGGGAGAACAATTTGAGAATCATTGAACTTGTATGTATATACATAGTAAGTTGATACCATCCTAAAGAACAAACTCCTTTCACTTGTATAAAGCTAAAAGTGATGATAAGGACACTTCATAGAAAAAACTTATATAATCAGACTTATATAATCAGATATGCATCATTGGAACAATACTAAAATACTGATAATGCTAAATACGACATATAAAGATTGCTCCAAATAAAATTCAATCTCTATTATGATCTACATCTGAGATACATATGTGTTGAGGGAGATTGTAGATGGAATATATCTTATTTTGCAATACATATTTGCAGTACACATCTATTCAAATATGATGATTCCAATATATCTTTTATAACTATGGTTCACCTTTACTACCTATTGGTGGTGATATGTGCTAATCTTCTTACAAGGATATTATAGTATCGACTGAAAGGCCCTTGATACTGATGTGAGCACTGAATCACACGAGAAATTACAACTTATAGTAATATTAGACAACATAATTCATTCTAAGAGACCAATTTACCTTCATAATTTACATATTACTTTCAATAACAAACCCTTGATGCTGGATACATTCAATGCACTGCTCAGTCCCACTTATCAACTATGCAATTTTATTTATGACATAAGGGTGTATGTATGTCAATGATCAACCTTTCTGCAATGGTCAAATACCAGCAATTCCTTTTTGCTGAAGTAGGCTTTAGATGAATCAATAAAAGTCTCTTGAGCTTCAAATGTAAGATTAACACAACTAGTCCTTCATACTTCAGATAATTAACAATAATCAGAGCAACCAGAGCTTAATTCATATATACTATAATGTTGATAATGATGGGAATAATCCCTTGATGTACTTCTTCCATAATACTCTCATCCTGAGGACCTCTACCATACCACTGCTCCACTAATAACACTTGGTATTATGCTTATAGGGAGGCTATTTGTTCCAAATACCAATTGATACTAATTTGATAAATCATGTAGTAATTTTACTTCATCTCGTACATGCACCCATAGTTAAGACAACCTTCATAGTTTCTACTATTGAGCTCTCCACTGTTATCCACAACTATCATCAATATAATAAATCTGATCTTGGCATTTTTAACCTTTTTATTATTCTGTCATTCTGTTTTAAAAGAATATCACTGCATATTCCTTTCTAGGATTGCTCCAGAATCATTGGTGCTATATCTACACTTCAACTATTCTAACATAATGATCTTCGGGAATACATTTTCAATTTATTTACTTGGAATCTACAAGGGAAAACCACTCATATTTTTATCAGTCATTTAACTGCTTTCCTCCAAGGGGACCTTCTATAGATGAGTGATGTAATGATATAATGATGATAAGCATTTCTCTTACTCGTCCTTCTTAATTTTGTTTCATTGTTAACTCTTGTAGTGTGATGCACAGTGTGATCATCCTCTATGGATATTTCCAGTTCTAAAGCTCAAAACATAATTTTTGAGATTTTAACCATTCATCACTTAGTGTGTTTTTGTCTTCTTAGATTATATGTTCATGCCCGATGTTCCATCTACCACCATTTTTTCTTGTTGCCTTCTCTCCTTCCATCAACCCGTTGGCTATTGAATGCCTCAGGAATCCTTCTTCCTCTATAGTTCTGTGTCAGAGGAATTGTCCTGTCCCTTCCTGAACTTTTAGTTGTTCTTATTCCAAGGAGCTCTTCTTAGACTAATTATATGGGGACCTTTTATGAACTGCTCTCCCCCTGGGATTTTTCTTCTTATCTATTACTGGTTGGATATTTGCATTTCTTCCTAGAGAAGCTCCCCCTGAAACTATGATGGATACATTATGTTATTGAAGTAACAGTCTCCCCCTTTCTCTTTTCCTTCCATACTTTATTAGGGTTCTTCATAATGTCTACACTTCTATTTGATTCATAGTTTTTTCTGATTTGATTGGATTCCATCATCTGTCTAGAGTTCTTTAATCTATAGGGTAGCTTACAATATTTTTCTTTGTGACCAAGCTTGTGGTGTGAATAACATCTTATTTTACCTATGTAGGGTTGAGATGATGTATGGAATTTTGTTCCCCCTTTTTAACACAATTTACATTCAACAGATTTATGTCCAAATTCATTGCATGAAAAATAGTAGCCACGGAAATGATTTGTATACCTAGTGATAGATTGTCTTCTCCATTTTTTTTCTTGAGGTAGTATTTTCATTTTTTGCATATTTTGTTGATTGAACCGGATTTCATTTTTCTGACAGTATGCCGCAATATATCTAGGCTTGTCTCAAAAGAATTGTCCTTTCCCTTCCTGAACTTTCAGTTGTTTTTATTCCAAGGAGCTCTTCTTAGACTAATTTTATGGGGACCTTTTATGAATAGCTCTCCCCCTGGGATTTTGCTTCTTATCTATTACTAGTTGGATATTTGCATTTCTTCCTAGAGCAGCTCCCCCCGAGGCTATGATGGATACATTATGTTATTGAAGTAACAGTCTCCCCCTTTCTCTTTTCCTTCCATACTTTATTAGGGTTCTTCATAATGTCTGCACTTCTATTTGATTCACAGTTTTTTCTGATTTGATTGGATTCCATCATCTGTCTAGAGTTCTTTAATCTATAGGGTAGTTTACAGTATTTTTCTTTGTGACCAAGCTTGTGGCATGAATAACATCTTATTTTACCTATGTAGGGTTGAGCTGATGTATGGAATTTTTTTCCCCTTTTTAAACATAATTTACATTCAACAGATTTATGTCCAAATTCATTGCATGAAAAATAGTAGCCATGGAAATGATTTGTATACCTAGTGATAGATTGTCTTCTCCATTTTTTTGCTTGAGGTAGTATTTTCATTTTCTGCATATTTTGTTAATTGAACTGGATTTCATTTTTCTGACAGTATGCCGCAATATATCTAGGCTTGTTGTAGGAAAAAAAATGATACTTCTCATAGGAGGAAAGAACCTCCTTTGACAACTTCCAAATTTATTCAATTCATATTTAGGAGTGTATGAGCCTGTTGCAGATGATTGTTTCTTCATTTCATTCCTTTTCATTTGAAGTTGCTACTTGTTTCTGTTTACTTCATTACCCATCAATGAATTGTTGGCTTCTAATTCTTTGGTTCTCTTTTGGGTTGCTTCATCATCTTTCTCAATGTATATCTTTTCTCAGTTTTCCTTCGAGTTAATCTCACCCCGAGCTTCTTACACAACCTAATCCTTTCTTTTATGAGTATTCTAGCTGCAATAATCTCAAATTGCTGAGAGTTATCATTTTCTTTTATTACAATTTTCATGAAACTGATAGTCTTGTTATCTTCAACCTTGGACTTACTATTTTCTCCTTCATAGCCTATCTCGGTATTTATAAGAGGATATCTTTAAGCATTTATTATTTTGTCCAATTGTTCAGAGCTTTTGATAGATAATTCTCTTTGGTCCTTTTCTAATTTCTTTCTCACACATACCAATTCTTCCAATTTCTCTTGCTCCTGAATTTTATCGTTTAATTTCTTTAACAAAATGTCTTCCACCTTCTTAGTTTCTTAAAGTTCTAATTTCAACTGAATGAGGTTTTCTGAACTTGGTTATTCCTTTACATATTTCAGGAGAATATCTTTCTGTTTTCTACACTTGAGTTTAAGTCTGTCTATTTCTTCTATGGTACTCATTATCTCCCCCTCAACATCTGCCTGACCTTCTTCCTCATCTTCCGGAAGGAATCCTTTATGATATTCCTTGGCTATCAACACAAATTCAGAGGTTCCTTCTTCATTTGAGGATTAATCTCAGATTTGAGATGCACTGCTATCTTGCTGAGCATAAAATGATTTCCTATTGAATCTTTTCCCTTTCTGACAATTATTTATTTTGTGTGTAAGAAATTTTCGGTGAAAATCACATAAAATAAATTTGTGTCGACGCGTTTTGAACCAGCCAGTGTGGTTCATCATTAGGACAAGATGAGAAATCTGATCAGGAAACCATTTTAAGTAGAACAAGACTGCTCCAACTAGTCGTTGGAAAAACAGCTAGTTTGACTAGAATAGGAAAATTATTATTATTATTATTTATTTATTTATTTATTTATTATTTATTTGTATGATGACACTTGTGTATTGTGGCCCCATGGTAAAGAGAAATTAGACCTTTTTTCCAGCATCTTAATGATCAATCTGACTTCATTAAGTTTACCATGGAATTTGAAGTTGATGGTAGCCTGCCCTTTCTGGATGCCCTTCTTTCGAGAAATGATGATGGTTCCTTCTCTCATCAAGTTTTTAGAAAGAAGACCCATACTGAACAGTGTTTACATGCTAGTTCTCATCATTTCCCGGCTCAGAAGCTTGGGGTTCTCAGTACCCTAGCAACCAGAGCCTTTAGAATCTCAAATGTGAACCACTTTGAAGGTGAAAAATTGCATCTCCTTAATGTCTTCTGTAAGAATGGTTATAGCAGGGCTCAGTGTCTTAGAGATTTTCAAAAAGCTGAGAAAGGTCCTAAGGTTAAGAAAGATCCTTACGAACGGTTATCTGGAGTTCACCTTCCTTTTATCCAAGGTACTAATGATAAAATCACAAGGATATTGAAGAAACACAATGTCTCTTCAACTTTCAAGCCTCTCCGCACTATCTTTGGTTCTCTTAGATCGGTTAAAGACCCGATTTTCCCGATGGATGGTAAGGGTGTTTATTTGATTCCATGTTCCTATGGGACCCCTTACATTGGTGAAGCTGGTTGATCTATTAACCAAAGAATTCATGAACATGTCGCTAACCTTAGACATTGTAGATCTCGGTCCTCTGCCTTGGTAGAGCATGCTGAAAAAACAAATCACCATATTTGTATTGAAGATACTAAGTTTATTGCAACTATTGACCACTTCCACCACTGAAAGTTAAGGGAAGCCTTAGAAATAGAAAAGAGGCCGGTTAACCTTAATAGGGATGATGGGTGGAATGTTAGCAGATGCTGGATTCCTGCTCTTCACTCTTAGTCGAACTTGATTCCTCTATCCAGATGTGCTCCTTTTATTCGTTATGATTAGTATTTTTGTTTTGTTTTTATTTTATTTTATTTTATTATATATATATATATATATATATATATATATATATATATATATATATATATATATATATCAAATAAAAAAAATTAAATAAATAAATCAAATATAAAATCAAATCAAATAAATACATAAGTAACAATAATAATAATAGTACTAATTAATAAAATAATTTAATATTACTAAAGAGGTAAGATTTAAAGAAATAAATAAATAATAATAATAATTAAAAAAAAAGAGAAAAAAATAAAATAAAATTAAAATTAAAAATAAATAAATAAATAAAAATAAAAATAAAAATATAATAATTTAAAAATAAAAATAAATAAATAAATAATCTACAAATCACCATATTTGTATTGAAGATACTAAGTTTATTGCAACTATTGACCACTTCCACCACTGAAAGTTAACCTTAATAGGGATGATGGGTGGAATGTTAGCAGATGCTGGATTCCTGCTCTTCACTCTTAGTCGAACTTGATTCCTCTATCCAGATGTGCTCCTTTTATTCGTTATGATTAGTATTTTTGTTTTGTTTTTATTTTATTTTATTTTATTATATGATATATATATATATATATATATATATATATATATATATATATATATATATATATATATATATATATATATATATATATATATATATATATATATGTATTTATTTATTTATTTTTATTTTTAAATTATTATATTTTTATTTTTATTTTTATTTTTAGTATTATTTATTAATTTATTAATTTTTATTTTTAATTTTTTTTTTCTCTCTCTCTTTTTTAATTATTATTATTATTTATTTATTTTTTTAAATCTTACCTCTTTAGTAATATTAAATTATTTGATTAATTAGTACTATTATTATTATTATTACTTATCTATTTGATTTATTTATTTTATTTGATTTTATATTTTATTTATATTTTATTTATATTTATATAGAATTTATAATAAAAACATAATCAAATTTAAAAAATAAATAAATAAATAATAATAATAATAATAATAATAATAATAATAATAATAATTTTCCTATTCTAGTCAAACTAGCCGTTTTTCCAACGGCTAGTTGGAGCAGTCCTGTTCTACTTAAACTGGTTTCCTGATCAGATTTCTCATCTTGTCCTGATGGTGAACCACACTGGCTGGTTCGAAACGCGTCGACACAAATTTCTTTTATGTGATTTTGACCGAAAATTTTTTACACACATTTTATGGATAACAGAAGCCAAATTCCTAATAATTATTTATTTTGTTTTTCTTTGTCTCTTGTGGTTGGTTCTATACTCTCTTATGGGAATATTTTGAATCATAGTGCCCCACTGTTCCACATTTAAAACACTTAAATGGAAGTTTATCTTTATACTTGCCTGTGCCTTTCTCCAATCTTTTGACAAATTTGGCCTCTTCTTCATTGAAGCAGGAGAATGTACCTTCATTCTACTCCCTACACTTATCTGAATTAAAGGTTTCCTCCCTCACATTTTAATTTCCCTTTGGAAGTCTCATTTCATAGGCTATCAAGTTTCCAAGAAATTGGTTCATGGTTAGAGTTTCCCAATTTGTTGCTTCTTCTATGGAAAAAACATTAGGGTTAAACATGGATGGTAAATATCTCAATATCTTTTGTACAATTACACATACTTTAATGGTTTCTCCTAGAGATTTCATGTTATTCACAACTTCTGCAACCTTTAAGAAGAAATTGGCTACATCTTCATCTTTATTCATTTTTACATTTTCAAACTAAGCTCTATAGGCTTGCAGTTTGGCCATCTTCACCTTTTTATCTCCGTCATGGATATTTTCTAAAGTATCCTAGATATCTTTGGCAGTATCACTATGCATTACTTTGATCACTTTTGTTTCACACAGACCGCTCAAGAGTGCATTCATGGCTTTTGCATTAGCTATGAAATTTTTCTTGGCTTATTTATCTGTGTTAGTATCCTTTGGATAATATCCTTCTTCCACAGTAGACCAAACTTCTATTCCTAGAGACATTATGTATGTCCTCATTCTTATTTTCCAGAAGGCATAGTTTGTGCCAGTAAACAAAGGGGCTATATTTGTAAAGCAACCTTCTAGGCTAGCCATTTTGGGGACCTAGGATCTCCTTCTAGTTGTTAAACTGATAGAGAAGGAACTTCTTTGATACCAATTGTTGATCCCTTAGTTAATCTCGGGGGGGGGGGGGGATTAGTTTAATACATTCATGGAATTTTAAAACTTTCCTTTAAACTTATTTACACCTTAATTTCATCATAAAATTATTATGTAATGAAACATCAATCTTAATATGTGAGTAGAAAGTATTAAGTAGATTAAATACAAAACATTAGCACATAATCATCTTACACATGGACAAAAGATATAAGAGGAAACCCATAAGGGAGAGAAAAACATATTATTATTATTTTGATGCAAAGGCAAGATCCAACTCCCTCTTACCACTAATTTTCTGTAGGCTCCAACCTACAGGAGGCTACTACTTCAAATTATGCAAGCTACAACTTGCATGGAAGCTCCAACTCCCATCTATTTTCTACAAGCTACAACCCACATGAGGATCATACCTCAAATTATACAAGCTACAACTTTCAAGGAAGCTCCAACTCCCATCTATTTTCTACAGGCTACAACCCATAGGACGCTCCTACCTCAACCAACTGTGACTGGACATCTATCAAGCTACAATTTGAAATGGAAGCACCAACTCCCACGTATTTTCTATAGGCTGCAACCCACATGAGGCTCCTACCTCAACTAGCTACAATTGGACATCTATCAAGATACAACTTCATATGGAAGCACCAACTTCCTCATACTACAATAAAATCATATGCTAATTTACTTGGGTATCAGCTATGTTTTTCTCCTTCTTCACTACTGTCCTTCCAGTCTTTAAATCTACTTTATCTTAGCTCTAGATCTTCACAGCTTCTCTATCTACTCTGCATCATTCTTCCACTCTATAACCTCTCTATACATATAACAATACCATCATTTATAGAGATCACTTCATAGTTGTTTGCATTCCATATGGGAATATGAAATGAATAGGTATGACCCTTTCCCTTACATCCTCTCATTTTCTTGCTCAACATATTCAGGATGTTACAACAATACATACACTCATTTTAGTATTAAATTGGAGTTTTTATTTTCCTTAGAGACTTTCCTTTGCATCCCAAACAATATAAAATAATTAATACATTTACAGTTACAATAATATTCCAATTTAGCCCTTTCATCTTCTTAGCTTTGTTGTATGTTTGTCCCCTTCTGCTTATTGTTCCTTTGTCTTTTCTGATTCTGTAGTTATATTTCAACTGTGCTGCATAACCTCCTTTTTTCCTAACTCGACCCATGGTGTTGCGCTGTTCTACATGAGCTTTGGGTCCTTTTTCTTACCCAAGACTTTTCTTGCTGATTTCAGAATTTTATTTTATTACATGAGTCTTTTCTTCTGCGTTCAGCCTTTTCATTTGACTCTCTGCCACAACAATGCTATGCATGAGATCTTGGTCCTTTGTTATGCATTCATGTCTTTTCTTTGTGACCTGTGGGTTATGGCCCATATAAAATCCCTTTTAACGTGCAAAATAATACAACTTCGGAGTTAATCCACATACATATGTTAGCGATCAAACAATACCTATTTTATATAACAAAATGCACATAACAGATGCAAAATAGGGGGTATCGGATCCCACAACCCTTGACCAATCACAATACATCATACCCCACATGCCCGCAACTTTTAAATTTTAGCAATAATGTCTCTTCTATCTTGTGTGATATGCGATCACATCGCATCACATCCAACTTAACTTACCATGTGAACCTTAAACATAAAACATGAAATTTGTGATGTGCACTAATGTGCAAACCTAGCACATGGCTCTTCCCTCATCGCATTGCCACTCTCTAAACTTATCGCATCACAAACAAATTACCATACCTTAATGCTATCTATCAATATATGTGATGAGCGAACTCGCGATCCACTGTCCATCGTTGACCTACACCCAGATCTAATAGCCCTCACCTGATCGCACTTTGCACTTTATAGGATTTACTTTGTGGTTACACTCTATTTCTTAAGATCTGCGATATTGCATCATGCCAAGATGTGTCTTCTCCACTTTGCATCGAAAATACTTTAACTTACCATGTGATGCCTTAATGCTAAACTTTAAGAGTTGAGATTTGCGAAATTGCTCCTGGTGCGATTCGATCTTTGATGTTGGTCTTTGAGGGATTGGATGGTCCACACTTGTTTTGATGATCAAATTCACATCATTGATTAAATGACTTACTGTGCAAAATCTTAATGGTGTCCGCTAAATCCTGCGATGTGCGAAGTCTTCAAGGGTTTGCGAGATGATCAACACTGTTGATCTGTGCCTGATCTAACGAACCTCGTTACTGCTTGCAAATATGATTGGTCTTCGATTCTTAACATATAAACACTATAATTCCCGATTTGCGATGTGTGCTTTCATTCTCTACTTGACACACTTCTACATCTCTACCATTAATATTAAATCTTCAATTCTACGATCAAATCCTAACCATCCACTCATCCTTCACGTGGTTCTTCTTCATCTCTTCTGCCCACTCTGATCTTTGCCATTAATTCTTAATACTTTGATTCTGTGATTCGATCTTTGTCATCCAATTGCCTCCCTTGGAATTCTTCTAAGAGTTATCTACGTTAGTCTATTTTTATTCTTTTTGCGAGCACCACTACTCTGCATCTCCGCTATCCATCCTGAGTTTTATTTAGTTTCTAGATGCCCTGATCTCTCCTGAGCCTGTTCTTCTATTCGTTATTCACTCTAACTTGGGATTCTTATGCTTCCTACATGCCTTTGCTGCTTCTCTACTTCCTTTGTTTCCTTTGCTTCCATTGTTGCTTCTCTGCTGCCTTTGCTGCTTCTTTGCTGCCTTTGCTACTTATCTGCTGCCTTGTTGCCTCTGCTGCCTTTAGTTCCTTTGGTGCCTTTGGTGCCTTTGTTTATAGCCTAATTCTGCTTCTTGTCTCTCTACTACTCATTTGCCTCTACTTTATGCTTTCTTACTACATTGTTGCATGATCTCCTCCTTTGCCTTATTGATGGTTCTTCTATGATCCTTTATGCTCCTTTACAATCAATGACAATATTTCCAATGACTTACAATTGTTTTCAATCTCATAATAAGATTTCCAACCTTCAATAATAATTTTCTCAATGTTTTAATTCCATTTGAGTTGATGAGGAATGTCAATACCCAAATATTCATAAGAGGCAACCTTCTCTAAGAAATGGATATCATACAAAAAATTACCATGGGTGATGTTTTTGCATTTAATTATCATGACTTTAGTCTTGTCAGTATTAATTTTCATACCCATCTTGGAGTAGTGATCATGAAGAGTCTTAAGTTTTTTTTCTAGGTCTTCATGGCTTTTTGCAGGAAGAAAAATATCATCAGCATAAAGGAGAAGAGTTATGATTAAACCAGCAAGCTCGGTGCCCTTGCAACCCGTAGTTTTGAAAACAATCCTCTAGCTTCTAGATGTAAATGCCAAAAATGGTAGGGGATAGGGGACACACCCTTTCTTAACCCCGATATTGCATTTAATATATTTGGACCACCCTTCATTTGTGTTAAGCTTGGAAGCAACAGTCTCGTAGAGGCGAATCACAACAATCCTAAACTTAGGAGGAACCATAATATCTTTAATTATTTTCCAAATCTTATCACAAGGAACAATGTCAGAATATTTTCCAAATTCCTTAAAACAATAGAATATAACGACTTTACTATTGCAAAATTCCTTAATAATGATCGTGAGAGTGACAAGATGGTTGATAGTCGAGTGATGACTCCTAAAACTAGCTTTCCCTTTAGCTCTTTTACCATGGATTTCAAGACAAAGGCTAATCTTCTTTTCTAAAATGAGGTCATATAGTTTGGCCAAGGTGTGGCTAATCATTATGGTCCTGTAGTTTGAGGGAAAATTTATGTCTCCATTTTTAAAGATAAGAACAATAAGGTTTTGCATCCAAGGATTAGGGAAGCCATTCTTTACTACCAAATTGAGAATATTGTGGAGACGAGGAATGAGGATAGACACTCCCATTTTAAATATCTTATCTTCGTATCCTTCAATATATTTATCTTTCCATTAGCGAGATTATTAATCCCATACTCAACGTCTTCCAAAGAAAATATATCTTCCTTAATAGGAGTATTTATGAATGTGTCCATGGTGTATGGAGAGTCATACAAATTCTTAAGATAGATGTCCCAATTTTGTAGGGGTATGAAATGATTATATTTTATTTTATGAACATGCACATTCTCCCAAAAATTTACGAGAACAACTTTAAAAAGTTGAAGAAGATGAGCTTGTCTCTTATTAATATATGGCCTCTTCTTCCTTTTGATGAGATATTTGTATATACTTATATTTCATAATTTTACAGTTTCGTTAAGAGAGTCTTTAATCACTTTCCTATAAGTTTTATAATCTTTTTCATATCAGGGGTTGGAAGTTCTATTATTTTTTTATATGAAACCTCAGTAGAGAACTTGTTAATGGTAGTAGTAAAATTGTAATAAATTTTATTAATGTTGTTATTATAAGTCAGGGAGCCTAAATACCTTTCTAGATCCTTTAAGAAAAGGTCTACATTACTTCTATCGAAACGAGTGTGTCTTTGGATTTCCCCGGTCTCCTACATGTGGCTAATATGCATAACGAGATTCAAGATTAAAAACACAGGAATGTGGTCAAAGTCAGGCTCGTAATCATTAAGTAGCTCAATGTTTGTAATATGGTTGAGGACATGGCTATCAGAAATCACATAGTGTACGACACTACTGCTGAGCCCATGAAAACACGTCATCTGGTCGGAGGAAGGCCACTTATTAATACCATTACTAATAATTAGGTCCTAGGAACTACAAATCTTGAGGAGCTCGGGGACGAATAAGTTATCGGCTTTTTCTTCAGAGTTTCTCTTTAATCTATTAGCTAAGTTACCACCTTCATCAAACCAGAAGGGGCCAAGGTTAGAGTTGTTACTTAACATAATATCTTGGTTAGTAGCAGTTCTAGAATTGAAGTCCCCAAGAAAAAGGATATTACCTTCATTCCTTTAAAACCAAAAATTAAAATAATAATAATAATAATAATAATAAATTAAAAAGAAAAATTATATTTTAAAATAAAAAAATTTATTAAATTTTAATAAATAAAAAAAAATTAAATCAAACAAATTTAAATTAAATAAAAAATTTGGAAAATCGCCTTCCTGCCCAGGTGGTGGTGGGGGCTCGTGGGCAGGAGAGGACCTATGCATAGCTCCTTGGCTGCCTATGATTCCACCCCCATCATCGCTTGGGCAGTAGGGCAAGAATTGCCCTCCCGCTCAAGTGTCAACTTGGGTCGGCTCGTGGGTGGGAGGAGAGCTGCACACAACTACTTGTCGACCCACAGGTCAGCCAACACCGCCAACTAAGCGACTGAAAATTATTTTTTTTTAAATTTAATTTATTTCATTATTTTTTTAAAATAAAAACTAAATTTATTTAAAATTAAAATTAAAATTTATGTTTAGTTTTGTATTTTTATTATTATTATTTTGATAAATGTATTAAAATTTAATTTTAATTCAATTTTATATAATTTGATATTTAAAACTATATATTTTAAAGTTAAAATTTATTTTTAAAATTGTAATATGTTGGTACTAAAATTTTTAATAATAATTTTTTTTTTTTAATTTATTAAAATTTTAGTTTATTTTTTCTTAATTTATTATAACTCAATATATATTTTTTAAATTAAAATTAAATTAAAAATTTTAAATTTATTAAAAATTAAAAATTTATATTTTAATTTTAATTTCTAAATTTTAATTATATTTTTTATTTTTTATTTTAATTTTTAATTTTTTAATTTTAATTATTTTTAGATGTTCTATTTTAGTTATTTTATTTTATCATTTTTTTAATTATGTGGTTTTTTTATAATTGAAAAGTAAAATTGTTTTTGATGTTTTTCTTTTTTGGCTAATTTTTATTCCTTTTTTTAAATTATGTCTTTTTTGGCATTTTTTTTTTTGCACACAAAAATTGACGATGTTATTCTAATATGAACACTTTTTGTTTTGAGGGTGCTTTTTGCACAAAAATATTTGGCTTCACTTTGATTTTTTTAAAATGTTGAAAAGTTGAATTGGAAATTCTTGAAGCCTTTCTCGCCTCTGACCTAGGTCTATCCGACTCTGCCCCTGCTCCGACATTATAGGCTCCTTGCATCACCCTGTGGGCTTTGCAGTTGTTGGCCCTACATGGGCTCCCCACGAGGCCCCTTATTGGAGCTAGATGGTGGTAGGTCTGCCCCCACTTTCAGAGATCTGGTTGCTGGTAGTTCGCCTAAGAATGATTCCTCATTATTTAATTCCCTCACTAACTACTCAGCTTTCGCCCTCCCTAATATCACTGCTATGACCTTTGACAGCAAGCAGAACAAATGAAAATAGGTTGCGGACCTCTCAGTGAACCACGTTGTAAACACTTGAGCCCCTAGCACTACATTTGTAGTAAAGGATGCTTCCAACAAGGAAGCCAGTGCACCAAGGGCATCAAAGAAAACAAGTATATGCCACCCAAAAGCTAAGAGGGCTCCAAAAGTAACCATCCAAGATTTGAATAGTGTGGTCTATAGAGAATATATGCAGGAGCACATTGTGATATGCAAATTCATCAGAATCTGGGCCAACAGAGAGATCCCTCAAGGGTTGGATTCATCCAAAATGGACACTAAAGGGAGAAACCAACCTACAACTCAGATCAAAAGGTTTATTTACTATATTTTTCAGTCTCTTCAAAGACCAAGATAAAATTTTTGAAGGAGGCCCTTATTTCTTCAACGTAGCAGGTCTTCACATGAGTTTTTGGAAGGAAAACTTCACACCCGAAAAAGAAAATTTCACAAAAGTTATTGTCTAGGTTAGGTTGTATTCCCTTCCCATAGACTACTGAGTGCCCTCTGTCCTCAAAGCCATCGGAGATGAACTAGGAGAATACATGCAAATGTTCGAGGGAGCCAAAAACGGGCACTACATCTGGTATTCAAGAATATGTGTTTACATCGATGTCTCAAGGAAACTACCAGAAGCCATAAGGCTCAACTAGATCGATGACATATGGAAAAAAAACATTGACTATGATCATATACCTTTTATATGGAAAAATTTCCATGACCATGGGCACCTATTCCATGATTTCCCTAAAAAAAAAGCACCAACAACCAAAGACAACACCAGCAAGAAGAAGGACAAGTAGGGATACCCTAAAGTTGGAAAAAAAACAAACAGAGTAAAAGATCATACACAAAGAAATATCAAGTCAAGGTCTCTAAACATAAAAAATATGATGTTATGAGCTCCACACAGGAGGAACTAGCCCATCGTAACATTATGGAAGAACAACACAAGCAACAAGAACATTCCTCATAAAACAACCATCTAGATGTCGAAGCTCCAAATCACAACATTAATGAAAATGAATAGAATCCAGAAGATATAGAGATGGAGCAGGCACAAGAAACATCCACGCTAGAGGAAAATGTGATAGAAGAGGTTCTGGAGGGAGTCGACCTCCAAAAAATTGTAAAAAATAGAAAAACAATGGCATAGATGCCATCCCAAAAGATCAGATCCAAAAAATTGAAGAGGAATTCATCTTACAAGAGGGTATGAATCCAACCTCAAAACAAAACTCCATGGGAAAAGAAGTAAGAAAATGAATTCTAGCTAATCTAAATGTAGGAAAATACTTCCCAAATGGACCTAAGAGAAAGTGTGGTTGGAAACCCACCAGCCAGCTCCTTCGAGAGTTAGGTGCCCACCTCATCAATGAAGGAAAGGTAAGAGCCATAACCATACCCCCCAAAATTTCTCAATGATTTTCATTTCTTGGAATATTAGGGGACTCAATAGTCCAAGAAAAAAAAAAGATTCTGAAAAATAGAATAACATCTGATAAACCAAATATTATGTTGCTCCAAAAAACTAAGAGTTACCTAGAAAGAATGGGTATGATCAAGAAAACTTTCTTCAAAAACTATAGCCATGCTCCAATCTCAACCAGATGCTCTGTGGGTGAACCACTGTTTAGAAGAAATCTCCATTCGAGCTCATCGATTCAAATGCCACAAGACATACTCTAACAATAGTAATGAAAATCATAGGAACTACGAACAACATATGTGTTACCAATGTCTATTCTCCCCACACAGTGGTTGAAAGACTCGAGCTGTTAAGCAGTCTCAGCAAAGTAAAAATATGTTTTAACTACCCTTACAAAATTATAACAGGGGATTTCAATATGGTGATCAACTTGAAGGAAAAGAAAGGGGGTCTGAGGAAGTTGGATAAATACTCAGAGGATTTCAAGGCAGTTGTAGATGATCTAAGGGTCATATACATACCTACCAAAAATGGTTCCTTCATCTGCAAAAACAGGCATGGTGGTGATAGACAGATAGCCTCAAAGTTTGACCTCTTTCTCCTTTCGGAGGACATCTGCCTCACCTCGTAGGAAATTAAAGCTAGAATCCTTCCTCAGGTGGGCTCGAACCACTGGCTTATCTCCCTGTCTATCTAGATCTTAGTCAGATCCAAAAATAAACCCTTCAAATTCGAAGCTTTCTAGCTTGATCACCCAGAATTCTTGGAAAAAATGAAAGAATGGTGGGAGACGCCTTAGCCCAAACAAGGAAACAAAATGTATAGGTTCCAGAAAAAATTGAAATTCATCAAGGTAGAGATAAGGACCTAGAACAAAAAAATTTTGGCAACATCATCTCGGAGAAGAAATTAAGGGAACTAAAAAAAGGAGCCCTGCAAAAAAAAAATCATCAATAAAGGCCTCAATGTGCAGTTAAAATAGGATGAAATCCATCTGCAGAACAACTAGATGCAAAAGGTTTCCCAAGAAGGAAAAATTCACAATAAAAATCCTGCATAAAATGGTTGAAGTGCGGGGAGAAAAATACCACCTTCTTCCATCGCTCTATGATCCAACACAGGAAAACAAATAGAATCCTAATCCTCAAGACCAAACAGGGAGTTACAATACACACCCATGCAGAGCTTGAAGAGGAAGTCACCAATACTTTGGCTCGCTCCTCACTGAGAGTAACAATAACAGCTCTGAAGCTATAAAAAAATAATTGATCACATCCCAACTCTCTTGGTGTGGGAACACAATCAAATGCTTCCTAGAAAGGTCTCGATGCAAAATGTTGAGGAGGTGCTTATGTCCATGCCCAAGGGAAAAGCACCTGGCCCGAACGGGTTCACTGTTGACTTCTTCAAAGCATGATGGCCCATGCTGAAAATGAAAGTTCATGAATTAGTGGAGGAGCCTTGGATTCAAAATTAAATCCTAAAATATTTGAATGCCACCTTCCACACTTTGATTTTGAAATCTGATGATGTTGTCTCCCCTGAAAAGTTCTGGCCCATTTCTCTCTGTAATGTCATCTATAAAATCATTTCCAGGGTCTTGACAAACCAAATCAAGATTATCCAACCCCTCATTTCTTAGCATCAATCGGGTTATGTTGAAGGTCGACAGATTCTGGATAGAATGGTTCTCTCTCAAGAAATCATCCATTCTCTCAAATTTCAAAAGAAACCTGGCATGCGTGTACAATTGGACATGTCCAAAACCTTTGATAAAATCATTTTGGAATACATAAGGAAAGTTCTAGAGGCTTTTGGCTCCAACAAGGGCTGAATTAAACGGATCATGGCTAAGGTTTCAGGGGATGTTTACTCCATTCTTCTCAATTTATCTACCTCCCACATCATCAGCCCCACTCGATGCATTAGGCAAGGGGACCCCATATCTCCCTTTCTCTTTGTTATCATGGCTGAGGGGCTCGGTCGTTCCATTTCGACTTCCTCCTCCAATAGATCTATCTCAGGAATAAAAATTTATATCTTAGCTCTTGCATCTACCCACCATAAATTTGTATATGACACTCTACTCATGGGTACTCCCTCTATCAAAGAAGCCCTAGATTTCAAATCCATCCCGACTGAATTCTCTAATGCCTTGGGTACCTCCATTAATGTGGAAAAATTCAAGTTGTTCTTCCTCAACACCTCCCTACCCATCCAAAAAAATATGGACATAATTTTGGAATTCAGACGCAACACCTTCCCCTCCAAATATCTGGATGTGCCCCTGACGGATAAACCACAAGTCAAATCCAACTCAGAAAACCTAACTACCAAGTTGGAAAAAAAACTAGTCAAATACACCTTCCGAACCCTAAACTTTTTCAATCTCCTGGTGCTTATCAAATTAGTCCTGTAGGGCCATCCACTCTATCAATATTCAGCCTTGGCCACCCCCAAATCAATTTCTTGTTACCTCAGAAACATCCAAAGAAACTTCCTCTACAAAGGAAAAAAGGACAATGGAGAATGGGTGTTGGTGGCCTAGGAAAAAGTCTGAAAATTGAAGTAGAAAGGAGGTCTGGGTCTTCGAGACCCTGAAATGATGGGAAAATCCTTATGGGAAAAACGTGGTGGAAATGGATAACCAACTCTCGTTCCTCTTGGGCTGAATTATGCAAAGAAAGATATGCTCCCACTCCTCGTCTTGATACTCTCATCCACTTAAGTGGCATGATCAAAGGCTTCGCAATGTGGAATCAAGCTTGGGGAAATAAGGGCATTATCCAAAATCATTGCTTCTGGGAAATTGGTGATGGTGAAACTACCTTATTCTAGGATGACGAGTGGGAACAGAACCCAAAGTTTAATCAAGATCAATATGGACAGATCAAAACACATATGGAGAACAATTTTTTTTATTGTTGAAACACTACTAGAAGACCAATAACGAAAGCCCAGGGTGGAGGGAGTGGCTTGAAGCTTCATATTGGGATCACCTAATCTATCATTTGTCCTGTAAGAGTCTTTTTGAATAGATCAATCAAATACAGATACAAATTGAAGGTGAGAATGACAAACTTAGGTGGGGGAAGAACCCAACCAAGCACATTAATATCAAGGAAGCCTATAGCTATGTTGTTTCCCCCAATCCTATTCCCTTTGATCGGAAATGGAAGGCCTTATGGGACTACAAGAATTGGCCAAACATTTCCATATTTCTCTAGTTAATTATGCATAAGAAAATACTTAGTTTGGACAATCTAAAAAATAAGGGCTTCATTGGCCCCTCTAGGTGCACACTTTGCAGAAACGCGGAGGAAACTACCAATCACCTGTTAAATGAATGCACTTTCGCCTCCAATATATGGAATTGGGCCTCCCCGGTCTTCATATCTATTAATAGAGACCCCTCCTCCATTATCCTAACCATTGAATTACGGTTTTCCTCCTTCTCTCTCATTCACAGATCAATCACGCCTGGAACCTCCTCCCATGAATAATATGTTGGTATCTATGGAAAGAAATAAATTCCAGTATATTCAAAGACTTGTAGAGGTCGAAATAAAAAATCATATCCTCTATCAAGTAGATACTCTGTGAATTGGTTTCCCTCTCACAGTCTTCCAATCCTTCCAATCCACCTTCTTAGGATCACCTCTGCATTCTGCTCATGCTGGACATCTCTTTCTCTGTCCCTCCCTAGATATCCCGCACCCTCCCCCCAGGCTACCAATCTATTATGGATGCCTTTGGAGACAAGTTTCATTAAGACTACCTTGGCACTACCAAATGCAACCCTGCAAATTCAGGCTTTGGTTGAGCTTTCAGAAATTACACAGGGAAAATCATATGGCTCTATGGCGGCAATCTAGGCCATTCAACAAACAATGCAGTTGAAATTCAAGCTCTGGAACATGGTTTGGAAATTTCAAGGGATCAAAACTTATGGCCTCTAATTATGGAATGGGATTAGATGGTCACTACCAAAGTTTATTGGAAACTCCAATAAGGCTGAAGTGCTACATAGGTTTTGGACAGTTGGCGACACAACACGATTGTTCATTAGATAGAAATCCATATCAACCATGCCAAGGGTGTGTCCTTCCATGCTACCCGACATAGAGCATTTTATCACTCAGATTCTCCTTGAAGTTGTTGGGAAGAGGAAAGGGGTCCAAGGTAACCACAAACCAAATTTTAGGTACAGAATCTAGCCAATCTGTACCCAGAGTGGGTTCTCTCTTTAAGTTTTAGCTTTGTTTTGAAAGACATTCGGCTAGTTATGAAAGTTTAGGGATTTTGATTGTGTTTGGGTGGTGGAATTCAATAGCAGAGGGGTAGGATTGAATAGTTTAGGCCATTGGGCTAATGGAGTCAAAGAAGATGGCTTAACTGGATTTGGTTTCTTAACAAGGGAGGGTTTCACAAGGTAAGGTAGTGAAATAGGGAACAAATAAAGACAAAAAATAAATGGGATGGATTCAAAATGGGTGAAGGGAAATTAAGAATCCTTCAACCTATTTGAAAGAGGCAAATTGAATGATTATTAATAAAGGGCAATTAAGAATTATTTACCAAATAATCAGAATGAATAAACTAGGAAACAAGAGCAATTAAGAATTCACTGTTCATACTAGTTCAGAGGAAAACATTAAGAATAACAACGGTTGAAAACAGATTGCACTCAAGCACTTTATGAATTATTTTTTTCATTTATCATTCATATAAGAAACATAGATGGTATAATAAACAAGAACACTCTAAAACATAAGGTATAGAAGACTTATTGATCCAGTGTGTGACTCAAGAATCCTATGAAAAGTCCTTTGCATCAATTCTTTACCCAGCTAGCCATACAAAATTTGTCCAACAACACTTTATTCAAAAATAATCAGTATTACAGCAAACTCTAAGAATCCACCCCCCTCAATACTCTAATTGAGGGAGTATTTATAAAAAAAATTACAAAAAATATCTCCTAACAGAGTAAGATATATTTTAGGATGACTCATGAATAAGTTACAAGAAAATAGAGACAAATAGTCTCGTAGATAGGAGAAAAGGAAAACCGATGTTGTGCTGTTCCTATTTTTGTGAGTGTGCTGGAGGCAAGCCCTATGATTTGGCTTGCTGCTGTCTTCTTTAGTAACTCTGTGCTGGCTGCCCTGTTTTTACTGATACTCTTTATCTGTGCTAATACGCTTTGACCTGTTTGATCTCTGTTTATCCTTTTTACCATTACTTACTGTAGTAAATAACCAAAATTCATCCAAGGATATTTTTACAAAATGTCCAACATATCTTCCCACCATTGTGTTTCTGGTATTCTGGTTCTTTGAATCTTTCTCAGGGTTTCATCAATTTTTGTGTATCTAAAAAAGGTAGGCTGAATTGGAAATAAGTGCTTTACCTCATGTTCGACGTAGAACAAGTTTTCTAGACTGTCATAAAGAACTCTTCCTGTAGGCAACGCTTTTTCTACTGATGAACTTGTTGATGGACCTGCCTGGTTGTATGCATACTAATTCAATTTCTCCCTATAGTCTTGATGACTCATTAGTTTATCATGAATAATTAAAGGACTTGGCAACCCTTTACTCTGCAAAATATCAAATCTTTTCATAAAAGGATTGATTTCTTCCTGCATATCATGGCACCTTCTTTCTATGTTTTGCATCAGAGTTCTTTTAGTAAAAACCTTTTTTACTTCCAAAATTGTCCCTTTTCTATCTTGAATGCCCAGCTCTTCAAGCTCATATTTGTTCCTGGTATTTAAAAATTGTAAGAGCTCACTGGCTTCTTCAGGCATATTTCCTAATTCTGCCCTTGCATTTTGAACTTCTTCTAGAGCCAGTTTAACTAAATCATTTTTCTCATAAATTATTTGGATTGATGGCCAAACATCATTTATTGATTGAGTGATGTTGGCCCAAATAATTCTCTTGACTTCTTTCAAAGGTTTCTCAAATATGAGATCTTTTTCTAATGTTTTCACCAAATTTTCTAACCCTTTGATCTCTCTTGTCTTTTCTGCAACATTTATCTTTGAGAGATCATACTTTTGTTCCAAGGTAGTAAATTGTTCCTTTACTTTTTGGAGTTCTGTAACTTGGAGCTTCAATTCCTCCATTGATTTTATTAGTTCCTTTGTGCTCAAATTGGCAGTGTTACCCTGTGCTAGTCCTGCTGACTGCCCTGTTGTTGTTGTACCTATGACCACTTCTACTGTGGCTGCTGGGATGTTTGGTGCTAGTGTTGTCCCAAGTGTAGAAGGGATTGCTGTTGAGACTACTAGTATCACATCAGGAGGTTGAGAGGTCAACTCTCCCTACTTGTCCTTCAATGATTTTTCAAGTTCTTGCTCAGTCTCATCCAGTTATTCATTAAATTTTAAGAGCAAATCCATCATCTCTTCTTCAGATTGTTGCTTTATGAGCTCAGCAATTTGTGGATGTCTTGAAGGTGGCAGCTTTAGTTGTTTCCTTAGGGTAGCAATATCTTCGTCTTTATTTTTTATTAAGGCTTATGTAGCTTTAACCTATTTCGGATCATGACCCAATCCAATAATTATTTCTTCTAAAGACTTTATTCTATTATCTTTGGCCTGGGAGGAAGATTTTTCCAGATGCAGTTAGGCAGTTGTATTATCCAAGGAATTTTGCAACCTTTGGGCCATCATTGCCTTACCAGTCAAGGTTGAATAAATCATTTCTCCAGTTTGTTTATGCACTTCAATCTGATCCAAAGGATGAATATCCTTTGCTATGACTTAAAAATTGGTTCTAAGGTAGTCTGCTGCTGTTTGAGGCTGATGCACTTTAGGCTTGAAATAACTCATTACCATTTTACCTTCCTTGATGTCATAGGCTGACATCAATATTTGTTGATTTGTGGGGGCCATCTTCAAATATTGATTATAAACTTGAAGTCTCAATGGATCATTTCTGGCTTTTATGTCTATAAATGTCTTCCTGATATCCCAAGTGTCCTTCACTGGTGGTCTGAAGGATGAGACCTCTACACTTTGTTTTCTTTCTAGCTCCTTTCTCTATGAGCTAGTAGATGTCCCACTAACTGGGAATGTTTGCTGGCTGTCTACTCCTTCTCTCCTCTGACTATCAGTGGTCCCTTCAACAAATTCTTCTTCTAAGAGGGGATTTAATCTTTTCCTTTTGGTACCAGTCTATTCTAAAGGTCTGCTGGTAGGGGTAGATGTTTCACTATCTTTCTTTTTATTTCTTTCCTCATTTAGGGGAGTTTGAAAGAATTGAGGTTCTACCACATTGACCTGAGTGAGAGAAGTCTGCATTTGGGCATGCTCCTTGGAAGTTTCGGGCTGCTCAGACACTATGGATTGCTTTGTGGCTTGTGTTGTCATTTCTTTTTCCTTACCTTTGGATGTTGCTATGGCTGGTGTGCTGGTTTCCTATGAGTGTTGTTGAGAGGTTCCAGCACATGAGGGACCAATCCCTAATCTTCGTGCCTGTCCAAAATAATCCAGGTAAAGTATTTTCTCAAGATATCTTATAACATTCTCAACATCGACCTATTCAGTATCATTTTCTATTAGAGTCCCTTCCATCCATTCATCCATGTTTGCAAATTGTTCAATCTCTGGAATCCTATGGTGAATGTATGGTGACAATCTATTCTTCATTATTCTATCACATATAAAGTTGTCAGGGTCATATGGTACCCACCAAAAACTCTTTTTCAAACTAAGATAATCTTCCAGAATTCCTTCTGCTTCTTTCCATGCATCCCTACTGTTATAGACAAAAGGGCCTAACTGACTCTTGATTCTAAGTTGATCTTTCTTCATGGCACTACAAAAATGGACCAGGTTTGAATTTATCATTTGCCTGAAATATTCCAAGGTAAAGAGCCTCATTGCAACATACTTTGGTAACTTAAAAGGGCAGAGCTCACACCCATATATCCTGATTTTTGTATGGTTTTTGTATAGGTACCAATCACCTATCCTGTATTGCTTGGAGAGCTAAAGGCTTTTCTTCATCTCACCATTGATCCTACAAGATGAAAATCCTGTTAATAAGGTGGTTGTTGGGTTAAAAAATAGGACAATGAATTCACTGTATGAGTAAGGGGACTCAAAGGAACTATGGAAAACTACAGACCAGAAGATTACAGACCTAAGGTTTCCTATGGTGTCAAGTTTCATGATAGGGAAGGGGAAGTCCTTTGATTGATAATAGAGCATAATATGGTATATAAAAGTGGATTATTTGAAAACTCTTTCATTTTCCAATCTCATGGACTGGTCATGAATCTTGTCAGCAATGTAAGAGGCAAAGTCATATTTGACAGCAGGGGGCTGTCCAGGAGTAAAAATTGACAACAACACTAGGGTTATCTCATCAACGTACCCACTAGTGTTGAATCCCATTATTAAATATATCATATCCACTATAAGTCTGCCCATATCTGTGAAAAAGGTATGTCCATAAGGAGGGGGGCCTTTAGGTTGATGCTTTTGTAGCATGAAAGTTTGACAGAGGTGATTCAGTTCTTCTTGGGATAATTTTGTGGATTTTTCAAGTAAATCTCCCATGGAAACAGGATTCAGGGCTTGATCGGGATGAAATTGTAACATTTCATTGATGGATTGAGTAGTTATTGGAGAAAGAATGGTTTGATTTGGGGACATAACTACTTGTTGATTATGGTCATAATTGGCATGGAAGTGATAAATTATTTCAGGAAAGACATGAACTAAGGGTAGAAAATACATAGGAAGATTAGATTCCCACAGTCCAAAAATATCAGAGCCATTCAGGTAATTATCTCTGCTTTGGCAAAATATTTTCAGGGGATTTTCGCTAAAGGTGAGGTCTTTTATCTAGAAGTCCCTATCTGCTAGAGGTAGATAGTCTAAATATTTATGGGGAGAATTCAGGGGTGCAACAGTTAAAGCTACAGGGGTTTCCATTTCTGGTTTTTGTGGATTCAGAAAGGAATTTAGGTTTTCAGTGGAAAATGGGAAAAACATACAGGTATAGGAGCTTATGTGGTAAAATAAAGAATGAATTATACTGTATTTGAATCTTTTTTCTATGGAATTAGAGTATAAAATCAAGACTTGCAGGGTTTTGGCAGAAATTGGATAAATACCTGTGACTAGTGCGAAAACAGTTTCAGGCAAAAGTTGACAGGTTCTGGGCTGGTTCAGCTGCAAATTTCTTAGCAAGGTGGCGGTTGGAAATCTTCGACAGTTGACATTGACGTTCTTTGCATGGGAACACTGGTCACAATATAGAATGATGAAAATGATGTTTGTTTATTCTATTAACAAAGTCTAGGTTGGCGGGGGGTTTTTTATTCGGGTGGATGACATGCGCGGGAAATGTTGTTTTGTCATATGCGGAGGGCGGTAAGTGGTATGATATCGCACCACTTTTGGGGAGGGGCAGTATTTGGCTGGGAGCCAGCAATTCCATAGGTTTTGTAATGCGTGGTGGGGCACTATTCACAAATCTGCTCCATGATCGCATGCTAACGTTTGGTCGTGGAGGGCCATGTGATATGCACGATAGCCGTTGGATGTGGGGGGCTTGATCAGACCGCTATCAGGGAAGCGAGGTGATGGGAGGTTAATGAGGGCGGGTCCCATATCAGGAGAAACGTGATTGGTTAGGAAAGTTATTAATTAACCATGGGGGTTAATTAATCCTTTTTTAATGTTAATGTTGTATTATGGTTATATTTTAACCAAGGGGCGGGATATATAAAATTTGGGGATTTTGTATAGTTATAGTAATACGGGAATGGGTAGATTTTTGTAGGGGAAATAAATAATATAAGTTAAAATTTAATATGTCAAAATGAATGAAAAAGCACCAAGTATAAAATCATTAGGATTGTGTATTTAACTTAGGCTTAAATGAAAAAGGGTTTTTATGGGATACTGTGTAATTTTCCTAAGTAAAATAGGATTTTACGTAGGAAAAGACTTATGGAAGTAAATGAATGACTTATGGATGGTTTTAAGTACTTAGGCTTTTAAATTATTGGGTCGAGGGTCCGGTCCCTCTAGAAGTCAAAGAAATGCTCTGAGCCGCTCTAATTTTCAAATGCCTTAGTACTTAGGGGAAATTAGTGAAATTTTTAGGGAAAAATGAGAAGGGGAGTTAATCATTTGACCTTGTTTTTCTTGAAATTCCTCCAGTGTAATGTCTGCCTTGCACTTGTGATGAAAGTAAAGATTAACACATTTAGAGTCATTATCCATCATATGTAATTCTGCAACATCATCTACCTACCGTACCTACTTTAACCTAACATTTTTTCTTCTTTATTAGGGTGCACTTAGACTGGCAAACCCTTATCACACTTTCTTTTCTTTTACATGTAGAAATCTATCTAAGCCTAACCTTATTACATCAAAGGGCTCAGATTAAGCTATTGAGCTCCTTTTATTTACTCTACCTATCTACTTATCTGCCAAGATTAAACGGTTTGGTCAAATTTTATTCTCTATCTCTAAAACATAAAATTCAAACATGAACTAGCCAAGCTTAAGCTATTTGACTGTTCACCAATTCTGGGATAAGTTACAAGTTGCACACAATTTGTTTATTACATAAGAGCAAAAAGTAGTGGCATTTAGACTTGCACACTTTCCTTGGCCTTTCTTTTAGTGGGGTTAATTTTCTTTCACTTTTTGGCCACTTTGTTCTTCTCACCCTTTGATTTTTCTTTTAGGGTATACCCTCTTTACATTTTTTAATTTTTTTAATTTTTTGACAATATGGAAAACCTTTGCAACAAAGAAAGGTATGAACATATTACATAGCCCATCAAGTCAATCATGATATATGACACCTATTGGTATAGGAGCATAACACTGGCTCCACTTGGGGATGGTTTTTCCTGGTGAAAAGTCAAGAACAACGGGTCAGTTGGCCTCAGAATGATTTTGGCTTAACTATGGAATCTTCTTCTGCTTGTTGCTTTATTGTATGTATGACAGTGACACTTATAAAGCTTATGGCCTTCTCTTCGGGCTTCAACTCTAGCAAGTTACTATCCATTCAAAACTGTGATATTACAAAGGATATAGTATGTACATGTTAAAAATCAGGATACATTAATAAGTAGGATCAAGGTAATGTTTCAACATTCGACCATTAACTGGCCCTTCTTTAGTTTCTATACCATCCAAGTTTTTCAAATAATATGTATTGTTTCCTTGTAAGGCATAGATAATATAAGGTCCTTTCCATAGGAAGTCAAACTTCCCATGTTTTCCCTTATCCTCTCTTCTGGAATCCCATATTAACACTTTGTTTCCAAGGTAGAAATCATTTGCCTTGGTTCTTTTATCAAATATCTTCTTAAGCTTCTCCTGCAATACTTGGGATCTTTGATATACTTCCTCTCTGGTCTGCTACAGATTGATGGTCTGGTTTATCCTCCTTTGAATATCATTAGGTTCAACCTGAGATTCTTGAAGTAATTTAATTACAGGAACTCCTAAAGATGAAGGAGATACAACCTCCATGCAATAGAATAACTCATAAGGACTGGTCCCAATAGAGTTTTTGGTGGTGAGTCTGTCTGCCCATAGTGCATTTGTAAGTTTATTGTGCCAATTTTTCTTGTTTTCCTCCAACAATTTTTTAATAATATTAATGAGGCTCCTGTTGGAGGAATCAGCCAGTCCATTACCTTGAGGGTAATAGGCTATGGAATGGACTAAGGTGATATGGTATTTGTTACAGAAACTTATCATCTTCTTGGATTTGAAGGCAGTAGCATTGTCAGTTATGATTTTATCAAGACAGCCAAATCTAGATAATATGTTGGTTTCTAAGAAACCTATGATCACGGTGTCATTGGCTTGTCTGGAAGGAATGGCTTCTATCCATTTGGTGAAATAGTCTATGGCAGTGAGGATCCATTTGTGTTGGCCAGAAGAGGGAGGATGGATTTCTCCAATGAAGTCTAGGCCCCATTGTTGGAAGGGTTTTTTAGTGGAAATTGGTCTCAGGGGTAAAGGTAATAGTTTTCTCTTGCCTTCAAAAATTTAACATTTATGGCATGCAGTGACAAATTTATTTACATCAGTGAACAAGGTTGGCCAATAAAAGCCAGCCCCTCGGATCTTATCTGTAGTTGATTTCCAGTAAAGTTGTCCACCACAGTCTCATGCATGAAATTCTTGGAGAGCCTTGTCAGCTTCTTCTTTTAATAAAAAATTCAATAGAATACCTTCATGATATTTCCAAAAAAGAACATTATCTAAAATATAAAACTTTGAAGATTTCATCTTTAAAAACCTTTTCTTTGTTCTGGATAACCCTGGAGGATCTTGCAGGTTTAATAGTACATAAATTATATCAGCATAGCAAGGTGAATCTAAGAAGGCCCGACTGATTTGTGGAGTCACCATCTCCAGTTCGTTATCCAATTCATTAATGTCCAGGGCTTGACAATTTTTTTCTGTCATGAGCTTGGCCAATCCCTGTCCTTTTATAAGCTTTGTAGGTTTTATTTCAATATCATACTCTAATATGGTAGCAATCCATTTACCTCTTTTTCCCTCAATTCCATCCTGGGTTAAGATGTATTTGACAACAGCATTTGGTACATAGGCTATCACATGGGAGTACAATATGTAGACTCTAAAGTATTTAATGGCTTTTACAAGTGAAAAAGCTTGTTTTTCCATGATTTTGTACTTTAATGGTGCATCCCTTAGTGCTTTACTAAAAAAGGCTATGGGTTTCTCACATCCTTGATCATCCTTTTGTAATAAAATAGCTTCTATAGTGTGTTCTGATGCAAATGAAAATATTATGAAGTCTCTATCAAATTGTGGACTTGTAAGGACCAGTGTTATGGTCAAAGCCATTTTAATTTCTTCAAATGCTTGTTTGGCTTCTACAGTCCATTTAATACTTGAATCCTTTTTTAACATATTATCAAGCAATCTAATTAGTTCAGCTAAATTAGATATGAATCTTGTCAAAAAATTTATTTTTCCTAGGAAAGCTTGAAGTTCTTTGACATTTCTAGGGTGAGGTATCTATAGTATAGCTTCTATTCTAGTAGGATCAATTCTAATACCATCTTTGGAGATGATATGGCCCAAGATTTTACCTTCCTCCAGACCAAACAAGGACTTCTTTGGATTCAAAGAGATACCATATTTTCTGCATTTTAGGAATACTTGTCTGAGGTGGTCCAAATGCTGTTGATCTGATTTAGAAAAAATAGTTAAGTCATCCAGATATATAACAAGAAATCATGAATTTCTTTTGCAAATGCTATGTCCATTGCTATTTGGAAGGTTGCTCCTGCATTTTTAAGTCCAAATGGCATTTTAACATACTTGAATGTGCCCCATGGTGTTGTGAAAGTCATTTTTTCTTGGTCATCGGGATGAACCAGAATCTGGTTATATCCTGAGATCCCATCTAGAAGTGAAATCCTAGAAGCACCTACTACCCTTTGTAAAATGTGATCCATCTTGGGTAAAGGGTAATTATCCTTTAAAGAAACCTTATTTACCTTTCTTAAATCAACACATAATCTGATTTCTCTAGTTTTCTTCCTAGTATGTACTAAATTAGACACCCACTCTGAAAACCTAATGGGAACAATTATCCCTGCTTCATACATACGTTTGATTTCTTTTTCAATTAAGGGTAGCAATATAGGGTTAATTCTTCTGAGTTTTTGTTTGAATGGTTTCTGATTTTCTTTCAGAGGTATTGTATGTTGAATTATAGAGGTGTCATATGATTTCAAGTCTTCACAGCTTCAGGCAAAGACATCCTGGAATTCTCTCACTAATTCAACATATTTTAGTTTTTGGTCAGAGGGCAAAGATTTAGATAACTTTATCATTTTTGGATTTTCTTCAGTCCCCAAGTTATAATCCTCAATATCTGCTTTTAATGGTTCCATCTTAGGTTTCTTTGGAATATCATTAGAATCAAAGAGATATTCTAGAGGAGTTAATCGTTTAGGCAAATGATTGTCTTTTAAATTAATGACTTCAGATTCTTCTTCCATAATCTCATCAACATCCATTTGTTTAGGGTCCGGCATTTCTTTGTTGCTGAACTTTTTTGGATGAAGCATTTGAATTTCACTTTCTTCTGGAATGTGTGTTTCTAGCTCATTTGTTTGATCAAATTCAATAATTGTATCTACATCTATGTTACTATTAGAAAATTCTTTATCTAAAGTTAGGAAATTATTAATCTGCTCATCACTTTCAAACACTTGCCAGTTTTTTAAATTGTCAGGTATGGCTGGTATGTGTCTAATCTCAGCTGTGAACTAATGATTAGGTTCGAATGGTAATTTGCAGGTGCTGGCAAACATTTCTAGACTATGGGCGTGCAAGTTGTGTTTTCTTGGGATTTTATCAAGCTGAGTTTCCAGAAAAGTATTGAGTATCTCTATAACTATTCGTCTATAGTATCTCAGTCTGGGATCGTTTGTTATATACTTCCCTTTGATCTGTTGAATGATTAAATCAGAATCTCCTATGACAAATACTCTAATTGCCCCTAATATTTTGACAAGTTTAAGACCTAGCAAAAGAACTTCATATTCTTCCATATTATTGGTGCACTTAAAGTTTAATCTGTAGGCATGGCCTTCAGCATGATCACTTTCAAGGTTGTGCACCCAAACTCCTGCTCCTGCGCCTAATTTGTTAACTAAACCATCAAATTCTAAGTGCCAAAGAACTTCATGTTCATAATTGGTATCAGGAGTCTCAAGAAATTTTTTAACAGTGAGATTTGGTTTTTTACTTTCTTCTGGTTTCTCTTGGGTATTTTATGTTTCATTGTTCTCTAAGATTTCCTAGATTTGAACACTAGATTTTTCATTTGTAATTTCTTTTGGTTCTGCTGCTAGAACTTCTAATTCAGTGGGAGGATCAATTTCAGCATTATAAAGAATAAATGAATCCATATTAGAGTGTAGTAAATAGATGGGGAAATTTTTGGGTTTCTCCTGACTACTAACTACATATTTTATTAAAGTTTCTTTATATAGTTTCTTAGGGTGGCCGAACACTGAAATAGTAGCGTATGACATGTCCAATTGAAGAGATCCTTGAAGCTTTACACCCTAAGATCTGGACAATAACATGCCATACTTTGGAGGAATATCTGCTACTACTATGTCCATCAAGATTGTTTTTGCAAGGTATTGAACCAGTGAAACACACAAGTCTTTGATTAATCCTAAACATCTCAGCTGACTTGAATCAAAAGAAAAAAGGTCTTTGTATGGCCTGGTGATATCTAGGTCTAATTTCTCCATTATAGATTTGGGCATTAGGTTGTGAGATGCCTCGAAATCAAAAATGGCATTATGAAGTATTTTATCATGTATGTTTAAACTTACATAGAATGGAGGAGTTCCTCCATTTACTGGTTTTCCATTTACTTCAAGGCCAAAGAGTAATTTAGGTTGGTCATCAAAAACGTTTACTGAGTCTTCACTTCCAGTGATCTTGAGTGATCTATTGATTTGACTTTGGTATACATCATGTTTAGCTAATTTAGAAAATGGAATAACTATTTTTAATTTGCCTACTTCAGTCTCCAGATTAAAAGGTTTTTTATACTAAGTTCTTGTATTTTGGAGATGTGAATTCTCTTTATCTTTTGTATTTTGTGTATTTTTCTCCTTCTCAGGAGTGGGTTTATGGGCTGAGGTGGTTTCCAAATCAACTTCTAGAGGTTCCTCTACATTTCCTTTGGGAGGAAAACTATTGGAGAGTTGTCTGTTATTATTTTGATTATAGGATACATCTTCAATAATTGGGTTAGTAATATTAGGATATGATCTAGAAAAAATATGTACAGGGGTAATATTGGTTTTACGTTTGAGGGGTTGTTTTGTAGCTTTCTGTTTATTGGTTTCAGGGAAATCAATTCTTCTGCTCCTTAGATTATATTGCTTGTGGACTTATAAATGGTTGTATCATATCCCTCCCTAAAGTCAAAAGATTCACCTGACTGAGTTTGGAATTGTTTGAGAATGTGAGCTTCTTGATCCTCTTGGGTCAAGAAAACTTGTTGTTCATTATTGTGTCCCATTAAATTTATTTGAGTATATTCTATTGGTTTATCAGAATTTGAGGCTTCAGCATAATTTTCCTGGAATGGGGGCCTAATGTTTTGGTCAGGACCAGTCTTTCCAGTGTTTTGGTTTTGGTTGTTTCTGAAATTTGGATTTCTCCCAGTATTGCTCGGTTGACCATCCCAAGGAGATTTCCTTTCAATTTTTTCTACTCTATCTCCTAGCCTATCCATCCCTTTAATAATAGCATCTAGTTTCTGTTCAAAGGCTGAGGGTTCTTATTTTAATGGTATCCTCCTTTCACTTTTGGCTTTAGCTCGTTTGGATATTAGGTTGGCTTCAACACTGACAGCTATACTTTGCATATGTTCTAAAGTCCGAGGAGATATTTCCCTAAGCTGGTATGCCATATCAGAATCAAATCCATCAGGGAATTTTATTAATGCTAAATCTAGAGGAGGTCTGAGGTTTTGAGGGATAGCATTCTAAATATTATTGAACCTAGTGCAGTAATCTTGCATAGTTTCTTGTGTTCCTCTCTTCAGGTTTTCATATTCTAATAATATTTGGAGAGGATCGTTCTTCTTTTCCCATCTGTTTAAGAATGTTCTATAAATATCTTCTAGGTCGTTGATATTTTTTACAGGAAGGGCTCTAAACCAAGTTCTGACTTCTCCAATCAGACTTTGAACAAATATTCTCATTCTTACATCATTTGCATCTATTTCAAAATAATCAGTCATTTTTTTAGTATGTTTTTGTGCAATGTAGGTATCAAAACCATCAAATGGAGTGATTTTACTTTGGTAGTCTTGGGGCATAGCACCTAGATTGACTGGTAATACCAATGGAGCATATCTATTCGCCATTGCAGTAGGTAGTGATAAAACAATAGCTGAGGTTGATCTGGGAGTGGTGGATGGAGGGGTGGAAGGGGTGGTTTGAGGAAATGTTAATGAACTTGGAGAGGCTGTAGTGATCACAGAAAGATTTAGTTTTCCTTCAGAGGGAAGCTCTGATTGTACAAAGTTCCGTAAATGTTTTTCAAGATGTGAAGTAACAAATTCAAGTTGTAAATCTTCAATAAATACTAGGTCTTGAACCAAGTGGGCCAACTCAGATTCATAAAAAGTTACAAATAAAAAGGTTTCAAATTTCTCATCAAAGGGTTTGTCCTCAAGGTAAATCCACTTCACAGGACAAGATCTTGATCTACAGAGAGGCCGAGAACTAGCAGAACTCTCTTGGCTCTCCTGTCTCCAAAGGATTCTAGGGATCAGATTAGGATTTTCAAACACAAGTGGTGGATTTGGATCAGGATTAGCTTTGGTGTAATGAGTCCATTCTGAAGCCGGGTTTCTAGGTGACATTTTTTGGTTTTTTGTCCAAATGGAATTAACAATAAAACTTCAACAATTTCTTTAAGAGGTTTTAGATATTAGATATTAGATTTTCTTAAAGATTTATTTGACTAGAGGAACTGATCAAGTGTTTGAAACCAGATGTTCAGTTCATAAACTAGACCGGAGATAGACTGAAGTAGCATTCATTTACTTATGCAATTGCAACGCAAGAGCAGTTCAAAGGATACCTGGCTAACATTAGGCTCCGTCTGTAGTTTATGAAGTAAACAATAGTAACAAGATAATTATTTGGATTCCCCAGTGGAGTCACCACTATGTTATCACTCAGATTCTCCTTGAAGTTGTTGGGAAGAGGAAAGGGGTCCGAGGTAACTACAAACCAACTTTTAGGTACAAAATCTAGCCAACCTGTACCCAGAGAGGGCTCTCTCTTTAATTTTTAGCTTTGTTTTGAAAGATGTTAGGCTAGTTAAGAAATTTTAGGGATTTTGATTGTGTTTGGGTGGTGGAATTCAATAGCAAAGGGGTAGCACTGAATAGTTTAGGCCATTGGGCTAATGGAGTCAAAGAAGATAGCTTAACTGGATTTGGTTTCTTAAAAAGGGAGGGTTTCACAGGGCAAGGTAGTGAAATAGGGAACAAATAAAGAATTAAAATAAATGGAATGGATTCAAAATGGGTGAAGGGAAATTAAGAATCCTTCAACCTATTCGAAAGAGGGAAATTGAATGATTATTAATAAAGGGAAATTAAGAATTCTTTACCAAATAATCAGAATGAATAAACTAGGAAATATGAGCAATTAAGAATTCACTGTTCATACTAGTTCAGAGGAAAACATTAAGAATAACAACAATTGAAAACAGATTGCACTCAAGTACTTTCTGAATTATTCTTTTTCGTTCATCATTTAGATATGAAACATAGATGGTATAATAAACAAGAAAACTCTAAAACATAAGGTATAGAAGACTTATTGATCTGGTGTCTAACTCAAGAATCCTGTGAAAAGTCCTTTGCACCAATTCTTTATCCAGCTAGCCATACAAAATTTGTCCAACATCACTTTATTCAGAAATAATCAGTATTATAGCAAAGTCTAAGAATCCACCCCCCTCAATACTCTAATTGAGGGAGTATTTATTCAAAAAATATCTCCTAACAGAGTAAGATATATTTTAGGATGACTCATGAATAAGTTACAAGAACATAGAGACAAATAGTCTCATAGATAAGAGAAAAGGAAAATCGATGTTGTGTTGTTCCTATTTTTGTGAGTGTGCTGGAGGCAGGACAAATGATTTGGCTTGCTGCTGTCTTCTTTGGTAACTCTGTGCTGGCTGCCCTATTTTTACTGATACTCTTTATCTGTGCTGATACACTTTGACCTGTTTGATCTTTGTTTATCTTTTTACCATTACTTACTGTAGTAAATAACCAAAATTCATCCAAGGATATTTTTACGAAATGTCCAACATATCTTCCAACCATTGTGTTTTTGGTATTCGGGTTCTTTGAAGCGTTCTCAGGGTCTCATCAATTTATGTGTATCTGAAAAAGGTAGGTTCAATTGGAAATAAGTGATTTACCTCATGTTCGACATAGAATTAGTTTTCTAGACTGTCATAAAGAACTCTGCCTTTAGGCAACGCTTTTGTTGCTAATGAAATTGTTGATGGACCTGCTTAGTTGTCTGCATACTGATTCAATTTCTCCACATAGCCTTGATGACTCATTAGTTTATCCTGAATAATTAAAGGACTTGGCAATCCTTTACTCTGCAAAATATCAAATATTTTCGTAGAAGTATTGATTTCTTCCTGCATATCATGGCACCTTCTTTCTAAGTTTTGCATCAGAGTTCTTTTAGTAAAAATATTTTTTACTTCCAAAATTGTCCCTATTCTATCTTGAATACCCAGCTCTTCAAGCTGATATTTGTTCTTGGTATTTAAAAAATGTATGAGCTTGTTGGCTTCTTCAGGCATATTTCCTAATTCTACCCTTGCATTTTGAACTTCTTCTAGAACCAGTTTAACTAAATCATTTTTCTCATAAATTATTTGGATTGATGGCCAAACATCATTTATTGACTGAGTCATGTTGGCCCAAAGAATTCTCTTGACTTATTTCAAAGGTTTCTCAAATGTGAGATCTTTTTCCAATGTTTTAACAAAATTTTCTAACCCTTTGATCTCTCTTGTCGTTTCTACAACATTTATCTTTGAGAGATCATACTTTTGTTCCAAGGTAGTAAATTGTTCCTTTACTTTTTTGAGTTCTGTAACTTGGAGCTTCAATTCCTCCATTGATTTTATTAGTTCCTTTGTGCTCAAATTGGCAGTGTTACCCCGTGCTAGTCCTGCTGACTTCCCTATTGTTGTTGTACCTGTGACCACTTCTGCTGTGGTTGTTGGGATGTTTAGTGCTAGTGTTGTCCCAAGCGTAGAAGGGACTGCTGTTGAGACTAATGGCATCACATCGAGAGGCTGAGAGGTCGACTCTCCCTGCTTGTCCTTCAATGATTTTTCAAGTTCTTGCTCAGTCTCATCTAGTCGTTCATTAAATTTTAAGAGCAAATCCATCAACTCTTCTTCAGATTTTTTCTTTATGAGCTCAGCAATCTATGGATGTCTTGAAGGTGGCAACTTTAGTTGTTTCCTTAGGGTAGCAATATCTTCGTCTTTCTTTTTTATTAAGGCTTCTGTAGCCTTAACATCTTTGGGATCATGACCCAATCCAATAATTATTTCTTCTAAAGATTTTATTCTGTTATCTTTGTCCTGGGAGGAAGCTTTTTCTAGATGCAGTGGGGCAGTTGTATTATCCAAGGAATTTTGCAACCTTTGGGCCATCATTGCCTTACTAGTCAAGGTTGAATAAATCATTTCTCCAGTTTGTTTATGCAATTCAATCTGATCCAAAGGATGAATATCCTTTTCCATGACTTCAAAATTGGTTCTAAGGTAGTCTGTTGTTTTTTCAGGCTGATGCACTTTAGGCTTGAAATAACTCATTACCATTTCACCTTCCTTGATGTCATAGGCTGACATCAATATTTTTTGATTTGTGGGGGTCATATTCAAATATTGATTATAAATTTGAAGTATCAATGTATCATTTATGGCTTTTATGTCTATAAATATCTTCTTGATATCCCAAGCATCCTTCACTGGTGGTCTGAAGGATGATACCTCTGCACTTTGTTGTCTTTCTGGCTCCTTTCTCTATGAGCTGGTAGATGTCTCACTAACTGGGAATGTTTGCTGGCTGTCTACTCCTTCTCTCCTCTAATTATCAGTGGTCTCTTCAACAAATTCTTCTTCTGAGAGGGGATTTAATCTTTGCCTTTTGGTGCTAGGCTGTTCTAATGGTCTACTGGCAGGGGTAGCTATTTCACTCTCTCTCTTTTTATTTCTTTCCTCATTTAGGGGAGTTTGCAAGATTGGAGGTTTTGTCACATTGACCAGAGTGGGAGAAGTCTAGATTTGGACCTACTCCTTGGAAGTTTCGGGCTGCTCAGACATTGTGGATTGCTCTATGGCCTGTGTACTAGTTTCTTTTTCCTTACCTTTGGATGTTACCGTGGCTGGTGTGCTGGTTTAATTTTAATGTTGTTGAGAGGTTTTAGCATAGGAGGGACCAATCCCTGATCTTCATACATGTCCAAAAGAATCTAGGTCAAGTATTTTATCAAGATCTCTCATAACATTCTCAACACCGACCTGTTCACTATCCTTTTCTACTAGAGTCCCTTCCAACCATTCATCCATTTTGCAAATTGTTCAATCTCTGGAATCCTATGGTGAAAATTTGTTCTTCATTCTTCTATCACATATAAAGCTGTTAGGGTCATATGGTACCCACCAAAAAATATTTTGCAACTTAAGATAATCTTCCATAATTATTTCTGCTTCTTTCCATGCATCCTTACTGTTAGGGACAAAAGGGCCTAACTGACTCTTGATTCTAAGCTGAGCTTTCTTCTTGGCATTAAAAAAATGGACCAGGTCTGAATTTATCATTTGCCTGAAATATTCCAAGGAAAAGAGCCTTATTGGAACATACTTTGGTAACTTAAAAGGGCAGAGCTCACACCCATATATCCTGATTTCTGTATGGCTGTTGTATAGGTACCAATCACCTATCCTGTATTGCTTAGAGAGCTGGAGGATTTTCTTCATCTCACCATTGATCCTAGGAGGGGAAACTCCTGTTAATAAGGTGGTTGCTCGGTTAAAAAATAGGTCAATGAATTCATTGTATGAGTAAGGGGACTCAAAGGAACTATGAAAAACTGCAGAACAGAAGATTACAGACCTAGGGTTTCCTCTGGTGTCAAGTTTCATGACAGGGAAGGGGAAGTTCTCTGATTGATAATATAGCATAAGATGGTATATAAAAGTGGAGTATTTGAAAACTCCTTCAGTTTCCAATCTCATGAACTGGTCATGAATCTTGTCAGCAATGTAAGAGGCAAAGTCATATTTGATAGTAGGGGGTTGTCCAAGAGTAAAATTTGACAACAAGACTAGGGTTATCTCATGGACATACTCACTAGTGTTGAATCCCATTATTAAAGATATCATATCCACTATAAGTCTGTCCATATCTATGAAAAAGGTATGTCCATAAGGAGGGGGGCCTTTGGGTTGATGCTTTTGTAGCATGAAAGTTTGACAGAGGTGATTCAGTTCTTCTTGGGATAATTTTGTGGATTTTTCAAGTAAATATCCCATGGAAAGGGGAGTCAGGGCTTGACCTGGATGAAATTGTAACATTTCATTGATGGATTGAGCAATTATTGGAAAAAGAATGGTTTGACTTGGGGACATAACTGCTCATTAATTAGGGTCATAATTGGCATGGCAGTGATAAATTATTTCAGGAAAGACATGAACTGAGGTTAGAAAATACATAGGAAGATTGGATTCCCACAGTCCAAAAATATCAGAGCCATTCAGGTAATTATCTCTGCTTTGGAAAAATATTTTCAGGGGATTTTTGCTAAAGGTGAGGTCTTTTAACTAGAATTCCCTATCTGCTAGAGGCATATAGTGTAAATCTTTGTGGGGAGCGTTCAGGGGTACAACATTCAAATCTACAGGGGTTTCTATTTCTGGTTCTTATGGATTCAGAAAGGAATTTGGGTTTTCAGTGGAAAATGGGCAAAACTTACAGGTCTGGGAGGTTATGTGGTAAAACAAAGACTGAATTATACTTTATTTTAATATTTTTTTTGTGGAATTAGAGTATAAAATCAAGACTTGCAGGGTTTCGGCAGAAATTGGATAAATACCTGTGAATAGTGCGAAAACAGGTGTAGGCAATAGCTGACAGGCTCTGGACTGGTTTGGCTACAAATTTCTTAGCAAGATGGCGGTTGGAAATCTTCGACAGTTGACTTTGATGTTCTTTGCATGGGAGCACTGGTGACAGTACAGAATGATGAAAATGACGTTTGTTTGTTTTATTAACAAAGTCTAGGTTGGTGGGGGTTTTTGTTATTTGGGCGAATGACGTGCATGGGAAATGTTGTTTTGTCATATGCAGAGGTTGGTAAGTGGTATAATATAGCACTACTTTTGGGGATGGGCGGTATTTGGCCGAGAGCCAGTGATTCCATAGGTTTTGTGACGTGTGGCGGGGCACTGTTCACTAAGCCACTCCGTGATCATAAGCTAATGTTCGGTCGTGGAGGGCCATGTGATATGCACGATAGCCGTTGGATGTGGGGGGCTTGATCAGATGGCTATTGGGGAAGCGAGGTGATGGGAGGTTAATGAGGGTGGGCCCCATATCGGGAGCAACGTGATTGGTCGGGAAAGTTATTAATTAACCATGGGGGTTAATTAATCTTTTTTTAATGTTAATGTTGTATTATGGCTATATTTTAACCAAGGGGCGTGATATATAAAATTTAGGGGCGGGATATATAAAATTTGGGGATTTTGTATAGTTATAGTAATATGGGAATGGGTAGATTTTTATAGGGGAAATAAATAATATAAGTTAAAAGTTAATATGTCAAAATGAATGAAAGAGAGCCAAGTATAAAATCATTAGGATTGTGTATTTAACTTAGGCTTAAATGAAAATTTCTTTTTATGGGATATTGTGTAATTTTCCTAAGTAAAATAGGATTTTACTTAGGAAAAGACTTATGGAAGTAAATGAATGACTTACGGATGGTTTTAAGTACTTAGGATTTTAAATTATTGGGCCAAGGGTCCGGTCCCTCCAGAAGTTAGAGAAATGCTCTGAGCCCCTCTAATTTTCAAATGCCTTAGTACTTATGGGAAATTAGTGAAATTTTTAGGGAAAAATGAGAAGGGGAGTTAATCATTTGACCTTGTTTTTCTTGAAATTCCTCCAGTGTAATGTCTTCCTTGCACTTGTGATGAAATTAAATATTAACACATTTAGAGTCATTATCCATCATGTGTAATTCTGCAACATCATCTACCTACCCTACCTACTTTAACCTAACATTTTTTCTTTTTTATTAGGGTGCACTTAGACTGGCAAACCCTTATCACACTTTCTTTTCTTTTACATATAGAAATCTATCTAATTCTAACCTTATTACATCAAAGGGCTCATATTAATATGTTGAGCTTCTTTTATTTACTCTACCTATCTACTTATCTGCCAAGATTAAACAGTTTGGTCAGATTTTATTCTCTATTTCTAGAAAATAAAATTCAAACATGAACTAGCCAAGCTTAAGCTGTTTGACTGTTCCCCATTTGTGGCATAAGTTACAAGTTGCACACAATTTGTTTATTACATAAGAGAAAAAATTAGTGGCATTTAGACTTGCACACTTTCCTTGGCCTTTTTTTTAGTGGGGTTCATTTTCTTTCACTTTTTGGCCACTTTATTATTTTCACCCTTTGGTTTTTCTTTTAGGGTATACCCTCTTTACATTTTTTTAATTTTTTAATTTTTTGACAATATGGAAAACCTTTGCAACAAATAAAGGTATGAACATATTACACAGCCCATCAAGTCAATCATGATATATGACACCTATTGGTATAGGATCATAACAGAGCAAACAAGTTGAAAGATCGATTAGCCAACGCTAGGGTGGAAGGAAATATTTTCCTCCTCTCCCAATCGTGGGATGATCTCTCATAATCTAAATTGTGCCACGATCATGAGGAATGAAATTCCAGACAGGTACAATATGGATTAGTTGGCTATTGATCCTCCTTAGACTGCATCATGATCTAGATATCCCTTAACCTCCTTTGCATCAGTAGAGGTGCCACAGCTTCCACGTACTCCACTGCCAGCCACCCTTTGGGCCTATCCAACTTCATGCAACCCTACTACATCAACTACCCTCTGCTCTATGGGTGCCTTCTCGTCATTCCCCTCCCCTTGATTTCCAATCATCCCACCTTGCCCGTAGCCTATGTATACCCAAGCTCCAGGCTCATGATCTCATTCCACTAGGAATTTTCTCCCAAGCGCTCCCCCTCCCCCTGCATGCCAAGGTTACGCCCTACATATCTTCCCTATAGCAATTTTCTCTCCACACCTGTTAAGCCCAGCTCTGGGAGTAATCTTCCCTGCATCCTTCTATTCTCCAAGCCCTCCATCAGCATGCCTCCTTGCAGCTTTGACTCTCTTGCCCAAGGGAGGTGAGGCCACAGTCGCGGATAGTGCTGGTCTTCCCCTAATATACCTCCAACAACAATAGTGGCTACCGCTGTGAGAAATGAAGGCATAATCTATGATAACACCATCGCTCAGGAATCTAATGACCACATCCTTAAGCTTGAAGATAGAGCCAGGAATGTATGCCAAAGGGTCTCGAGGAAAAGGTATAGGCCTCCATCAAATGGATCCCGGATCCCGGATTGACGAGGCTGATGGAAAACATCTTCAACGGATCTATTGAACTCCAATGGTAGACTAAAACCATGTTGGATCTAGTTTGCAGGAGTAGCAGGACAGTAGCAACGCGGTGGAAAATAAAATAGACGGCCTCATGGAAAAATTTTTGATCTATGTGGGTGAGGTCCACCACCGATGATTTATTGATAAGAATTCTCCCCATTACACTATTCTCAAATGAAGAATAGCCAGTCGGCATGGTATACCAGAGATCAAAGGGAAGGAAGTAGGTGCCTCAATGACAGCAAAAGGCTAGCACATTAGTCATGAAGGCAACACCTTGGAGCGCTCTATGAGCCTTGATGATTACCTGGGGGAAGACACAACATAAATAATTTTTCAGCTCCATGAAGTTTCCAAGTTTACTTTTGATTATGTGAGTTTTTCTTATGTTCTATTCAAACCATAGTATTGTAGATTTTCTTATCCTATCTGTCCCTTCTCTCTATGCGAGGCAAGATTGGCCTTTTATGTTTAGGGCAATGCTCCCTCTCTTTTGTAACTGTATCACCCTCTTAGCTAAATCCCATGTAAATCGCCTCCCAAGAGGGTCTTCTCTTATGCATCAATTCTCTATTCATGGTGTTGAAGCTTCTGCGCTCACTAGGTTTCTTACAATGTAATATTTTTTCCAGATGTTAATAAAAAATTCTAATTTACAGAAAAGAAAATGTTGAAAAGTTACCTAAAAATAAAGGTTATTCCAAAATAATAATATTTGTTTTCGGGGTGTTTTTTGCACCAAAAAAATTGGCTTTTACTTCCATTTTTAGAAAATTTTGAAAATTTGCCCCGAAAAAAAAGGTTATTCCAGAATAACACTTTTCATTTTCTGGTTGTTTTTTCATGTTTTTTTTGTTAGAGTTCTCATTTTGAGGTAATATTTCTCATTTGATCAGTAACTATGTTGAATTTAAAGTGTCATGTAATTTGAAATGTCATGGGAAGTCAAACATTCATGAGGGTAGTGAAAGAGTCACCCTTGGTCATATATATTCAATAATTGTATGAACAACAGACTTTTTCACCTTGGCTCTACTAGCAAAGCATTAGAGAGATAAGCTAGATCTTTTGTGGAGATAATTAGGGTAATTTTGAGGTCTAAAATGTGCCTCCTAAGGAAATTATAAAAATAATAGTGGAAATAATAAAATAATATTTTATGATAACATCAAATTTTAGAGGGAAAAAAGAAAAAAACTACTTTTTCAATTCGTATTTTGAACTTATCTCCCTAAGGTTTTACTCAAATTTCGAGCAGGAATACTTGTTGGATGCAGTATTTAGTTTCCCATTCAAGGAGTACAAATATTTCATACTTTTTATGGACTCTGTTATGCGAAAAATGATAAATACATGAAAAACGTGATTGGAATCACATTGTCTCATGTATTTCACATTTTCCGTGTAGCAGGGTCCATAAAAAGTATGCAACATGGGTACTCCTTGGATGAGGAATTAAATTTTTCATCCATTGAGTACTTTTGCTCTAAATTTGAGTAAACCCTTAGGGAGATAAGCTTAAAATATGAGTTCAAAAGGTATGTTTACTATTTTATTATTTTTTAATCTTTTTACTTTTTTACTCCAAAAATGGTGAATCATCCCCCATGGTTGACATCATCATCTTGAATCCTATTGGATCTAATAAATTTTATTTTGGTTATACATTTTTCTTAGGAGGCCCATTTTAGACCTCAAAATTTCCCTAATGATAAGTGGCTCCAACGCTCCACTATTGGAGCTAGTGATATTCATTGTGCAAATCTTTCTTGGAATGTTTACCTAATAACATAAGCCTTCTGAGGCCAACATGTTCATCATGCATGGACAATGAATGTTTGTAAGACTATTTTGCAGATGTATGAATGTTTGTAAGACTATTCTGCAGATGTTTGTATTTCATGTTTCCTTTTACGTGTGCTAAGATAGTTTAACTATTTTAGTTATTTTAGTGCTTATCTTGTTGAGAATGTGTTGTAATGGTTGTTATTGTTTTCCCATCCTTGTGGAATATTCTACAAGACATTAGGCCTATATTTCTCAATTTTTGGTTGTAATGATCGTCGCATCCCTTCTAGAATATTTCAATGGATGTTAGATGGATCCTTCAATTCATATGTGTCTCTTCCTTGGTGGTGCTATTACCTCCCTCTTAGAGGCTCACTTTTGTCTCCTCCCCACAGTAGAATAGCATTGACATACATGCAATTGGAAATTCAACAGGAATACCAACCCCCTTTCTTTTCAAACGTAGATCTACGCCCCTCTCTCATATTAACAACCAGAGCCAAGGAAAATCTTTAAGAATCTGGCAACATAGTATTTATTTTTTATGGAACTCCTACACCAAAATGTTTGAGGTCTAATTGGGACTTCATTTTGGAAAGATCCTCTGAATGTTACTAGGCCCAACACCATCAAAATTTATGGCACTAGAAGGAGGGAAACGAGTATTTTATGGTTGATATACTGAACGACCACAATATCTCATATTCTGATAAAGGCAATAACATTCAGTGCACCTCCTCTACTCGTGTTTCTGAAGTTGGTGGCTCTTCCCAACCACATCCCACTTGAACTTATGAAATATCATACAATCAACTTTGGGCTATATGTGCTATAACTCGTTAGTTCACAAAAGCAATTGGATTGATTCGGGGAGTACTAAGTCTTCCATATTCTTCACTGAAAAAAAAAAACCACATGACTAAGATAATTGTTTCCTCTCTTGAAGACGTATTTCTTTCAAATGTTGAAGATTTATCAGTCTCTGTGGAAAAAATAGAAGAAACTCTATTTTTCAGTGGTGGCAACAGATATAACCCCGTACTCTTAGCCATAACTTTTTGTTGGTTCGGCGATGAGGGAGAAGAAGCAGAGCCATCATAATTTCACAAAGAAGAGGAGGAGAATGGAGAAGAAGACATGACATAACAAGATTTGGATTGGATGACTCAGGGCCCACTTTAAATTTTGAGTGTGTTTCAAAAGATGTCAAAGCATTGAATGTATACTATTCTAAAAAAGTATGACCCTAAAAAAATAGTGAAGGATGAAGACCATCTACATAAATTTGACCTACATCTACAAGCACTTGAGGTACACCACGATTATGTTGCATGTAGAGTTTTCCCATGTACCTTGGATGGTAGATCAGGTGTATGGTATCACAACCTTCTGGTGAATTACATATAGAATTGGAGAGGGTTTAAAAAAATCCTTGAAAATACTGTTGATGAAAATACCCTCGCCATATTGTTGAAAGATTTGGGTAATCTAAATATGGATAAGAAAGAGAAAGTGAAAGAATTAAATTAGAGGTTCAATCGCATCTTAAATAGATTTCCAGAAAATATGAAACCTCAAGACTCCATCACCATATATTACTACACTTTTTCCTTGTTGGTGAGCATTGTGCAGTTCATGAAATGAACTTCCAAATCATCACTAATGGAAAACTATGAAGATATTATCGCGGTCAAGAAGGACTTGCATGGAATCAGAGTCATCTCAAAGAATCGACTAACAAAGGGCTCAAAAGACACAGGTAAAAGGTCTTAGGCCTCCATGAGTAAGGAAAAAGAGAAAGAATCATCTAATATTGAGAACTAACTCAAAAAAAGGTCAAGTGAGACCATTGTGAGAAGAAATTCTCCGCAACACAACTTGCTCAAAAAAATTGAGAATTAAGGTAGTATCAGTAACATGCCCAAGATGTATATGTTCATATCATCAAGATTATCATTATGAGAAAACATTCCCACAATGGAATCATGCCATGAAATCTCTTTCTAAGAATCTTTGCGATGTGGCGCTTGTTGACGAGAAAAATGAGCCTAAAGATGAAAAGGAATAAGTTGTTGCAACCAATGAGACTCCCAGTGTTGGGCATATAGCAAACCTGTTTAACTGTATACCTACAACAAAAAAGAGTACATCTGAGAAACAAACTCTGAGTGACCCTTCGGCCCAACAACAAACCAACTGATATAATCTAAAAATCCAATGGACGACCACTATAATAGAGTTGACGAAGAAAAAACTCAAAGAATTTTTGTTGAGGAAAATAAATTTGCCAATCAACTCAGCACAGAATACTCAGAGCAAGTTTGGAAAAGTAGTCTCAACAAAGAGCACTTTCGCAAATAGAAAAGAAAACACCTTCACTCCAGAAGTCACAAGTCAAGCTACCTCCATAGACACTTCAGCTATCCTTCCCACTATGGATTATAAGATAATTGAATACATGGAGAAGGTTCGTGTGAACATTTCCATGTTTGAATTAACCAAGATCACGATCTGACAAAACATTCTCTTACACGCACTTGGGAAATCCACCACAATTAACAATACCCCTTCATACAAGGGGTTGTGTACGTCACTTGGTCTTCTCAAATCAATAATTAATGCTTTAAAAATGGAAACAAATACACTATACCCTCCCTTTCTCTTAACATTTGAAATTTTCAACTTCAATGTACACAATTTCTTCATTGGTTTTGGTGCATCAGTGAATGTAATTCCATTATATATCGCATATAAAATCAATGTAAAATGTGATAAAACATATATAGATATATATATATTTAATTCAGCTGGACATGACTCTTGTCCACATGGTGGGTGAACTTAGAGATGTGATCATCCTCTTATCATATGATAGATGAGTTCAACAATGTGCAAATGTAGTGATTATGAACGTACCTGGGGCATATGAACTATTGTTAAGTAGAGATTGGTCAAGGAAGTTACAAGGATATTTTTCTGCAGACTGGTCACACATATGGATTTGGTATAAGGGGATAAAGAACCATATTTGAATGGACTCAGAAAGATACATGAAACATAATGTTACTCCCTTGAATGGACATAACAAACCAATGGCTTTCATAAACCTCATTTTTGGAAATTTTTTCTTGGAGACACAACTATGGTGTTATCTTTCATAGCCATCCCGAGTCCCACCAGAAACACAGTTGGAGCTCCTTCCTAGTCCAACTGGTGCAAATGACCTTTGTACATTAAATAGTTGTAGTACTAGTAGTAGCACTACTACTAATGCAGATCATGATCCTTGTACATATAAGATGTGGAATTTGTACTTTGATGGTTCTAAGACACTAGAAGGCTTTGGAGCTGGTTGCCTTTTAATAGACTTGCTACAGAGAAAACAATTGATCTTGAGCCACTTAGAATTCGAGTGCACAAACAACACTACTGAATATGAGGCACTCGTCTTAGCCTTACAAAGAGCCATTGACCTCAAGGTTGCATCATTAAAAATAGTAGGTGATTTAGAAATTGTGGTGTGACAAGTACGTGAGACCATACATTGTGTTTCACCAAATATAAATAGCTTCCAACAAGAGGTATGGCATTTAATTTCACATTTCCAAGATTTAAATATTATTTATATTCCCAGAATGCATAACGTAGTTGCAGATGCATTTGAAAATGTTTCTGCTAGGTTTTCACCTTTGAGGGATAGATTGTGTATATAAATTATTTATAAACCATCCTTCCTCGATAAAATTACTAATTTACATGTTTTTTATGATGACAAACAAATATTGTGCTTCATGGCGAACATTGATATGTTCAAAGACGCAATGATCGATGAGTACAAGCATGAAAAGGAACTAAAGGATGTAGCTAACATGAGTAAAGTAAATCTCATCCCAAAGGGTGTTGTATCTTTAGAGAAGCTATAAGACCCGAATAATCACTTTCAGGGACCTGTTAATGCGAAATCCCATAGTTCCATGTTTTCGCATGAAAATATTAACATGGGAATAGATAAAGATCCAAAATAATTCAATATTTGTACTTTTTGTACACCACAAGAGAAACAAGCCTATATATTCTTATTCAAGAAGTACTAATATGTGTTTGAATGGACATACGATGAGCTAAAAACTTATGACACGTGAATCATCCAGCATGTGATACCAATCAAAGAAGGGGCCAAATCATTTAGGTAGAAAATGAGAAAAGTAGATATGACACTTTACCATCTCATTTAGAAAGAGTTAAACAAGTTTTTGGATGCTTGAATCATATACAAAGTGTGGCACTATTCATGGGTGTCAAATTTTGTCCCTATTAGAAATAAGTTTGGGGAAATCCGTTTATGTATTGATTTATGAAATCTCAATCGCCCCTCGGACAAGGATAACTACCCCATGTTGTCCATGGAACAAATTTTACAAGTAGTATCAAGGTCTGAAATGTTTTCTTTACTCGATGGATATTCAAGATACAATCAAGTTCTGGTCTTAGAACCAAACAGACTCTAGACCACCTTCCAAATGTAGTGGGTTACGTCCACATTCAAGAGAATTCCATTTGGGTCAGTTAATGTTGACGCAAAATTTTAATGAGATATGGACATCACATTTCGTGGATTGATTGGAAAGTGTTTAGTTTCTTATCTTGATGACATAATTGTGTCTTCCAAACAGAGGTCAGATCATATACGCCACTTATAGAAAAATTTTGAGCGACATCGCAATTACGAGATATCCCTCAATCCCAAGAAAATCATCTTTATAGTGTCCAAGGGTAATCTCTTGGGCCATATTATTGCTAGAAGTGTGATTAAGGTAGACCCAAACAAGGTCAAAAAAATCACGCAGATACCCTTCCTAGTGAAAAAGAAGGCCATGTAGTCCGTCATGGGGAGGATCAACTTCCCCTGTAAGTTCATCTTCGATTATGCTGAGATCATCAAACAAATATAGGATATGGTGCAGAAGGATGCTATCTATAGATGGGATAAAAGGGAAAACAATTTGTTTTCCCGTATCAAACAAGAAATCATAGAAGCACCCACGTTATACAACCCATATTTCAACAAATATTTTTTGCTCTACACCTTTTCTTTTGACATGGACCTTGTCATTGTACTCACGTAAAAGGATGACTTGAACAATGAGTGGCCTATTTCTTTCATGAGTAAAAATATATAAGGACCTGAGCTAAAATACCCCACTGTGGATGAAAAAGCTTATGTAGTATACAAGGCATAAACACTTTTGGCCATATTTGTTGAAGAACCATTTCATTATCTTTGTATTTCACACAACAGTTAGGTCACTGCTTGTCCAACAAGAGCTAGATGATTAGTTTGTAGAAATATGATCTAGAAATAAATCTAGTTCACATGATAAAGGGCCATGGTATTTCTTGACTAGCAGCAGAAGTAGTGGATGCAAAAAAATGAAGATCTTTTAGGATGGGAGAAAGAAATTTAAATGTACAACATCGAGCGAAGAATGACCATTACCAGCATAAATCCTTGGTATGCAGATGTGCACCAATACCTTGATCATGGCACCATGCCATCCCATTTTTCTGTATGGCAGAAGAGGGCACTGGGGATTAAATATTTATCCTACCATTTGGTGAATGGGGTTATTCAGAAAGCACCATAATGGAGTGTTGCTCAAGTTTTTGGACACACAAGATTCCGCAAAGGTATTATGTGATCTCCACGATGGGTCAATCAGGGGACACTTTGCCGGCAACACAATGGTACACAAAATAATGTGGGATGATTTCTATTGGCCCACACTCTTTAAGTATGTTCATGCTCCAACCCACAAATTTTTAGTTTGTCAAAGGTGTGCCAAAAGAAACAAGAGGTCATTCGGCCCACCCGATCCTATCGTAGTAGAAGAATTGTTTCAAGAGTGGGGCTTGGATATTATTAGAAAAATATTTCCACATTAATCAAAGGAGCATTGCTACATCTCGTGACCACAGATTCACATGGTGGACAGAATAATTTCCACTCAAACAGGTGAATGATCAGCAATTCGTCAAGTTCCTACGACAGAACATCATCTCCAAGTTTGGTGTTCCTAACTCAGTTGTTTTTTACAATGCAATATATTTTTCATCATTAAATCTTTATGAATTTTCATTGGAAAATGAAATTGTATTGAAGCAATATTATAAATAATACCCTCATGGAAATGGTCTTGCTGAATCCACGAAGAAGAATCTGATCTGCGGCATTAAGAAGAGCATATTCTCTAAGCAGAGGAACTGGCACTCTCCATTGGTAAATTCTCTGTGGGTTGACCAAGTCACACCTATGACTTCCTTGAACACATCCCCTTACTTCCTAGTATATAGAAAAGAATACATACTCCCACCCAATATCTACTTTCCTTCTCTCCAAACCTTGCAAGAATCTCAAGGCAAGCCATGTTTGTTATTACAATGTAGGATGGACACCCTTCATAAGCTCCATGAAGAAAGACTGAAATTCAAAGAAAATATTTCACTTCATCAGAGTCGTATCTAGAGGTGGTTCAATAAGAAGTATATAGGGAAGAATAACTTTAGTTTGGGTGACTTAGTATTGAAGTGGGACAAAGGCCATGAAGACAAAGGCAAACAAAATACATTTCAATCCTTGTGGATTGGATAATTCAATGTACATGAGAAGCTTTGCCAACACAACTATCATCTTCAATCACTTGATGAGAAGACTAAATGTCTTCCTGTCAATGGCCAAGATCTCAAACACTATTTTCAATGAGAATTAGGGGTTTTTCCCTACACTATGTACATATTTTTATTTTCTTTTTTATATTATGTTTCTTGTTTTTTACTTTTTTTCTTGTCTGGTTGTGTGAATAAGTGTTTTCCTCGTCCATGTGTTGGTTTATGAGATTGTGTATCATTTTTTTCTAAGGAGTCTTGTGAAATTTCAACATTTGGTTATCATTTCATCCATATTCCTTTTATTGGTTATTTATTTTGGCCGATGAAGTTCCAACGGAAAATACGATCCATCCGTAAGGTGAGTTTTTGGCAAACATGAACTCGTGTCTATCCAGGAATCCTTGTTCCTATATTCGGTCTTTTATGTTTCAGTGTTTTCATGCTTATCTAATCATTAGAAAATGAGAAGGGGCACTACAAGGAAAAAACCCTTTAGCAGAGGTTATAAAGGAGATTTTTAGTGTTATAAAATTGGTGAAAATTGTCAAAAAACATTTGCTACAACATTCGTTTATGGTTACGGATGTTTTGGCAGAGCATTTATTGAAAAACCAACACAACTAAAAAAAACTGGGCGGCCGGAGGTTATTACGGATGTTTTTTTCATCGATGCGCAACTCGAGCTTTAATGCACCAGTGCATACATGTAGACAGTGCCTCGGGGCGATCAAAGGAGAATGCATTGGGCCGTTAAGGTATAAAACTGCGTCGAGCATAGTGTTGGTGATACAATGAACGGGGTCGTTCTAATTGGTCTTGGGATTTGTGCGGTGCCCATAGGTTGTATCAACGCACCGGTGCGTAAACTTATAGAAATGCATCAATGCGCAGTATCGCACAAATTCACTAAGATTTATAATTGGTATCAGTATTCGTGCGGTGCCCATAGGTCGTACAAATGCACTGGTGTGCAGTATCACACAAATGCACCGTAAGAAACAAGATTGCACAAAAACACCGAGATTTATAATTGGTATCAGTATTTTTGCGGTGCCCATAGGTCGTACAAATGCACCGGTGCGTATAGACACATAAACACACTGGTGCATAGTATCACACAAACGCACCGGTGTACAGTAACTAACACGCACCGGTTTTCATTTTTTATTGTTTAGAAACATCGGCCTATGACAGTGCAATTATTATGATTTTTTAAAATTCATTATTCATCAAAATTTGACACATCTTATAACAATATTCATATTAATTAAATTTTTATTAGTGCATTTGAATGCGATGTTTGGATTAATTTGTTATATCATATCATAATTATTGTGATTTTTTAAAATTCACTATTCATCAAAAGTCGACACATATATATCTTATAACAACTTTCATATGAATTAAATTTTTATTAGTGCATTTGAATGTGATGCTTGGATTAATTTGTTATATCATATCATCAAATTTCACATCTCTTCATTATAATATTTAATCATCCATAAATTTAATCAATGGTGTTATATTTCATAGCGACAATGGAGAACACAATAGAATAAATTAAAACGTATATATATATATATATATATATATATATATATATATATATATATGTATATGTATATATATATATATATATATATATATATATATATATATATATATATATATATATATATATATAAGACAATCTTTTTCATGGAAAATGGGACAGTTATTGGTATCCCTTTGTCTTTCAATTGGGACACTATGTCCATTACATTAAACAAAATGTTTGATTTCATAGGATAATATTTCAAAAAATACAACGCCTTGCTTTGATATCCAAACATAGTGATCATAATTCTTCACTTGAATTGCTGTCACTGCTAGAGCTACTTCCATGACTTGAGTTATTTTTAGGAATTTTTTGTTCACGATGTTGATTGTTTTCTTCTTCTTCACCTTCCATCTACAAACATAAAAATAAACAGTAATGAGTGTATATACATTAGTCAGAATAATGAAAATTGTAATATTAAATAATATGCACCAATGTAAATAAAAAAGAAATGACGTACCATTGCAACAATTGACTCATAAACTATACACATTACTTCAAAACCATGTAACATGCCATATTTCAAGATTTCATCTATTGACCGAGTTGCATACTTTATTTCCTGCAAGTTTTATACCCCATAACAAATCATATATTTAATAAAAAAGATTTTTTTGTTCTATTAATTATAGACGGAGCTAAGTAAAACAAGATTGATAGATGCTTACAAATTTCACAATTAAGTTATGATATGCCAACATATACTCACAACCCATATTTAACCCAATTTCAGTGAATTCCTCTGATGGTTCTTCTTTGTATGTTAGCACCAGTTTGAAGACATTCAATGGTGATTTTTGTAAAACAACTTAAAAAATACAAAAATGAAATCTTGTTAAGTTTTTATAAGGAAGTAACAATTACTCACAAAATTAGATATCAACCCTTTTCTTCCTTGTCGTCTTGTTTTATGTGTTGAATGGGTTCCATTTTATTTTATTTTCTGCAAGAAAATACTTGAAAATTAATATTTAATGCTAAATTTTTTATTTATTGTACCTAATGATCGAAAAGTTCAATGATTACATATCACATTTGAAGCACATTGTTGTTGACATGGCTCCTCCTGCATTACAATTTTGTCCATTTCTTTGACCATCTCCTTGTACACCTTTTTGGACATTTCTACTAGCATATTTCTGCTATCAACTGATTCATCTTTTGAGATTTTCATAATCTTCCTAAAAATGTAACATGACAATAAACTATTTAATTTTTATATTGAGATATGAAAATTAAATATAACAAAAGTAATATTTATAAATAATTCTAGACAAACATTTAAAATGAATATTACTTTTTCATTCCTTAGTTTTTGTTGTTGTAGGTTTTTTCTATTAAATGTCTAACATGTCTCATTGACCAATTCTCTAGAAACTCTTCCTATATTTTAGTTAAAATTTGGTTCTTGGAATCATTGGATTGGTTTTTGTATTGTAAGTGGAAAGAACATCTATACATTCGTTCCACTAGATCCCTCAAAATTTTGTAAATATTTCCCCCCTTTCCTAACCTCTAGCACCACTACAAAGGAGCTAGGGAGCAACTCATTTTCATTCGCATGTTCCGTTTTTTTATCTTCTTATAACAACATTCATTTTCTGAGTTGTTGGTTCCTGTAGAACATTAAACAAATTTGAATTAATAAACTATTTGACACATGTTATCTAATCATTTTAATTACATTATTAATGAAGATTTAAAAAAAAAAAGTCATATTGGATCAATAGTATTTTTTCATTCACCTGATCCACCCTTTTGCAATTTTTCCATCAAGCTTTTACGCTCTTTTGGTCCTAGATCAGAAATAATATTATCGAGCTTCGTCATTTTCTGGCTCTACATGATACATAATAAACAATACATATTAGTTAACTTACATATAGTTGAAAAAGAATATTTTTGTAAAGAATTTACAAAGAACTTGCTTTTTTTGCTTTTCTTGATGTGTTATTAGTATTTTTGTTATAGATCTCTTGTTTGTCATTTCTTTGTCAATCTCAAACCTATACCATATCATTCATTAATACATTTATAAATAAATTGTCAAATTTTCAGGTAAAAAAAAAATCTTAAGAAACCGGTGCACCATTCATGGTGTATGCACTGACGCTGGTGCATGGGGGTCTTATAAATGCACCATACAAACAATATAATAGACCGTATGGTGCTCTATGTCAACAAGGCACATCGGTGCATTACATGTTAACCAACGCACTGACTAGCATAGATAAAATAATAAAAATTGTCAAGTGTTAGTTTTTGTAGCCTAAACTGGTGCCATATTTGACATATGGCGCACTAATAAAAAAAATTGTTTTTAAATTTTTTATGACAATACTTTCATGGTGCGCTTGTACAATACAGCACCCCGGTGCACTAGGTTACGCCAAGCGCACTGATGAAAACAAATCTATTTTTTTTTTTAATTCATGCAAGGGACGACATGGATTGGGATCTGACTATGAAAATCGTCTCATCGGTTGGATGTCTTAGGTCTATATTTAGCAATACAAAACCCTATAAATATAAATTGAAAAGCCGTAATTATGAAACCACCAAAAGAGGGAGAAGAAAGCATAGAAACAAAAATAATGTAGGGTTTGTTTGTAAAATGGACTTTTTTTTTAGTGTGAAATAGAACGTACATGGTGCGCCATAGTGAAATAGTGCACTCGTGACATATTTTACATATGGCGTACTGAGAAAAAAAGTATTTTGTTTTTCTAATTTATTATCATAGTACTTTCACGGTGCACTAAGATAATAGATCACACCGGTGTGCTAGGTTACGCAAGGCACACCAATGAAAAAAATAATTTAAATTTACGCAAGGGTCGAAATGGATTAGGATCCGACTAGGCAAGTCGTCCCGTGGGTTGGATGTCTTAGGCTTACAATTAGCAATACAAACCCTATAAATCTAAATTGAAAAGCCCTAATTCTAAAACTACAAAAAGAGGGAGAAGAAAGGGAAGAAACAAAAAGAATGTAGGTTTGTTTCTAAAATGGATTTTTTTTGTATGAAATAGCACGTTCACGGTGCACCATAACGAAATAGCACATCGGTGCCATATTTTACATATGCCGCACTAATAAAAAAATACTCTGTTTTTTAATTTTTTATCACAGTACTTTCGCAGTGCACTCGGATAATACAACGCACCTGTGTGCTAGGTTACGTTGGGCGCACTGATGAAAAAAAAATCTGTTTTTTCTTTAAATTCATGCAAGGGACGACATGGATTAGGATCCGACTATGCAAGTTGTCTTGTGGGTTGTATGTCTTACGGCTATATTTAGCAATACAAACCCTATAATTCTAAATTTAAAAGCCCTAATTTTGAAATAGTAGAAAGAGGGAAAAAAAATGGTAGAAACAAAAAGAATCTATGGTTTGTTTCTAAAAATGGATTTTTTTTGTTTTTTGTTTTTTTGTTTTGTTTCTGAAAACTGCATAAAAAGTTTAAAAAATTGCAGAAAAAGTAAAAAAACAATAAACTTTGATTTTTTTCTTTTACCGCATAAAAAAACCTTCAGAAAAAAGGAAAAAAAACAATAAACTTTGATTTTGTTTTACTGCATAAAAAAACTGTACAAAAAGTTTAAAAAATAATAAACATTATTCACGAATTCATTTGAAATTCTATGCTACAGGGTTTGAATCACCAGAAGTTTGGAATTCTGATTGCTTGAATACCTCTGTTCAAACATATTTCACTGCTTCACATTGCTCTCTTGCTCTGTTTGATCGAGGTATGTCTCCTGCAAATCTCTAGATGAATTTTTTTTCAAAAATAGTAAAATAATGAAAAGTGTTTAGTATTTATGAAATTAGATTTTCAAAAATATTTTACCGCTCATTTTTCAATTTACTGCATTTTTTTCACTTAAAGGAAATAGAGTTGCGTTTTTTTTTTATTTGTGGTTATTCGTCACTGGTGCATCCCTTAATCGTACCACATCGGTGCTTTTGTGTATAAAATGGCACCAGTGCGCATTACCAAAAACGCACAGGAGCAGTGATCTGTACATTAGGCACCAAAATTACTTTTAGGTGTGTGCACCAAAATTTATTGTTGTTTTTCTCAAATGTAGGGAGAAAATATCATAATTATATCGAATGGACAATTCTTCAAAATCTAGCTCGTTCCATAATATTTCTCAAATTCCATCGCGGTGTTCTCCCTATCCATCTCAAGATGTAATATTTACTTTATATTTTATTTATATTTTCACTATCTAATTGAATTTATGTTTTTTATCCATGCAGTAAATCATGCACAGCTTAATTAAACTTATAGTGTATACAAATTTGTAGGTTCATGCAGATTCAAAATCAAGTTTAGATGCACAAAATATTGAAACTCCTCCAAAACGCCGGAAGTTCTTATTAGGAGCTGCATACCGCAAGGCGCATTCGGTAGATGAAAATGGACAGCCGCTTCACCTTGCCAATTGTAACAATATTGCATCTTCTAGCCACAACTCTGAGACAATGATGGTAATAATTATAATTTTTTGGTATATTGATTAATATGTAATTATTTTAACACTAAACCAATTTATAATAATGCAATATTGTCAACGTGGTTACTAATTGATATCATATATTTTGTACTAATCATGTTCAAATTTTTTTTTTAAATTATTAGTATTTTAGTGATGATGAATGACCTACCTACCATCTTCTATTGGACCACACGACAATGTCAAATCATGAGAAGAATGAATTAAGGGAAAAAATCGGAGAGGAATGATACCAAGAATGGTTGAATCAACCACTGATTCAATTCCCGCTACGTCCAGATTCACCAATTAAGAATGACTACAACAATAGTAGTTCTTCACAAGTTGGAAATGGAGGTAATCAAATAGAGGTTGATATGGATGATTACTTAAGGGATATGACTGCTATGGATACAATGTTGTTATATGCATTCCAAAATGATGATCAGTTAGGGGATGATGCTCATATTGCTGACACCTTTTCCGAAAGCCTTAAATTTTCTTCCACCACCCCTCTCTTTGGACCTGGTGGTCAGTTAAAGTCTACCTAGTTGGGGACAACGATGTTACTATACAACTTGAAAGCAAAGTTTCACTTGTCGAATGCATGTTTCTCGGAACTTTTGAGGTAAGTTACCATAAATTACTCCCTTATATAAATTTGAAATATAATCAGTACACTACAATGAACATTACAAATGGTAAATTTTATGAACGTTAATAATTGTATTGACATTAATGTACATTTATTAATATATTTTCCATGAACACCAACTACAGTTTATTCAATGATAAGGTTCTTCCAAGTGATAATGTCTTACCCAATAGCTGCGAAGAGGCAAAGAAATTGTTGAAAATGTTGGGTGTTGAGTACATATCATATCATGCATGTCCAAATGATTGTATTATATATAGAGGAGAATATGCAGACAAAGATATATGTCCGAAATGTGGGCATGACAGGTATGATAAATAAAAAAATAAGTGTAAATCACATACTGGTCCTCCTTTTATGATATTGAGGCACATTCCTATAATCCCAAGGATTGAAAGGCTCTTTCATTGCAAAGAATTATCTATGTTGTAGGGATGGTATGCCTCACACAGAAGTAAGTTGGGAGTTATGTGAATCCCAACTGATTCAATAGCCATGAATCATATAGAGGATACATGGCCCAAAAAATTCAAGGATGAATTACAAAGTCTATGGCTCAGCATAGCCATGGATGGTGTCAACCCATCTTCCCTCTAGAACACCAACTATTCTGTTTGGCCTGTCGTAGTGATCAATAACAATACCCCCCATAGTTGTTCGTGAAGAATGAACATCTTATGTTGGTTCTCATAGTCCCTGGTAGAATACAAGTGACGAATATGGATGTTTACTTACAACCACTGATAGATGAATTGAAGGAATTATGGGATGGGATAAATGTATACGATGTATCAAGACCCATCGTAGAAGAGAGGAGTTTTACGTTGTATGGCATATGTGCTTACATGACCATTAGGGGAATTTTGAGGTCTAAAATAGGTCTCCTAAGAAAAATGTACAACCAAAATAAACATTATAAGAACCAATAGGATTCAAGATGATGATATCAACCATGGGGGATGATTCACCATTTTTTAAGTAAAAGGGTACAAAAATTAAAAAATAATAAAATAATAAAACTACTTTTTGAACTTGTATTTTCAACCTATATCCCAAGGTTTTTACTCAAATTTTCAGCGAGAGTACTTTTTGGATCCAAAATTTAATTTCTCATCCAAGGAGTACCCATGTTGCATACTTTTTATGGACTCTGCTACACGAAAAATGAGAAATACATGAAAAAACGTGATTGCAATCATATTTTTCATGTATTTCTCATTTTTTGTGTAGTGGAATCCATCAAAAATATGCAACATGGGTACTCATTGAATGAAGAATTAAATTTTGCATCCAACGAGTACCCCCGCTCAAAATTTGAGTAAAAACTTTGAGAGATAAGTTGAAAATACAAGTTGAAAAAGTAGTTTTTTCCTTTTTCGCTCTAAAATTTGATGATGTAATCAAATCTTATATTATTATTTCCGCTATTATTTTATAATTTCCTTAGGAGGCCCATTTTAGACTTCAAAATTCCCCTAATGACATGATTATCTAGGCTTAGGATTTTTCTCTGGTAAATTACATGTTTAATTTATTGATTTTTTTATATACGTAACAATATTCTTTCACATATTAGTTATTTAATTTGTTGTAATATTTGTTCTGACCTTCATGATATTCTTTAACGTGCCATGCATATTAATTGTATACAATAATCTCTCAGGTCTTGTAACAAAAGGGTATTTTGTATGTAAATATTGTGGACCTTCTCTAAAATCTAGATGGTCCAAGGACCTACGAAAGCCAGTGTATGATGGCTCCAGCGTATTCCTACCAGAAGAACACCCTTATAGAAGAGCAGCATCCACTTTTAATGGTAAACAAGAAAGAACCCAAAGGCCTCCAATAATGACACCAACTGAATGGCTTAGAGAATATGCGAGAGAGAAGGAGAAGGAATTCAAAGAAATGTTCGATTAAAATGGGGAGCCTATGTTCGATGATCCAGATTTCTTCGACAACTATGTTAAGAAATTGCCCATTGGGATGAAAAAGAAATATATCTCTTATAACATCCCATATTGGGACCATATTAAAATTACCCAGTTATTATATCTCATGCATATATTTAAAAATGTTTCATCTTCTTTATGGAGCCACATATCATCAAAACAAAGTGACACATTGGTTTTTACGAAAGATCTTATTACTTCAAAAACTAAAAAGAAACATTAGCCAAGATAATTAGAAAGTACGGGATCAGAGGAAGGTGTTGGTCCCTCTAAGTCATGGTTTTTCAAAGAAGGTGATGTCCCATGGATTCTAAAAAAAAATGATATATCTTTGGCAAATGAAGTTATAATGGATGTGAGGGTGCAAACTTCCTATGGGTCTTCACTACAGCGTTGATTCACCGTGGATGACCATTTGTCGGGGTTTAAATCACATGACCATTTGAATCTTCTAAGAGTACATATAATGTCAAAAGCATGATTTTATTGTTTTTTATATTAATAAATTTTATCCCATGCAGTCATCATAAAACATAACTAGTTTTGTATATTATTGCACGTTTTTATAACTTTGCAGTTTCATTGCCCTTTGTTTGTGCGTGGGTGTGTGAAACATGAATTCCCTCAAGACCTAGGACATGCCATATCTAAATTATCTGCATTTTTACATTGGATCACGTCAAAGTAGATTCAAGAGGCAAGCATTCCATGGTGGCGTCAAGAGATAGTTGAGATTGTTTGTATGTTTGAGAAGGAACTGCCGACGAGTTTCATGGATTGATAGGTTCATCTACTAATCCACCTAGTAGATGAGGTTGAATTAGTTGGGGTGGTTTCTTGTCATTGGATGTTCTTCTTAGAGAGGTACATGAAGAAATTGAAAGGTCTTGTTTGACAAAGGGAAAAACCCGAGGGGTCTATGGCAGAGGGGTACATATCGTATGAGTATTTCTATTATTCCAGTGAGTACATCAAGAAAATTAACAACAGACCAAGTGTAGTGATTTGGGATGATGAAAGGGATGAAGAAAAAAGAGAAGGGGAGTTTCTCCAAACGAGTGGAAAAAAGCACTTGATAAAGAATATGCGACTTATAATTTTTCAAATTTACAAAAAATAATTAATATTCATGTTGAACTTTGATTTAATGTATATTTTGATCTCTAAGTACTATATAATGTTAGTTTGATTTCATCAGCGAATGCAGAAATTGCAGCAATCAATAAATTTGTTCTTTACAATTCTGAAGCAACACAACCATGGGTCGCATTATATGAACAAAAGAGGATGAAATGGGATAGTGACAGGAAAGAATTCAGACGCTTGAATGGTAGAAGTGTTCCTTATCTGGATCATTTAAAATAAAATATGCCAAAAATATGCCCCAATAGTTGGGTTGCTGACCAAGTCAGAGAGATACTGTGCAACCGGTCGTTACCCGCATGCTGAAGAGGATGTGTTAAACGTAGGGATTGGGTGTAGCAACTCAGTAATAATATTTTTAATTTATATGTGAATTTGAAATTTATAAGACATCTATATTTCATAATTTAACTGTTGAGTTATTATAAGACACATGACACTATGATTTTTTTAACTTTTTTATAATAGGTGCATTTGTTCCCATCTATGTGGGCATATGGACACCATTTTTCATGCAGAAAATTCCGTTGTTGGAAACATCACACAAGACTGTGGAGTGGAAGCCTAGTTCGATCAATCTATTCAATCTAGCCACCGTGATCAAAACCTATTACGAGGGACGTTAGGTTACGTTGGAAAGATACAAGAGATCATTGAAGTGGATTCTATTCTTTCCAATGTGTTATTTTTAGGTGCAAGTGGTGGGACATCTTTGATCAGAATAATGTAAAGGAAGATCGCGATAGTAGGTTGATATGTATTAACTCTAGAAATATGTGGGATGAAGCTAAGGAGCCTTATGTTTTCCCCAAACACTGCAACTAGGTGTTTTTTTACTCAGATGTGTTGGATAGGGATTGCTAGTTCATATTGACACATGACCCTAGATCAAAACATATTTTTGAGAACAATAGTGTTATCATGTCATGCGAGCTGGAAGATAATGAGGGTGATCATGTGAACTGAGAGTGATATGGTACATGTGTTATTTCATCAATATTTATAGTTTTTAAGATGAGTTTTTCGAAACATTATATGTATTTTGAACTAATTGGTAATTTGCATTGTTTTAATGTTAAAATCAATATTTCACTTGATAATTTGCGATTATGTTGATCTCAAAAACAACGACTTACTGTATAAATTAGTTATTGTTTTGTATCTAATATCATATTAAAATAATGATGATTCTAAAGTACATGAATTTATTTTCATTATTTTATAAACTTTATTATGTTACAATAACTCAAATTATTCTAGATTTATTATTTTACAATTATTTAAAATTTACAAATTTACTAATTTAAAAAATTTAATAAAATAATTTCACATCAATATAGTTAAAATTTTACAAATATTTTACACACAATTACAATTAGAATTACAATTAGAATTAGAATTAGAATTACAATTACAATTTTACAATTTCACATACAATTACAATTACAATTTTAGAATTTTACATACAATTACAATCAATTCATAGTAATGCAATTAAAATTTTACAAATATTTTACATACAATTACAATTACAATTTTACAATTTCACGTACAATTACAGTTATAATTACAATTTTAGAATTTTACATATATACAATTACAATTTTACAAATTAAAAAATTACAATTACAATTACAATTTTACAAATTTACATATATAACATTACAATTACAATTTTATAATTTTACATACAATTAGAATTACAAATATTACAATTTTACAATATCATGATCATTTATTCTTAAATTAATTAATAAACATCACGTTCATGATAACCATTGTAAAAACATCATGTTTCACTAAAATACACATTCAAAATCACTAACATCATCGTGATCATGATCATCTAACAAAACACAATTAACATTATATATTAACATCATCACAACACAAACATCAAATATACATCTCACACTACAAGGAAAAGACCCTCTAGCGGGTGTTTTTGAGGAACCCCATAGAAAAATACCGCAGACGTTTTTTTCTAGTGGAGGATTCTAGAGGAGGTTGGCGGGCGGAGGTTTGCGTATGTATTTCTTTCGATGCTCTTATCAACCTAACGTACTGGTGTGTTCAATATGACAACGCACCGGTGCATTACAAAAATTGGCACATCGGACACCGTGTGCTCCGTACACACACGCCCAGTCCATTTTATTTATGTAGAGCACCAATGCTTTACATGTTGACTGCACAGATACCGCCGAGTGTGGATTAAATGAAATGCACCAGGGTTCCCACAAAACATGTGCACTGGTGGATGGTTAAATAAAAAAAATTACGGAAAAAAAATCGCATAAAAAATTGGCACACTGGAAACAGTGTGCTCCATACACGCCTGCGCTAGTGCGTGTCATATCATCAGCCTTGGTGCCTCATAAAAAGCATGCAGAACATAAACGTCCTGGTGCCAAATGACTGAAATGCACTGGGATCCCCGTAAATTTCACGCACCAGAAAAGCGTTTAAAACAAACAAAATTATGGCCCAAAAACTGTAGAAATAGTTGGTTCACTGAGCACCGTTACCAGTGCGTCAGGTTACTGTAGAGCCCCAATGCATCAAATCCCCATGCCCCAGTGCGTCATAAAAGTGAGGGGAACATAAAATTCCTTGGGTAGAATGATGGAAATGCACCGGGGTTCCCATAAATGCCATGCACCAGAATAGGGTTAAATAAAAATAATACGGCCAAAAAACCGAATAAATCATTGGTTGACCAGACACTGTTACTGGTGCATCATGATAGTGTAGAGCACCAGTGCTTTAAAACTACGTCGCCCTGGCACCTCCTAAAAGCGCACAAAAATAGAAAGAGCCTCGTGTGGTATACAGACAACGCACAGGTACTCCAGCAAAAATCTCGCGCACTGGAATAGGGTTAAATAAAAACATTTACAGCTAAAAAACCACAGAAATCATTGGTTTACCAGACACTATTACCAGTGTGTCATATTACTATAGAGCATTGGTGCTTTAAAAATACGCCACCCTGGTGCCTCCTAAAAGTGCGCGAAAATAGAAAGAGCCCGACGCAACATATAGGAAATGCACCAGTACTCTAGTTAAAACCCCGCGCATCGGAATAGGGCTAAATAAAAAATATTTACGGCCAGAAAAACGTAGAAATATTTTGTTCACAGAACACCGTTACTGGTGCATGATGTTACTGTAGAGCATCATTGCAGCATAGTTACGCCACCCCAGTACCTCCTAAAAGTGCACGAAAACAGAAAGAGCTCGGTGCCGCATTATGACAACGCACCGGTACTCCAGTAAAACTTGACGCACCGGAACATGGTTAAATAAATAAAAAATTACGGCAAAAAAACTCCATTTTTCACTTTTTTCAGTGCTACAGAGCTCTCAAGCATTGGTGCAAGTTATCATTTATTGAGCTGCACTGACATCCATGCTCCCATTGCACTTATTGCATGCACTGCTGCTGTACATTGCCACCAATCTCCAACTTGAATTTTATAAAACAGTGGAAAAATTTTCTTTTTTAAATTGTACAGCCAAAATGCCTCTTCGATGGGTAAATGTACAGGTATTTTTCTTTTTTTTCCATAATTAAACCTTTTAGCGGATTAGAATTTGAAAAAACGTTAAAATTAACCATTAAAAAAATAATAAAAAAATTGTCGCGCGGTGCGCTTGAGTTGTTCGGCTCGCACCGGTTGGCAGTGCTGCCTGTAAATTTATAGGCCACACTGCACCCAGTACTAAAGGAGTCTGTACCGGTTCCAGGGCAGTACCGCGAGGTGCACGGTGTTATTTTAAAACTTTTTAAGAGTGTGGTGTGGTCATTTACCTGGCTGCACCGTTGACAATGTTGAATCGTGGCCACCCGGTACGTTGACCAAATTATCCGACCCGGGGCACATAAGTTTTTTTGTGCACCAGAACCACAAATTGACATTGTAAACTATTCGGGTTGGTAAACTGGTGCTAAGTGTATCTGCACCGGTTCTGGGGTGGATTCTAAAGGCGCACTATGTAATTGTAAATTTTACGACAAAGAGCGGTGCACTTGGATACCTGGCCGCACTGTACAAATATGTATGGTGGTGGGAGGGTTGTGTACTGACTTAGCTATAAGCCCTAGGTTATATAGTGAAGTTAGTGCACCAGCCTCCTGACACTGCACTTAGTGAACAGTGCGCTAAAAATATTTTCTGGAGCATCGCTCCCAGTGCTTTTTATATCATTATGTGCACCGTCGCCGGTGTGTCTCTATGGAGGGACGCACCGTTACCAGTGCGTGACTCTTTTTTTGGTGCACCGACTCCTATTTTATTTATTTAAAAAAAATATTTATATACGTATATTTGTAAATACATGTGTCATTTAATTAAAAAATTGTGTTTAATATGTCAATCATTCAGAGACGTGAAAGGAGAGAAGAGGAGCAACAACAACAACAACAGGAAGAACAATATAACATGGTTCACCTATGGGAGGCAAGAGAGAGGGAGAGAAATGCATACCCTCGCCCTATTACAGTAGTGATGCAGGGGATCCTAAGGCAGGTAGGGCTCCTCAAGTTCTATCAGGAGGCTACTTCCCTAAAGTCCCATAGTGGTTTTTGAGACATCTTATTCAAAGGTGGAATGCCCAGCAACAGGCTTTCCGAGTTGGTATCGACCAGTGGTACATGCCGACTGAGGAGGATGTATATTTTATTATAGGGCTTTCGAGGAGATGGGTGGATTTTCCCTCGTTCCCCGAGGTTCTAGTTGGCTCTGTGGCAGGGAGTCAGTTAGTTTACTCTTAGAGATACGTTAGAGTAGATATATTGTCTCCTTTAGATTTTCAGGTCTCCAGAGGACAGTTACCTATTAGTGTGTTTGGTTGTGAGGAGGTCCAGTGTCTCTCACTTATCATTTTGACCATTTCGCACAACACTAGTGACGGGCAACGCATTAATTGCCAGCTTTTATAATATGTTTATTCTTTACTACAGCAGCCACGACTTGTCAGGTGGTCTGTCATTTTTTTACGGCAGTTTTGTACAACATTAGATAGATTTCATGCTCATGCACAAGGGAGGGTTAACTTCCCTTTTGATTCAGAGCTTTTTTGTTTATTTTTTGAGAGGTTTTCAGAGATGAGGCCTTCTTTTCTTTGGTAGCCTCGTAGGCCGATTAGTTAGGCACGTATGCATATGTGGGGGCAGATGATGCCCAAGAGGGAGGAGACTCTATTTCCAATGAGGATATTAGATGATGAAATGGGTTTCTAGCCAGTGTTTTTGAGAATCCCTTCATTATGGTACCCTGTCCTTATGCGGGGTTGGATTGGCGAGGGTGTGCCAACATCCTCTTCATAGATGATGAGCCACCAGATGATAGAGGTAATATTAATGTTTTATTTAAATTTATTCTAACATTTTCTTTAACTTGTTTTTATTAAATTGTGTAATGAATTTGTCTAATTATTGTTGTATACTTGTATATATTTTGCAAACATTGGATCTTATGATGGCGAGGATCAGATGCCACCACCACCATCTGATCCAGCTGTGAATCTTGATGAGGATGCAGAGGGCATAATGTCAAATATTGTGAAGGATCAATAGGAGGCTAGTGTAGATCAGAGACCTGCTCCTGCTAGTGCGCCAGCCCACGGTCGATGTCTGAGTGATGCTATATAAAGGATGGAGTTGGCCGACCAACTCATTACATTGCTTGTTGAGGCAGGTATCCACCTCGCTGATTTCACAAATATAGAGGTCGATGATAGTCTCTTATAGATGTGGAGAGGTATGTCGCATGACATGTATAGCCTGATGCGGCATGTCATAGGAGTTACGACAGCTTTTACGCAACTGACGAGGACTGTCGAATGTTACGAGCAAGCCGAAACACATTATGGATAGTCTCCGAGGCGCAACGTACCATCGACATCTCATGATCGTTCATGGCCTCGTGCCGTGCCAGATTTTCATGAGCTTCCAGTAGCATCTACCAGCAGTCATCATGGAGATGAGGCCTAATCATCGATTGATCCATGACATTTATATTACAGTTGTATATTTTTAACATTATTGATTAGTTATATATATATATATATATATATATATATATATATATATATATATATATATATATATATATATATATATATATATGGTCCATGTGTTTTATGTTCTTTTTGCAGTTGTACTTAATTTTAATGTCAGTGATCATCATTATGTGTATGTTGTTAGTTCATGTTAGATATGTTCATTTAATGTGTAGCTTGTAGATAGATGTGTATGTGATTGCATGAGATGTATATTTGATGTTTGTGTTGTACTGATGATGTTAATATATAATGTTAATTGTGTTTTGTTAGATGATCATGATCATGATGATGCAGTTAGCGATTTTGAATGTGTTTTTTAGTCAAATATGATGTTTGTATGATGCTTATCATGAACGTGATGTTTATTAATTAATTTATAAATACCAGATGATCATGATATTGTAAATTTGTAATATTTGTATTTCCAATTGTATTTAAAATTCTAAAATTGTAATTGTAATGATATATATGTAAATTTCTAAAATTGCAATTGTATATATGTAAAATTATAAAATTGTTATTGTATGTGAAATTGTAAAATGGTAATTGTAATTCTAGTAATTGTAATTGTAATTCTAATTATAATTGTGATTGTATGTAAAATATTTGTAAAATTATTGTATTAATGTGAAATGAATTTATTAAAATTTGTAAATTTGTAAATTTGTAAATTTTAAATAATTGTAAAATAATAAATATAGAATAATATGATTTATTTTAACGTAAGGAAATTTATAAAATAATGCAAATAAATTTATGTACTTAATTAGAATTATCATTATTTTATTATGATCTTAGTTACAAAAAAAAAGAATTAATTTATACAGTATGCCATTGTTTTTCAGATCAAGTACATAATACCAAATTATCAAGTCAATTATTGATTTTAACATTAACACAATGCAAATTACCAATTAATTAAAAATAAATATTACATTAATATTTCAAAAAAGTCATCTTAAAATGTATAAATATTTATGAAATAACACATATTGTACCATATCACTCTCAGTTCTCATGATCACCCTCATTATCTTCTAGCTCACATGGCATGATAACATTATTGTTCTCAAAAATATGTTTTGATCTAGGGTCATGTGTCAATACGAACCACCAATCCCTATCCAACACATCTGGGTAGAAAAACACTTGGTTGCAGTGTTTAGGGAAAGCATAGGGCTCCTTAGCTTCATCCCACATATTTCTAGAGTTGATACATATCAGCCTACTATCACGATCTTCCTTTACATTATTACGATCAAAGGTGTCCCACTACTTGCACCTAAAAATAACACATTCGAAAGAAGAAAAATCCACTTCAATGATCTCTTGTATCTTTCTGACGTAACCTAACGTCCCTCTTACTAGTTGTTGATCACAGTGGCTAGATTGACTAGATTGATTGAACTCGACTTCCACTCCACAGTCTTGTGTGATGTTTCTGGCATCGACGTTTTCTGTGCAAAAATGGTGTCCATATGCCCACATAGATGGGAACAAATGCACCTATTATAAAAAAATTTTAAAAATCATATAAGTTTCATGTGTCTTATAAATAATAATCCAATAGTTAAAATATGAAATGTATATTTATTAATATAAGTTTCAAATTTACATATAAATTATTACTGAGTTGCTGCACCCAATCCCTATGTTTAGCGCATCCTCTTCATCATGCGGGTAACAACTGGTAGCACCATATTTCTCTTTGACTTGGTCAACAACCCAACTGTTGGGGCATATTTTTGGCATATTTTCTTCTAAATGATCAGGATAAGGCACACTTCTACCATTCAACCGTCTGAATTCTTTCCTATCACTATCCCATTTCATTCTTTTTTGTTCGTACAATGCGACCCACGATTGTGTCGCTTCAGAATTGTAAAGAATGAATTTATTGATTGCTTCAATTTTTGCATTCATGATGAAATCAAACCAACATTATATAGTACTTAGAGATCAAAATATACATTATATCGAAGTTTAGCATGAATATTAATTACTCTTTGTAAATTTGAAAAATTATAAGTCGCTTACTCTTTATCAAGCGCTTTTTTCCACTTATTTGGAGCAACTCTCCTTCTCTTTTTTCTTCATCCAATTCATCGCCCCAAATCACCGCACCTGGTCTATTTTTTATTTTCTTGATGTACTCACTATCATAGTAGAAAGACTCATACGATATGTACCCCTCTACCATAGACCCATCAGGTTTTTCCCTTTGTCGAACAAAACCTTTTAATTTATTCTTGTACCTCTCTAATAAAAACATCCAATGACAAGAAACAACCCCAACTAATTCAACTTCATCTTCCAGGTAGATTAGAAGATGAACCTGTAAGTCCATGAAACTCGTCGGCAGTTCCTTCTCAAACATACAAACAATCTCAACTATCTCTTGATGCCACCATGGAATGCTAGCCACATGAATCTCCTTTGATGTGATCCAACGTACAAATGCAGATAATTTAGATATGGCACATCCTAGGTCTTGAGGGAATTCATGTTTCAAACACCCATGCACAAACAAAGGATAATGAAAATGCAAAGTTATAAAAATGTGCAATAATATACAAAATTAGTTATGTTTTATGATCACCGCATGGGATAAAATTTATTAATATAACAAATAATAAAATCATGCTTTTGACATTATACGTACTCTTAGAAGATTCAAATGGTCATGTGATTTAAACCCCAACAAATTTTCATCCACGGTGAAGCAGTGCCGTAGTGGAGACCCATATGAAGTTGGCACCCTCACATCCATTATAACTTCCTTTGCCAAAGATATATCATATTTTTTTTTAAATCCATGGGACATCACCTTCTTTGAAAAACCATGAATTAGAGGGATTAGCACTTGCCTCTGATCCCATACTTTCTAATCGTCTTGGCCAATATTTCTTTTTAGATTTTGAAGTAACAAGATCTTTCCTAACCACCAATGCGTCACTTTGTTTCAATGATATGTGCCTCCATAAAGAAGATGAAACATTTTTAAATATATGCATGGGATCTAATAAGTGGGCAATCTTAAGATGCTCCCAATATGGGAGGTCATAAAAGATAGATTTCCTTTTCATCCCAATGGAAAATTTCTCAACATAGGTGTTGAAGAAATCTGGATCATCGAACTTAGGCTCCCCATTTGAATCGAACATTTATGTGAACTCCTTCTCCTTCTCTCTCTCATATGCTCTAAGCCATTCAGCTAGTGTCATTATTGGAGGCCTTTGGGTTCTTTCTCGTTTACCATTGAAAGTGGATGCTGCTCTTCTATAAGGGTGTTGTGCTGGTAGGAATATCCTGGAGCAATCATACACTAGCTTTCATAGGTCCTTGGACCATCTAGCTTTTAAAGAAGGTCCACAACATTTACATCCAAAATACCCTTTTATTACAAGACCCGCGAGATTATATTTGTATACTTTAATTAATATGCATGGCATGTTAAATAATATCATGAAGATCAACGAATTAAATAACTAATATGTGAAAGAATATTGTTAAATTATATATAAACAAATCAATAAATCAAACATGTAATTTACCATAGCGAACTCCTAAGCCTGGATAATCATGTGTCGTGTAAGCACATATCCCATACAACGTAAACCTCCTCTCTGTTGCGATGGTTCTTGATACATCGTATACTTTATCCCATCCCATAATTCCTTCAATTCATCTACCAGTGGTTGTAAGTAGACATCCATTTTCTTCACTTGTCTTATACTAGGGACTATGAGAGCCAACATAAGATGTTCATTCTTCACGAACAACCATGGGGGGATATTGTTATTGATCACTACTATAGGCCAAACAAAATAGTTGGTGTTCTGGAAGGAATATGGGTTGACGCCATCCATGGCTATGCTGAGTCGTAGACTTCATACTTCATTCTTGAATTTTTCGGGCTATGTATCCTCTATATGCTTCATGGCTATTGAATCAGTTAGTATTCGCATAACTCCCAACTCATTTCTGTGTGAGGCATGCCATCCCTGCAACATAGCTAATTCTTTGCAAGAAAAGAGCCTTTGAATCCTTGGGATTATAGGCATGTGCCTCAATATCTTAAAATGAAGACCAATACGTGATTTACCCTTCTTTTTTTATTTATCATACCTGTCATGCCCACATTTAGGACACATCTCTTTGTCTGCATATTTTCCTCTATATAGAATGCAATCATTTGGACATGCATGATATGATATGTACTCAACACCCAACATTTTCAACAATTTTTTTGCCTCTTTGCAACAACCGGGAAATACATTATCACTCAGAAGAACCTTATCTTTGAATAACCTATAGTTGGTGATCATGAAAAAATATATTAATAAATGTAAATTAATGTCGATATAATTATTAATGTTCATAAAATTTAACATTTGTAATGTTCATTGTAGTGTACTGATTATATTTCAAATTTATATATAAGGGAAGTAATTTATGGTAACTTACCTCAAAAGTTCCGAGAAACATGCATTTGACAAGCCAAAATTTTCTTTTAAGTTGTACAGTAACATCATTGTCCCCAACTGGGTAGACTTTGAGTGACCGCCGGGTCCAAAGAGAGGGGTGGTGGAAGAAAATTTAAGGCTTTCAAAAAAGGTGTAAGCGATATGAGCATCATCCCCTAGCTAATCATGATTTTGGAATGCATCTAACAACATTGTCTCCATGGTAATCATATCCCTTAAGTAATCATCTATACCAACCTCTATTTGATTGTCTCCATTGCCAGCTTGTGAAGAGCTACTATTGCTGTAGTCATTCCTAATTGGTGAATCTGGACATAGCGGGAATTGAATCGGTGGTTGATTCAACCATTCTTGGTATCATTCCTCTCCAAATTTTTCTCTTAATTCAGTCTTCTCTCGATTTGACATTGTTGTGGGGTGCAACGGAAGATGGTAGGTAGGTCGTTCATCATCACTAGAATCCTAATAATTAAAAAATATAAATTTACATTATTAGTACAAAATATTATGATATCAATTAGTAACCACGTTGACAATATTGCATGATTATAAATTGGTTTGACATTGAAATAATTACATATTAATCAATATATATACCAAACAATTATAATTACAATTACAATCATTGTCTCGGGATTGTGGCTAGAAGATGTAATATTGTTACAATTGGCAGGGTGAAGCGGCTGTCCATTTTCATATACCAAATGTGTCTTGCAGTATGCAGCTCCTGAAAAGAAATTTTGATGTTTTGGAGTAGTACTTTGAATATAATTTTGTGCATCTGAACTCGATGATGAATCTGCATGAACCTACAAATTTTTATACATTATAAATTTAATTAAGTTGTGCATGATTGACTACATTGATAAAAAACATACATAAATTCAATTAGATAGTGAAAAAATAAAACAAATCTGAAGTAAATATTATGTCTCCAAATGGATAGGGAGAACTCCACGATGGACTTTGAGAAATATTATGGAACGAGCTGGATTTTGAAGAATTTTCCATTTCATATAATATATGATATTTTCTCCCTGCATTTGAGCAAAACAACAATAAATTTTGGTGCGCAAACCTAAATGTAATTCCGGTGCGTACTGTTCAGATAACAGCACCAGCCAGTTCTTTATTTTTCATACCAGTGTGCTTTTGTAATAAGTAGCACCGGTGTGGTTCAATTGAACGATGCATTGGTAAACGAATAACCATAATAAAAAAATGTGCAACCCTATTTTCTTCAAGTGAAAAAAAAGTGGTAAATTGAAAATTGGGCAGAAAAATATTTTCGAAAATCTAATTTCAAAAAACATTTCTTTAAAGACTAAACACTTTTCATTATTTCACTATTTTTGCAAAAAATTTCAGCTAGATATTTGCAGGATACGTACCTGGAGCAAACAGAGCACGAGAGCACTGTGGAGCAGGGAAATACGTTTGAACAGAAGTATTCAAACAATCTGAATTCCAAACCTATGGTAATTCAAACCCTGTACCATATAATTTTAAACGACATGAGTAGAGTTTATTGTTTTTTTGTACTTTTTTCTGTAGTTTTTTTTATGCAGTGAAATGAGAAATCAAAGTCTATTGTTTTATTTTATTTTTTCTCTAGTTTTTTATGAAGTAAAATACAAAATCAAATCTTACTGTTTTTTTAACTTTTTTTATTTTTGCATTTTTTAACCTTTTATGCAGTTTTCAGAAACAAAAATTAAAAAGAAATCAATTTTTAGAAACAAATATCTAGATTCTTTTTGTTTCTGCCATTTTTGTCTCCCTTTTTCTTTTCAATTTATATTTATAGGGTTTCTGTACTCATAATAAATCCAACCCATGGGACAACTTGCATAGTCGGATCCCAATCCATGTTGGCCCTTGTGTGAATCTTAAAAAAAATACAAATTTTTTTTCACCGGTGCACCCTATGTAACATTGCGCACTAGTGCGCTCTGTTATACAAGCGCACTATGCAAGTACAGTGATAAAAATTTTAAAAAAAAATTTATTTTTTTATCAGTGCGCCATATGTAACATATGGCACCGATGCACTGTTACATTATGACGTACCGCACAACCTGCTGTTTTGAAAAAAACCATTTTACAAACATACCCTACATTATTTTTGTTTCTACCTTGTCTTCTCCCACTTGCTATGATTTCAGAATTAGGGCTTTTCAATTTATATTTATAGGGTTTATATTGCTAAATATAAACCTAAGACATCCAATGAATAGGTTAACCTACATAGTTGGATCCCAATCCATGTCGTCCCTAGCATCAATCTTAAAAAAAACATTTTTTTTCGTCGGTGCCCCGTTCATAACATAGAGCATTGGTGCGCTCTCTTATACAAGCACACCATGAAAGTACATCGATAAAAAATTAAAAAAACAAATTATGTTTTGATCACTGAGCTATATGTAACATATGCCACCGGTGCACTATTACAATATGGCACAACGCACAACGTGCTATTTTGAAGAAAAACCATTTTACAAACATACCCTACATTATTTTTGTTTCTGCCCTGTCTTCTCCCACTTGTTGTGATTTAAAAATTAGGGGTTTTCAATTTATATTTATAGGATTTATATTGCTAAATATAAACCTAAGACATCCAACGAACAGTTTGACCTACATAGTCGAATCTCAATCCATGTCGGCCCTTGCATAAATATTCAAAACAAAAAAAAATCGGTGCATCATGTCTGAAAGAGTGCACCGGAGCACTCTGTTATCATAGTGCATCGCGAAAGTACTGTTATAAAAAAATAAGAAAAATATGCAATTTGTGTGCTATTTCGTTATGATGCACCGCAAACATTCAGTTTCGAAAAAAAAAAACTTTCAAAAAATACAAACCCTATTTTATTTTTGTTTCTCCCCTTTCTTTTTCTTCTTTTCATGATTTAGAATTATGACTTTTCAATTTAGATTTATAGGGTTTGTATTGCTAAATATAGACCTAAGACATGCAACCGACGGGACGATTAGCATAGTCGTATCCTAATCCATGTGGGCCTTGGAATGATTTAAAAAAATATATTTATTTTTTACCGGTGCACCCTATGTAAGTTAGTGCACTGGTTCTCTGTTGTTTACAAGAGCACTAGATAAGTAATGTGAAAAATTAAGATTTTTTTAATAGTGTGCCATATGTAAAATATAGCATCGATTTATGCTAAAATAACTAACACTGGACAATTTTATTATTTTTATGATGGCTAACTGGTGCCGTCATTGACATGTAATGCGCCAGGGTTTCTTGTTGACATAGAGCACCGTACGGTGTATTATACTATTTTTGCAATGCGTGAGAAAGACATACAGGCACCAACGTCGGTGCGTTCACCATGAATGGTGCACCAGTTTTTTGAGATTTTGTTTTTTTAATTGAGAAGTTGACAGTTTATTTAAAGATATATTATTGATTGACATGATACAGGTTTGATATTGTTAAAGAAATGACTGACAAGAGATCAAGTAACAAAAATAATGATAACACATCAAGAAAAGCAAAAAAGGCAAGTTCTTTGTAAATTTTTTACAAAAAAAATATTTTTGAACTATATGTAAGTTTAAATAATATATATTGTTTAATGTGTATCATGCAGATCCACAAAATGATGAAGCTCGATAAGATTATTTCTAATTTAGGACCAGAAGAATGTATAAGCTTGATGTAAAAATTGCAAAAGGATGAATCGAGTGAATGAAAAAATACTATTCATCCAATATGAGTTTCTTTTTTTAGTTTTCATTAATAATATAATTAAAATTATTAGATAACATGTGTGAAAAAGTACATTAATTCACCTATGTTTAATTTTCTACAGGGACCAACAACTCAGAAAAGCAATAGAACATGCAAATGAAAATGAATTACTCCTTAGCTCATCTGGAGTGGTGTTGAAGGATAACGAAAGGGGGAAAAAATTTTACAAATGTTTGAGGGATCTAGTGGAATGAATGTATAGATGTTCTTTCCACTTACAATACAAAAACCAATCTAATGATTCCAAGAACTAGATTTTATGTAATCTACAGGAAGAGTTTCCAAAGAATTGGTCAATGAGACATGTCAGACTTTTAATAGCAAAAATGTACAGCAACAAAAAATAAGGAATGAAAAAGTAATTTCCTTTAGATGTTTGTCTAGAATTATTTATAAATATCACTTTTGTTATACTTACTTTTCATATATCGATATAAAAATTAAATAGTTTATTGTCATGTTACATTTTCAGGAAGATTATGAAAATCTCAAAAGATGAACGAGCTGATATCAAAAATATGCCAGTAGGAATGTCCAAAAAGGTGTAAAAGGAGATGGTCAAAGAAATGGACAAAATTGCATTGCGGGAGGAGCCATCTAAACAACAACGTGCTTCAAATGTAATATGTAATCATTGAATTTTTTTATCATTAGGTAAAATAAATAAACAATTTAGCATAAAATATTAATTTTCAAGTATTTTCTTGCAGAAAATAAAAGAAAATGGAACTCATTCGGCACATAAAATAGGACGATAAGGAAGAAAAGGATTGCTATCTAAGTTTTTGATTAATTGTTACTTCCTTATAACAACTTAACTACATTTCATTTTTGTATTTTTAAGTTTTTTAAAAAAAATCATCATTGAATGTCTCCAAACAGGTGCTAACATACAAAGAAGAACCATCAGAGGAATTGATTGAAATTTGTTTAAATATGGGTTCTGCGTATATGCTAGCATATCAGAACTTAAATGTGGAATTTGTAAGCATCTACCGATCTTGTTCTACTTAGATCCATCTATAATTATTAGAAAAAATAAATATTTTATATTAAATATATTATTTCTTATGGGGTATAAAACTGGTAGGAAACAAAGTATGGCATTGCGCCAATAGATCAAATCTTGAAAGATGGCATGTTACATGGTTTTGAAAGAATGTGTATAGTTTATGAGTCAATTGTTGCATTGGTATGACATTTCTTTTCGATTTACATTGATGTATATTATTTAATATTTCAATTTTCATTATTCTCACCAATGTATACACACTCATTACAATTTATTTTTATGTTTGAAGATGGAAGAAGGTGATGAAGAAGAAAACAATCAACGTCGTGAACAAAACATTTTTGAAAATAACCCAAGTCATGGAAGTAGCTCTAGCAGTGATAGCAGTTCAAGCGAAGAATGATGATCACTATGTTTGGATATAAAAGCAAGGCGTTGTACTATTTTTGGAAAAATGTCTGTGAAATCAGACATTTTATTTAATGTAATGGACATAGTGTCCCAATTGAAAAATAAAGGGATACCAATAACTGTCCCATTTTGTATGACAAAGAATGTCTTATATATATATATATATATATACACTAAAAAATGTCTTAATCTATTCTATTGTGTTCTCTATTATCACTATTGTGTTCTCAATTGTCGTTCTCAAATGCACTAATAAAAATTTAATTCATATGAATATTGCTATAACCTATATATGTGTCGATTTTTTATGAATAATGAATTTTAAAAAACCACAATAATTATGATATGATATAAAAAATTAATCTAAACATCACATTCAAATCCATTAATAAAAATTTAATTAATATAAATATTGTTATAATATGTGTCGACTTTTGATGAATAATGAATTTAAAACAATCATAATAATTGCACTGCCACAGGTCGATGCTTCTAAAAAATACAAAATGAAAATCGGTTCGCTTGTATTATTAAGCGCATCGGTGCATTTTTACTACCTATCAGGACCACACAAATACCAAAACCAGTTAAAAACATAGAGGCGTTTTTGCGGTATGGCGCTTCGGTGCATTTATGTATCTATACACACCGGTGTCATTTTACTGCCTATGAGCACTGCACGAATACCGATACCAATTATAAATTGCGGTGCGTCTATGTGATACTATGCACCAACGCATTTTTTATGTCTATACGCACCGGTGAATTTGGATGACCAATAGGCACTGCACGAATTCTGATACCAATTACAAATCTCGGTACATTTGTGTGATAGTATGCACCGGGGCGTTTATGTGTCGATAAGCACCAATGCATTTGTACGACATATTTACACCACATGAATACCAATACCAATTGTAAACCTCGGTGCATTTTTGTGATACAATGCACAAGGGCGTTTATATAATCATATGCACTGGTGCATTGATACGACATATGGACACCACTCAAATCCCAAGACCAATTAGAATGGCCCCATGCATTGTCTCACCAACACCTGGCCTGGTGTTGTTAGTTTCCTTAACGGCTCGGTGCATTCTCCTTCGACCGCCCCAGTGTGCTATCTACCGATACGCACTGGTGCATTAAAACCTGATAAGAGCTCCGATGAAAAAACATTCTTAATAACCTCCGACCACCCATTTTTTTTTTTAGTTGTGTTGAATTACCGTTAAAAGCTCCGCCAAAACCTTGGTTACCAGAAACGAATGTGGTAGCATATGCTTTTTTGACAATTTTGGCCAATTTTATAACACTAAAAACCTCCTTTATAACCTCTACTAGAGGTTATTTTCCTTGTAGTGTCATGTAAAATAACTCATGCTATCACATACACATCTATCTGCAAGTTTCACATTAAATGAACATATCTAACATGAACTAACAATATACACATCATGATGATCACCAACATGTAAATTAAGTATAACTGCAACATGAACATAAAATACATGGACCATATATATATATATATATATATATATATATAACTAAATAATATTAAAAATACACAACTGTAATATAAATGTCATCGATCAACTGGTTGTACTACAACATCAATAGTAGAACTAGTTGAGGCTTGTTCACTCAATGGTGCAGCCTTGACGGTTGATGGTCTAGCCTGCTCATGATCATGAGTACTGATGGATGTTGCAAGCTATTGACTGGACATGGTTGATGGTCCAGCCTCATCTCCATGATGAATGCTACTATATGCTAGTGGAGGCTGCTCATCTGGCGCAATGTGAGGTGAACGATCATGAGATGATGAGTCGCTGCACGCAGACTGTCAATCACATCCTGCATCTCGACCATGCCTATAATGTGCAATAGTCCTCCTCAGCCGCATAACGAAGGTCGTAGCTCCTACAACATGCTGCATCATGTTGTACATGTCATGCGACATGCCTCTCCACATATGTAATAGCCTATCATCAGCTTGTATGTCTATGTAATGAGTGGTCTTGATGCCCACCTCAACAGTCAATGCAGTGAATTGGTCGCCCAACTCCATGCTGTATTTATTATCCGGTCGACCATGCCTAGCAATAGGTGGTACCGATGCACTAGCAAGAGCAGGTCTCTCTGCACCAGCCTCCTGATGATCCTTGGCATCTGGTATGCCCTGATCATCATCAGGATCCACAATTAGATCATGTGGAGGTGTTGGCATGTCCTCGCCATCAAAAGAGCCGATGTCTTCAAAATATATACAAGTACACAACAATAATTAGACAATTTCATTACATGATTTAATGAAAACAAGTTAAAGAACATGATAGAATAAATTTAAATAAAACAGTAATATTACCTCTATCATCTACCGACTCATCAACTATGAAGAGGATGTTGGCACACCCTCGCCAATCTAAACCCTCATAAGGACAAGGGACCATAATGAAGAGATGTTAGTCCACACTGGCTATAAACTCCATTGCATCATGTGATATCCTCACTGAAAATAGAGTCTTGCCCCTCTTGGGCATCATCTGCCCCCATAGGTGCATACGTGCCTCGAACATCAACCTACAAGGCTGCCGAACAAAAGTATTCCTTGTCTCTGGAAACTTCTCAAAAAATAAACAAAATAGCTCTGAAGAAATAGGGAAGTTGACTCTCCTTTGTGCATGAGCATGACATCTATCTTAGGCTGTACAAAACTACCACAAAAAAATGGCAGACCACCTGACAAGTCATAGCTCCTATACTAAATAATCAACATAATATAGAAGCGAGCAACTAATGCGTTTCATGTCACTAGTGTTGTGCGAAATGGTAGAAATGAGAAGTGAGAGACAGTACACCTCCTCACTACCAAATGCACCAATACATAACTAACCTCCAGCGACCTAGAAATTTGCAGGAGACAGTACATTTTCTCTAATTTATCTCTTGGAGTAAACTAGCTAAATCCCTGGTACACAGGCAGCTGAAACCTCTAGGGACGATGGAAAATCCACCCCTCTTCTTGATAGCCCTATAATAAAATATATATCCTCCTCAGTGGGCATGTACCACTGGTCAAGACCAACCCAGAAAGCCTGTTGGTGGGCATTCCACCTTCGGATAAGATGTCTAAAAAACAAACCATGGCCCTTTAGGAAAGTAGCCTCCTCATAGAACTTGAGGAGGCCTACCTGCGTTAGGAGCCTCTAGGTAGCTGTTGTAATAGGGCGAGGGTACGCATCTTTCTCCCTTTCTCGTGCCTCCCACAGGAAAACCATCTTATACTACTCTGCCTCTTGTTGTTGTTGTTCCCCCTCTTTTCTTCGTTCACGTCTCCGAATGATTGACATATTAAATAAAATTTCTTTATTAAATGAGACATGTATTTAGAAATATACACATATAATTTTTATTTGAAAAAAAATAAAAAAAAATAGTCGGTGTGCCAAAAGAACAGTCATGCACAGGTCTTAGTGCATCGTTTTATGGAGCGCACAAGCATCGGTGCACTAGATAATATTCAGCACATAGGGGGAAGTACTCCAGAAAAATTTGTAGCACACTGTTGACTATGTACGATGTTAGGTGGGTGGTGTACTGACTAAACTCTATGCCCCGAGGCATATAGTTAAGTCAGCATACCGACCTCCTACCATCATTAGATAGTGAATGATCTGGTCTTTTACTAAGCCACATCATTGACCCAGTAAAAATACAAAAAGTTGTGTGTTGACAAAAATAGCCATCCCGAGGCAGTGATTTTAGTCAACACACCGCGTTGCCACTATCCACTAGCTCAACAATGCGGCAGGGTAACCGACTGCAGTGCACTTTTAAAAATAAAATAAAATAACACGGTGTGCCTTCGGTGCCACCCCATAATCGATGCGAATACCGTTAGCACTAGTTTACCAGGCCAAATATTTGACCCTCTAGAAATGTGGAATGTGGTGCACTGACAATATTACTCAGTTCAGGACGGATATTTTAGTCAATGCACCATGTTGTCGCTATTTCACATTGTCAACGATGCGGCTTGGTAAACGACCGCACCACACTTTTTAAAAATATTTAAAATAACACATTGCACCTATCGGTTCTACCCTGGAACCAGTGCAGAGACCATTAGCATCGGTTGCAGTGTGGCCTCTAATTTTACAGGCACCACTTCAAATAGGTGTGAGCTGAACAGCTCGAGCGCACAGCGCAACAAATTTTTTTCTTTTAAATGATTAAAATAACATGATGTGCCTATTGGTATGCCTCGGAACTGGTGTGTATACTGCTAGAATCAGTTGTTGTGTGGCCTGTAAATCTACATGTAGCACCACAAACCAATGCGAGGCGAACGGCTCGAGCGCACCGCGCAACAATTTTTTTTTTTCTTTTAAATGGTTAATTTTAAGGTTATTTGATATTCTAATCCACTAAAAGGCTTAATTATGGAAAAACGAGAAAAATACCTGTAAATTTGGTTGTCGAGGAGGCATATTGGCCGTAGAATTTGGAAAAGACAATTTTTCCATAGTTTTGCAAAATTCAAGCTGGAGATTGGTGGGCAGTGCATAGCAATAGTGCATGCAATGAGTGCAATGGGAGAACCGATGTCAGGGTAGCTCAGACAAGGATAAATTTCATTGGTGCTTGAGAGATCTGGAGCACTAAGAAAGGTGAAAAATTCGGTTTTTTGGCCATAATTTTTTATTTTTATTTTTTACCTTGTTCTGGTGCACGAGGTTTTTATGGGCACACCAGTGCATTTGCTTCATTCTGCATCAGGAAGTTTCTATTTTTGCGCACTTTTTATGAGGCACTAGTGTGGAAGTGTTATAAAGAATTGGCGTGCTATAGTGATACGACAAACCAGGTGGGTGTGTACGAAGCGCACAACATCTAGTGTGCCAATGTTTTGTGTGCACCGGTACTTTCTCTTGTTGAACGCACTGGTGCATTTTATGGTGATAAGCACACTGAAAAAATAGATTCGCAAAAACCTCCACCTGCCAAGATCCTCTAGTAACCTCCACTAGAAACGGATGTCTGGGGTATTTTTATAAGGAGTTCCTCAAAAACATCTACAAGAGGGTCTTTTCCTTGAAGTGGGGAAAACATAAATGAGAAAAAATAAATCAAAGGTACCTATATACTTCCCTAAAAGAACAACCTCTCCTGATCTCAATCATTCGGGATTCCTTCTCTGCCAAAAATGAATAAGTGTCAATCCACAATCCTCTCTAAAAATAAATAAATAAATAAACAAATGCGAAAGAAGAGAAAGGCTTCCTGCGGAGAGAGGTAAAGAAACCAACTCTATCGGGGTATTGTTGTGACTCGCTGGTAGAAAAACAATGTTTTTCTTCTTGAAGTGACTCTATCAGGGTAATTTCCAGGTCTATTTCCAGCGGAGAAACACCAGAGATGAAAAATTATACTCTGAAAATTGTAAACTTGCAAGATTCACTACCCCTCCCTTCTTGAAACATTGTGATAAAGCTGAATGTTTTTTGACTTAAGCTAAAATGGAATGATGGAGACTTCATCTATTCATGAGGTAAGTGGGGAAACCAAAATAATTTGCACGATGAATCAATACTCCTTGAAGAGCCAAGGCCCTGCAAAAATTAAGTTAACCGGGATAGAGAAGCTGGAATTCTACCAGTGTGTTGCCAAGTGTTGTAACTACTAGAATCCCCTCCAAAATTCTGGCGTATGCAAAATTTCAGAGCCTTCCTTGGTCTTCTTCATCACTGTAGAAAATTTTTAAGTTCATTTCATTGGTTTTCTTTCAATATTGTGACCCCTTTCGCAAGATAAGAAAAGTGTCATCTTTCGGCATGCCGGTTGTAGCATTCTATGTATGAGATTTTTAAAGTGGTTTCAAGAGGTCACCTTTGTGCAAATGAGTTTTTCTAACCTCTTAAGTACTCGTCCCACTCATTTCAAAAATTTTGAGCACTATCGCACAAGTGTCGTCGCAGTCTTTTTAATGTGTATCGTTGGTGTCACACTTGTCATAACCGGTTGAAAATATGCCACACTAAGGTAAATGATTTGTTTTTATGTCATGGATGATCTATGTTGTTTGATTTTTCAAATATTCTGTGTGTGATCATACTCAAATTTCATCACTATTCACACCGATCTCATTGGTCTCACACTTGGTCAAATTTCAGAAAAATTCCGGACCTAGCAACTTAGCTTCACCCAGCCTCCTCTGAGCTACAATATGCGCAATATCAATCCTGTACCTATGATATTACTGCTTGGAACTTGGCAGTGATAATTTCCTATCTCCCAAGACTACTCCATTGCGCAACTTTTGTGACCAAGCCTTAACCTTGACCTCTAGAATTGTGTATTCGTGGCCTCCAGCCCAACTTGAATTGTGCAGTTTGAAACCTCAAGACTCATCTCATCCCTTGATCCCTTTAAATATGCAGTTGCTTAGTCACCTAGCCTTCCTTGACACCCAGAACTACACATTAAGCTCTTCCAATGCTCATCCTTGAAGAATGTCCCATTGGCTTCGGAAAATACGCAGTCATGTCCCTCACCCCACCTTGAACTACACATTGCATAGTCTGAAGGGTTAAGGCTTCTCCTTGCCTTCCTTTATTTTTCATTTGTGTAATCACTAAGCATCCTTATCTAACCTATCACTCGTTCCAAGATCAGTTCATGGATGAGAATGCATCATCTTAGGCTAGGGGTTTTCATATTGATGTCCTCCCATCATGAGTGAATTGTAGGAAGAAGTACTCTATCATGTCATGGAAATATGGTGAAAGAAGAGAAGAAGGAGGGAAGCATGCTCAAAGACACCCTTGCAACTTAACTCATAAGATGATTGATCAAGAGAAAGTGAAAGGAAACTAGTCTGCAACCACTATCCAAGACTTGTGATCATTGAAGACTTCCTATCACCAAGGCATGTGGAGGTAAAAAGGAAAGTTGTTTCATGAAGACACTCAACTCTCAGCAACAACAGTGGCTTGACATTTCCATGTCATCAAGTATTCCATGTCAGTAGTGGCATGTTATTTCATGTCATGAGTGGTCATATGCCACATCACTATTGTACACCATGTCTATTGTAATCAAAATGCATTGTAAAGTGGAAGTCCAAAGGACACACATGAATGTAAATATTGATGTAAGTTGAAAATTCATGGGAATTCAAAAAATCATGAGGGTAGTAAAAGAGTCACCCTTGGCTATATATACTCCCTCATTGTATGAGAAAAGGAATTTTTTATCTTGGCTCCAACAACAAAGCATTAGGGAGATAAGCTAGTTCTTTTGTGGAGCAACGAGTGGCTCCAACGCTCCACTATTAGAGTGAGTGATGTTCATTGTACACTTGGTTCTTGTAAATTTTACTTAATAACAAAATCCTTCTGAGGCCAGCATGTTCTTCATGCATGGACTATGAATGTTTTTAAGACTATTCTACGATTTTTTGTATTTCATGTTTCACGTGTTTTAAGATAGTTGAACTATTTCAATTATTTTAGTTCTTATCTTGTTGAGAATGTGTTGTAATGGTTTTTATTGTTGTCCCATCCTTGTGGAATATTCCAAAGGATACTAGGGGGATATTTCTCTATTGTTGGTTTTAATGACCATCACATAAGATTGTGGACTATTCCATTACATGTTAGATGGATCCTTCAGTTACTATGTGTCTCTTCCTAGGTGGTACTATTACCTCTCTCTTAGAGGATCATTTTTCTTTCTCCCCCACAGTAGAAGAACCTTGGCATACTTAAAATTGGACATCCACTAGGTGCAACCCCTTTACTTTTAGAAAGTACATATGGGTCAAATCACGAAGTTGGGAAACAGTTTTTGCCGGATGGTTAGAATTTGGGAGAAATTTTTAATTTCTCGGCCGAGAAAAAAGTCAACTAAATTTCTTGGCCGAGAGTTTTCAAAATTCTCGTCCGAGAGATTTTAAATATTCCGGACGAGAGTATGGTCGGGTTTAACATGAGTTAAAATTCTCTCAGACGAGAGTTATGCATTTTCTCGTCCGAGAGTTGTGGTCCCAAAACTCTCGGGAAAAAATTTCGGACGAGAGTTGGAGAAACTCTCAGACGAGAGTTGGAAAAACTCTCGTTCGAGAGTTTCTCCAACTCTCGTCCGAGAGTTTCTCCAACTCTCGTCCGAGAGTTTTTCCAACTCTCGTTCGAGAGTTTCTCCAACTCTCGTCCGAGAGTTTTTCCAATTCTCGTGCGAGAGTTTTTGAACTCTCATCCGAGAGTTCTCCAACCCTCCCTATTTTTATTATTATAGCATGAAAATATTGTAGTAGACATGTGTGGAATAATTTTATTGACATCATGTTGTTTTCAACCTTGTGTGAATGTTTCTTAAATATCATTAATACAAGTCGACATGGATATTAAATATAATATAGTTTTCAATAGTTATAATTATTATCATACAATTGACTACATAATTAGAAAAATAGTTATAATAAAACTAATAGTTATCATAATAGTAGTAGCAATAAGAACAAAAATAACCATAGTTGTAAGTTGAACACATGAAAAAAGTAATTGGAATAATAAATATTTATTAAAATATTAATATATTTTATGAATAATAACCAAGCATGGGATAGCCTTGGATATTTCACCACCATTGAAGTGGTAAAAATGCTAAATAATCAACAACTATGATCCAAGCAAATCGCCTTATGGATTAATAGAGTTAAACCCATGACCTCACCAACATTGGAGGACATATATCACATCATGCTTGTATATGCCTAAGGCAACCTTAAAGGATATAGAAATAATAATATAATTTAATTTCATATCCTAATGATGTGTAAAATTACAATATTTATCTTATATATGAATAAAAATATATGTACTAATAATTCTCAACTAAAGCTTAAATATATAGGAAGGAATTAGAGAAGGGGCTTTGATAAAGGATAAATAATTTATCAAAGGATTAGATCCTAGAATAAGTGAAGGGTTGGGAATCTAACCTAGTTTATTCTCATACAAGGGAAACAATATTATTTAAGACTGTTGATACCTATTGGTTTATGAAGACCATAGTGGCTCAATTGATTGAAATAAAATGGGAATTTCAATAAGGAACCCTACACACAATTATCATTTTTGAGGGAAATTTCGAAGTAAAGTGTAAATGGGTTTTGCATTAGGTTTTGGGTAGCACTAAAAAGAGATTGAGAAATAAACTAGTGACGGGATGAGGAAGTAGGTTTGACAACATCCAACCCCATCATCCTTGGGAATGAGGACCAAATCCTAGGAAGAAGTATGGAATGAACTGGATATGTAAATGAAGGCTGTAAGGATGACAGGGAATAGGAGCAACTCCAAGCACCTCCTACTTAATAACCTCATTTGAGAACTATTATCTTTCTTTAGAAGGTTTATTTAGGCATCTTGGTAGACATAGAAAAATGGTTTGTTTATTTCTTGTGATCCTCTTTGGAATTCCAATTGACATAAGGGATCATGTGTGGTCCTTGATGTTAACATACACTCACCACAATATGATTGTTTGGTGTGTACATGGATCATTTGATGGAATTATCAATTGCTTGATGCCAAAATGGATTGTTTGATGGTCAACCATTGTAGTGAAAATTGTTTTATGGAATCATTAAAATATGATTGTTTGATGTGTGCATGGATTTTTTGATGGTAAAAATTTGAAATAGTTGTAGTAAAAATTGTTTTGTGGACTCATCACAATATCATTGCTTGATACCTACAGGGATTGTTTGATGCTCAATAGTTTTAGTGCAGGAAGAGGTATAGGTTTGGTTGAGGCCTACATAAGATTAATAGGATTTTGTAGAGGCTAAAATCAGTTATATAGGTGTTTCAGACCAAAAGGAAGAAGTATGCCAAGTTTTGTACTGTGTAGTAGTGTTGACCTAAGTTAGGAAGCATATGTCAATAGTGGGGCCACAACCAATGGGAGATATATATCATCCATGTAGCTCTTCTTGTAGGTGATGAAAATAAAAAAACATGAGTGAAACCAAGGTTTCACCCATTAAATATTTCTGTGTGAGGTTGAGTGACATGGTCAACATTACCAAAAACAAATTATACTTTGGTTTTTGCAGTGATGACTGTTGGAAACGAGTTTTCTGAGTGTCTCTGTGCCTTTGGGAGAGCATTTGGATTCTTGAAGAAGTATGATGTCTGGGTGTAGTGAGAATAAGCGGTTTTTCAGGATCCTTCTTTTGGTGGTGCCGTTGAGCCCCCTGATGTTCCAGGTTGTGATTTTCATTGAGCTACCTTTGGAGTAGATAGGACCAAGGCCCTAATTTTTCCTTCATTGATTAGGCGTCTGCCTGGTTCTTGTATTTGGTGTCTTGTGGATTTGCACCCTCTTTTTCTTTCTGGTCCTTGTGGCTTGTATTGATCCAAATCCAGGTTGGCTTGAATGCCCGTTTGGCTGCTATTTCCCCATTGCCTTTTGGTTGCATTTTGGTTGATGTATTCAAGCTGCAAGTATGCCATTTCTATCTTCTCCAAGTGTTCTTAGGGAATGGCATTGACTCCCAGTTTGGACCATTGCTCATTGACCTTCTGGAGATCTAGATCACCTAGGATCTCCTCCAGAGGATTGTTTGAAGTGGTTGAGGATGGCTACTCTGTTTGCATTTCTGTGCATTGAGGGGTTTGCTGTGAGGTGTGGTTGGTATTAATCTGAATGGGAGAGGATTCTGGTTTGTGTTGCGGTGCCTAGGCGTGGATTGAATCTGAGGTTGTGCTTGGGGCATTGGTTGTAATCAAATATTGACTTAATAACGACGGATCTTGATCAGTGGGGGCCTGGGAGACTATAGGGTGCTCCAATGAGTCAATATTGCTCAGAACTTCAAAGTTGTTTTGCTGGGTCGAGGCAGTATTGCTGGGGGTTGTATTGGTGGAGGGTTTTAGAGGCTTTTTGCCTTTCTCCCCTTTGTTCTTTCTTGAGATGGAGGTGAAACCAAGTGTCGACAGGCTTGCACAATGGAATACATTTCTTTTTCATAGGTGGGATACTTGCGAGCTGTCTCAGACAATGTCTCACTGTGATATGCCACTAGATGTCCCTATTGAGTAATAACTGCCCCAATAGCATAGTCAGAGGCATCTGTCTCAATCTCAAATGGCTGTTGCAAGTCTGGTAATGTGAGCACTGGGGCAGAACAAAGGCGATTTTTCAATTCTGTGAACGCCTTCTGTTGAGGTTCCGACCAAAAGAATTTTGCTCTCACTCCTCCCTTGGTGACTTGACTCAAGGGCCATGTGATATGAGAGAATCCCAACACGAATCTATGGTAGAAATTAGCAAGACCCAGAAAGCTGCGAAGCTCTATTATAGTGGTTGGGGCTGGCCAATCCCGAATGACTTGGATCTTGGCTGGATCCACATGCACCCCCCTTTCATCAATAATGTATCCCAGATATTGAACTTGGGTCATGCCAAATGTGTACTTCTCCAAATTGGCACAAAACTTGTGTTGCCACAGTGTTTGGAGGAATTTTTGGATGTGGTGAAGGTGCTCTTCCCAAGTCTTGCTGAAAATCAGAATGTCATCCAAGTACACCACTACAAATGAGTTGGTGAATGGCCGCAAGATGTCTTCCATCATCCTCATGAAGGTTTCAGGAGCATTCGTCAACCTGAAATGCATGACCAGCCATTCAACAAGACCTTCCTTGGCTTTGAAGGCAGTCTTCCACACATCAGAGGGTTCAATTGGTACCTGGTGATACCCAGACTTCAGGTCGATCTTGCTGAAATATTTTGCACCTTTGAGTTGGTCCAGAAGGTCATCAATCCGTGGGATTGGGCAGCTATTCTTTACGTTGATCTTATAAAAAGTCACTTCAATAGTCAAATCAAAGTCTCCACGTCCCCATCCTTCTTCTCTCGGTACTCAAGACAATCGGCCCATTGCATGATGAACTTGTCCGATGTGACCTTTCCGTAGTCACTCTTAATCCACCCCTCTGATTTCATCATTCTCCAAAACAAGAAAATATGTATTCACCATCAAGAGCAGCGCACTGGGTTAGATCAATCAGTGCTTGACCCGACAAAGGCAGAGGAACACCAGGTAAGAGGTGAAGATGTCCCCTGCATCTCTCCACAACCTTATCCATTTGTTGTTTTCGTGCACAGGAGCCCTGTCTGGAGGTCGTGGAATTATCTTAAAGCTATTCTTGAGGTGTTTGGATTTGATTTAAGATGGATCTATTGGATAATGCCTTTTATTTCTTCTCCTAATTACTTTATTCTTCTTAATGGAGTTCCTTCAACTCCCTTTAATGCTACCTGGGGTTTAAGACAAGGGGATCCACTTTCCCCCTTCCTTTTCATTATTGCAGCAGAAGGCCTTGGTTGACATATTAAAAGTAAGATCCAGGGAGGTCAACTTAAAGGCCTTAATCTTTGGGGGGCAGGTTTAAAACTTTCACACCAACAGTTTGTAGATGACATTATGCTCTTCTGTCAAGCCACTCTAAAAGAATCTAAGGAAATTCTATCCATTCTTAAAGATTTCATGGAAGCCTCTAGAACTCTTATCAATAATGACAAATAAAATGTGTTTATATTTAATACTAATATTCTCTCCCAAAGATTCCTATTGCCTACCTTGGGATTCAACATCGGATCCTTCCCTATGAAATATTTAGGAGTCCCTCTCAATCTAAATTCTCTTCGGGTCTCTGGGTGGAAATATCTCATTAATCGCATATAAGCTCGACTTCAAAATTGGGCATTTCGGGTGCTTAATGCTCTGAGCCGAGTTGTTATGTTAAGAACAGTCTTACAATCCATTCCCATCTATCAACTCGCTGGATTGCAAATGCCTAAAATTTGTTGTAATGATATGGCTAAGACATTTAAAAACATCCTATGGCAAGGATCTCAACAAGGCTATAAATGGGCTCTCCTTTCATGGGATAAGCTTACGAAAATAAAAAGGACCGGAGGCTTGGGGTTAAGAGATCCATATTTTATAAATCAAGTTATGGGAGCTAAGCTCTAGTAAATATGGATACAATGGGGTAGACATTTTTGGAAAATAATCTCAGAACAGAAGAATGAAATCTCCTTAACTATTGTAAGGAAATTAAAAGTTCCTGGCCGACTGACATATACTATGTGTAAGAAGAATCTAGAAACATTGGAACACCTATTGAATAACTTCTTTGTCGCTGAGACCTTGTGGAAAAACCTTTCCTCCCTCTTTCAATAAACAGATAGGGACAACAAGAGCCTCAAGCATACAATTGAATTCTGGAGAAAAGGAGGGTATAAAAGCCTTGTTCTTATCATAGTGTGGGGACTCTTTATTGGATTTCTCATATGGGTCGCCTGGAAAGAAAGAAATTGGAGAACATTCAAAGATGAGTATCGACAAATTGAAGAGATATGGAAAGTGGTTCTCGAGAATATCAGAGAAACTGTCCTCACCGAGAAATGGCATGAAGATGACTAGAAAGCTAATGGGCATGAGGATAGGATTTTAGCTATGCTTAACTTGAAACCCCAAATGCTTGCCCCAGCCTCATGGAAACAAAAACCTTTGGGAAGACATCCACACGATTAATTCAATGCTCTACAATAGGAGGTTATTAATCTTAATTATGATGGGGCCTCTAAAGGTAATTTGGGTCAAGCAGGAGAAAGAGGTATATTTCATGATTCAAAGGGTTTAGTAAGTAGAATTTATGTGACCGATTTTGGATTCGCTACAAATAACGAAGCCAAAATCACAGCGGTAAAACAAGGCATTTTGATAGTTGTAAGAGAACAATATCAGAGGACTATAGTAGAGGGGGATTCAGCCATGGTAACAAGTGTTCTGTAGAAGTTGCAGTAGGGGACAGGTTGGGAGAAAATTAGTCGAAGCTGGTGAACAACTCGTCTAATTCAGGAAATAAATGATATTCTTCCAAGCATTGTTTACCTTATCTCATCATGTATTCGCAGATCAGGGAATGAAGCAACTGACTACTTGGAGAACTAGAGTTGTACTCACGGGAGTGTGACAACTGGACATCAACCAAGCCAAAATGGTATAGGTGGAGAAGCTATAATCTCTATAGGAAATTGTTGACAGGGATAATGAGGATACTTGGGATCCTCGATCGGGGTGCCAACTGGTTAATTCGAATCATGAGGTGGTACGAGCTCGTGCGTACCACATAGATAGTTGATGTGGACATGAGGAGATGATGGTAGGTACTACCACCCACGCCAAATAATGACAGAATTAAATGCGGGTGGTAGAAAACTCACAGTGTCAGAAGGGTGTTGGAAACAGGGTTGGCATGTAAGGAATGTTATGAAGGCTAAAGGTGGTAATGTTCAAGGTGGTAATATGGTCTGGTAGTTAAACGTGAAGTTGAGATTAGAAAAGGAATTCGGTGAGCAGTTGAAGGGCTGGACGATGGTTATGTGGTGCTTATTCGGGTATGTTCATAGCCTTTGTATCATGTCTGATGCTGCGATAGGAAACATAATTCATGTCTTCACCTCATTTCTATTTTCTGCGTATGAAAGATATGAAAAATTATGGGGGTTTTGTTTGATGTACATGGATTTTGGGACAACTTACTGAAATTAATGCGGAATTTTACAGTCATTAAGCCTTTGAACTATTGTTGTATTAAGGATTAGGGAGTATATGAAAATTTTCTTGTTGTCCTCTTATGTGTTTTTTATTCTAAACCTACTTACCTCTTCTGTATGGGGGCTGATGGTTTTTATTTTTCTATTTTCTAGTATATTCTAGTTATTGTTAAGGAGCTTGGTGTTAACGTCCTAGTTTCTACGAAGGTCGCTTATTTCCTCGACCCTTATTTTACCCAATTTAAATCTGAATGTCTTTCAATTGGCTCTGCATGGCCTCCTATCGGCTCTGGTTGCTTTTTCCCCATCTTGAATTTCCTCATCTCTTATCCTATTACTCATTTCCCCATCTCCATTACTAGACCGGCCTTCTGCCCTGTCTGTAACCTTCACAGCTTGGCCTGCCAATCCTATGAAGTTCAGTGTATGGCCTCCAATGACATTTTAATGGGTAGCACTTTGTTAGATACCCCATCCAGGGTTTTGCCTATTCAGCTTTTTTACAATATTACGAAGAGGAGGGTTTTGGGCCCTAATTGTAATGGTGGAACTACTAAATTCTGGTCTCGAAAGGGTTGGATTGTTGTCAATCCATTTGTTTTGTTGGGTTTCGGTCCAATTTCTAGGGGTTCTTGTCCAAATTTATGGGATTTGAGTTTGGTCGGTGGGGTTCTTGTCCTATTCTGTGGGGTTTCAGTCCTATTAAGTGGAGTCTCTTCCATGTGTTAGTATACATGATGCAGGAGAATGGAAACACTCTATCCATGCATGATTTTTCGCAATAGTTAAGGAAATTTCTGTTTCTTTGGAAAATGATAGCCTCTCCTAGCCTTCCTATTGTAACCTTCATATCTCTACGGATGATTGGAATAAGGAATGATGAAATGCATTACACTGCTAAAAATGAGGATGCTACTCTCGGTAATCAGGATCTTTTCCTCTGTTATTTAACTAAATAAATTATTGAAATTATGTTACACTTCACAGGTATTTTTAAATCATATATAGTTGTTCGTCTAGCCATGCTTTCATACTTTCCCCGACAGTGTCAATTAATCCAACGATTGGTACTCCACCTGTAAGACAGAATGGTGAAAGGTCAAGCAGTGAAAAATTTTGCATAGGAAAAAGGAAATAAGAACAAGAGTAAGTCCCAAGAGGGCCCAAACAGGAGGGGAAAAAATTATTAAAAATATTTTTGATACCTACATGCCAGGTACTGCTTCTCAAGTAAAATAACTCATTTCAAGTTAGGAGCGTGACTGTGAAACCAAAGAGGAGGGTGAAATACAAGAGGAATAAATGGAGTTTCTGAGGGATCCACGTAATACTAGAAGTAGATTGTCATTATTTCAATAGTCTATCCATACTTATTGGACATTGAAATATAGACTGGCAAATGCCATAGTCAATGTTTAGGAGATTGGAGGGGACGCAAAAGCTGCCTCTATTTTAGCTTAAATGAGAAGGGATATTCAAGAAATCCACCTTCTGCAACACCACCATAACTTCTTCCTAGGCCGCAGGAAGTGCCAACTGAAAATTATGAATCAAGTGGATACGTCTAGCTCCAATTTTAAGGACTTGACACATATCGATCGATCTGATGATTGAGTTTTATGAAATCCTTTTCTTTTTTGTCATTTTGACATGCATATTATAGGTAGCATTTAATTTCTGAAGTTCTTGTATGTAATGGACAGTAAATTGGATATAGCAAATAGTATTAGTGTCAAACTTTATGAATTTTGGTTGGCCTATAACTTTTTAAGGTGCCCAACAGACTTGGTTTCTTACAAGCAGGTTGAGGCTATCCAGCATTATTCATTATAACCTACTTTTCTCTTTTTTGATTAATGGAAAATAGAAAGGCTCTGCTAAACTTACAAAAAAAATCAAAGTAAAAATTTAATAATTAAAGATGAAATTATAATTTAATTATATTTTATAATTTTTTTAATTTCAACAACTTTAAAAATAACATAATAAAAATTGTTTTGATAAATTAATGTTATCTAATTTTATCAATAATTAAATTTATATAATTAAAATAATCAAAATTCAAACTAATATCCAACTAATTTATATTAGAGAACTGAAATGGATATAATGTGAAGTTATATAGATACATCACAAAATCATGTCAAAGGAGGAGTAGAGTTTTTTTTATGTCAACTCAAGAGGAGGGTTCAAGATTTTTTCATTGTATATTGTGTTGAATGCATAGAGCTAGTCATATAGCTTTGAAATGATGCTATGAAGTATAAATAAAAATTATTTAATATTAGATGGCTTGTAATGGATATTTTATAACCTATATAATGCAAAAAATCATTATGTGTGAAAACATCCATCAAATCTATTGCATATTGAATAAAATATTGAGGTGAAAACGTTTAAAAATGTTTAACATTGGATTTTAATAAATTATAGCTTATTAATGTATATAATATTTTTTATTTATTTTAATTTCTAAAATTATTTTAAGTGGTTTTCTTCAAATTGATCAGATTTTTATCTTTGTGATAAGAAGTTGATTTTGACCACTACTGTTTGTCTTATTATTTGTCGATTACTACCATTACTACATAAATGAGTAAATTAGAATTTTAGCGATCAACTTTTAATAATGAGTGCTCTAACAATAGACTTTTACAAAAGGATTGGTTTTTACCACATGGATTGTAAAATTACTTGAATTTAAAGAAGATAGACCACCTTAAACCATAAATTAATTTTTAACTTATTTTTTGAATGACGTCATATTAAAAGAAAAATGTCCTTTTTATATTATAAAATGAAAGAGAGGAATTAGAGGATAATAGCAACAGTAAAATAGGACACATGGATGCCCTAAATTAACCTGGAAACCTCTATGGAAAAAACAATTCTTGATATTAGATTTATTAATCATTCGGCCAAATCCATCTTATAGGCCAAATGGTTGTGCTGGGAAGGGAAAATATTTGCCTTATGTGACATTAAATATAGCAAAATAATACCTCAACATTTACTTTTGTGGTATAAGGGGTAGTAGAAACAATACCAAGTTGTAATAATGTTAAAGGATGTTTGTGAGCATAAGAGAGGAAAGGATTTTCAGGACATTATGAATCTGGCTTCAAGAATGTCCCATCAAATGTGGTTCAAATGAGTCATGATGTTTGGTCTTTACTTCAGGTTTTGGAGGCCTAATGCCCCAAAGCAACAAATATCACTGACTTTCCAAAATGGGTGAAATTTTTCTCTACAATCTTAATAATAGAAAAAATATGATCATATGTGTCACTGCTTTGCAGTGACATAATAATACTTATCTTGACTTAGTATTTATCAAGTGTCTAGAGATTAAATTCGTTAAGGTGCAAACTTTTTTAATGCAAAATTTGAGGAGAGAGTTGATCTCTTTTGATTCTTAATAGATTCAGAGTTATGATGGATTAGACTATATGTATATGAGAGAGAGGAATTTCATGGAAAAAAATGGGTTTTCAAAATTTAGAACTTAAAAACAATTGGTAATTTGACCAAATCAAAGCGCTTATATAACATAACATTATAACATATTTTCTATACTAGACTAGAAAGTGCTTGTTGGAAAAATTAAACATAAAGCTAAATATATCTATCCCTTTAGTTTTGTAGAAAACAAAGAAATTATCACTTTAATTAATAGTTATACTCATGTTTATTAAGTGCGAAAGTAAAGATTTAGTTTTTGAAAAAATAAGGTTGCATAGTAATATTTAAACTGAAGATGTTCCTATGATGGGTTTGATTGGGCAGATCTATCTCCGTCATCCTCTATCCAATAATTTTTTACCATGTGGAATTTTGAATCATGTGTGTCTGATAAAGCCCTGACTGGCCAACAAGCCGAAAATAAGTGACAGAGCTTAGCTTCAAATATGGCTTTGAGTTCAGGTACTATGGATGTCCTTGCAAGCAAACATTTGTATGTTGAGAAACATGATAAAGAATTTTTCTCCAACTTGTTGAACTTCATTCTGGAATTTTTGTAGAGGGGTCTCCTAAATTGCTTCTTTTTGCACTGATTTAATATCTTAATCTTTGGACTTTTGAAACCAAATCACATAATTGTTCATAGGCTTGAGTCGTAATGACTAGAACAAATAATCTGTCATTATTACCAATAGATATGGAAAGGTAATAAATAAGGAAATGGACTACTCTTATGTTTTATTGATGGTATTTGTTTCTTCTGTCAAGTGATTATTTTAGTCAAGGTAATTGAACTCCTCAATGTGTGGATTTTTTATTCCCTTGATGGTTTACATGCATGATTTAATTGTTACTGAATGGCATAATGCATAAATTGAAATAGGGGAACAACACTCTTCTATAATATGGAGCATTTTATATATTATAGTAATAGTAATAGTAAAATACACAAGAGCCCCGACGAGTTAGAATTTAGATATAGATTGGAGGCACTTAAAACTTGCAAAGAGGACATACACTTTATAGATGATTCATTGTTCCTCGGAAAAGAAGGAAAGTAAATTTTCCAACTCTGGAATTTATTACAGATGTTGTAGAGGCAACTTCTATGAAGAAAAAGTTATGATCCTGAGATTGGGACCAAATTCAAGGGTGACAATCCTATGATATTTGGAAAAGTATTAAAAAGGAACACCATTGGAAATATATATTCATGCCAAACATATATCAAAAGCCACAATGAGATCTATGTAGACAACAAGTATATTATCTCAAAGACCTCATTTTTTGTTCAACAATCCCCTTTCTCTTAGAGTAGAGAGGTTGATCTTGAAAACGAAGACCCCGAAATGGAGGGTGAGAAACAAGCAAATAAAAATGAGAACCATGCAACAGAAAATTTATCTATTCCATTTGGGAGGAACTCTCGTGGGCTAGCTCATATTATTCCATCACATTTATGTCATTATATACTTGAACCATGGAAAAAGAGGCAAACTAAAGGTCAAACCTCTAGAAAATCCACCACTTGCTTTGGAAGGAGTTGAATCCCCCTAACCAACTAGTGTTGTCCACCCTCTCGATCTCCTCTCTATTTGAATCCATTTCAAATTTATGTTAGGTCACGTGGTCAGTGCCCAATTAATAACCTCATTCATACATAAAATATCAATTAGCAGTGACCACCTCAAAATTCCATTCAAGAGGGTGATTAATTTACTCAGTTACATTATGTAAGTCCTATTGTTGATTCTAAGATGGAAATTGTTTCTTCATGTCCTTCTAGTAAGACACCATTTCTTAGTTACCAGGATATGATCCAGATTCTACGAGACAGAAAAAACACTTCTCATTCTGTCTCATACCTTTATTCCCATGTCCAACTCTTCAAACTAATTAAAAATAGCTAAAGTTTCATATTGGTGATTGTTCAATGCTAGCCATGCCACTTTCTCAGCTTCTTCCTTATAATCGATTCCACTCGAAGGCTGAATTGAATGGTCAACATAATCTCTCATCTCATTGTTGCTAGGTAGCTCACTGTTATTCCAATGGTATAACTTCCAAAAAGAGCAAACTAAAATCAGAGAAGAAAAAAATATTATAAGCAGCATGGCAGCCACTCCACAGAAGAGATATAGTGGAACTTGCCATTGCAATTGTGAAAAATCCGCAGTTCTGTTGTTTCTGTTATAGTTATTCATTGAATATATCTTCAGTATTTTCTCTTTCTTCCTTTGAGATATAACTGAATATTGCAACACAGGCAGTTATAACAATGGGGATTTGTAAAAGTTAAGAATCTCAATTTCGGAAACTAGAGTTTGTAGTTTGGGATGTAAAGGTGAAGGGAGGCAAAGCCAGGCTTGTAGTGCATTTTCCAAAAGAGCATCATTGTGTTCTTTCCATTTTCTTCCATACAGAGATTACTTGCAGAAATAGGATGGAAAATATTTTTGAACAATTCCACCCAACATTGGATCATTGATGACACCAAATTAACTGAGCTTACAGGTATTATCATCAAATTATTCATGCCCGAATATTTTTCATGTGTAACAGGGTGATTTGTGTGGAATTTTCTTCCAAAAGACATACAAGAAAGTGTCGATGACACCAAAAGTGATATTCCATAGTTTTGAGATTGTGTTACTTCTCTAGCTTTCTCATATTCCATAGCCAATCAGTACAGTAATCAAAGAAAAGGGATCCTTCAAACAATCAGTAAAATACCAATGAAATGTAGATTTACAAGCCTCCAGTAAGTTGACAAAATTTTCACTTATAATTTGCTTCAAATTATTATCTAAAGATAGTGGAGTACAGTAATCAGAGAGAATGGATACATGAAACAATTATAATAATTTCCCTTCACAATGGCTTCCTAGTTGTGAGTAAGTTGACAAAATTTTCACTTATAATTTGCTTCGAATTATTATCTAAAGACAGTGGAGTACAGTAATCAGAGAGAATGGATACATGAAACAATTATAATAATTTCCCTTCACAATGGCTTCCTACTTGTGAGAAAGGTCTTGGTTAAAATATAAAGGACCAATAAGTTTACAAACAAGGTTTTTGGAAGTGATCAAGATTCAATAATAAGAAAACTGAATAATTACAGAAATTTAAATTTTTAGCTTGTCATCAAGGCCGATGATTCACAATTAATTTAAATAAACTTAGCACCTATCATAACTAGCAAGAACATAGCAGCAAGAAATTGGAAAGAAACGAATCTAATACTTGGTTTGAGGGTTAATCACTATTTACCCTTGGTCTTATAAGGCATATGCTAGAAATTCTCTTCTTTAACATCTGATCAACAGTGATAACCATCACACAATTTATCAAGTTATTCTACTTCATTGGAAGAAATGTCAATCTTTCCATAATGTTTGTATATTGTTTAGCATGGAATGAAAATTCATTTATTTAACAGTGCATTTAATAAAACATTACATTCCCATCATGTGGTGATAAGAAAACTGGATCCGAAACAGTTTCCAAAGTGACAACTTCTAAGAAAGGAGGAGTCTTGAAGTGAGAACAGTATGTGGGGATCATAAAAATATGGGTGCATAACATCCCAAAAAGATTGCGAGTCTAGATAAAGAAAAATCAACAGATCAGCCCTTAATAAGGGGAAATGTTGCCATCTATTTCTGAACTCATCAGGATTGAAGAAAAAACATAATAATCATAGACAAAAACAGGCTCGCTTGATGTGTCTAATGTTGGCCCTATAGAAAGCTATAAGCCATTGCATCTTATGAGAATAAAAACTATGATGTTATGAAAGAAACAGCTAGAAGAAACTGGCTCTTCTGATGCACAATTATGACATTAAAATGTCAGTCTTCAGATCAGGCTCGCTTGTGAAAACCAAGTGTGAACCCATGACTACTCCAAAAGGTGCACAGTATTGATGATGACTGTGGATCCAACCAAAACGAAAGCCAGCTCGCCTACAAAAACCATCATAAGAAAAAAAAATTGTGCCAAATTCAAACAAGATTATCTAAATCGCTATTGTCAGGAAACATCCACCGTCCAATTACAACACGTTTCTGCAAACTTTCCACCCTCCTATGCAAGTCTTCATAGTCCAAATAAATTTCATTTATCTCCATCCTGTGTTTGTAATAGTTCTTCTTGTTCTTGCGTCGTCTTCTGCGTATATTTTTATTACAGCATTCTTGGGAGCTCGTGGTTTCTGGCTTATTGTTACCAAAAGCACTTTGGATGATTAAATCATCAATCTCATGTTCAATTGACTGCTCCTCTTGAGTCGGTGTTGATTTTAATACATCCATAACTTTACTATCAGGTGAAGGCTTCCAAGCGTGTTAATAACCTTTCTTGATGTTCTAATCCATCAGAAGTACAGTGATATATCATTGCCATCACTGTAAAAAGATATTACATTGATTCTGTAATACATCTACATCAGGGGACACTCCTCAGGAGTTCGGCCAAAAAGATGGAGAAATAGCCAAAACAAATGGTATTTTTGCGCGAATTAGGAAGGATAAGGCAAAGATTAATATGGGCGAAGAAAACACGCTCTCATCCAAGATAGGCAAATTACATCTAAAAGGAAAAGAGGAATAAAGAAGGTAGCGACACAGACCGAAATAATCCCACAATCAGGTGTCAGATATCAGGTGCCACCACACCTCATGCCATGGGTGAGTACCTAAAAGAGGACTAAATGAAGAGGATAGGGAGAATCTGAAAGAGGAAAGTCTAATCCCAAGGGGACCCTCCCCCTAATCTTCTGGCTAGAAAAAATACCAATGACCACCCAGAGACAGATTTTTCAGTCACTTAAAAAAAAATTGTGAGTGAATTAATAGACTGATGAAATCAGAAAGCCGCCACTACAATAAAATATTCAGGAAAAAACCGTTCACATAATGAGGCATGACAGTCCCATAGGGGAAATATTCCAGCGTATAATTTGAGCACTCAATCTAATATAGTCTGGCAACCCATATTTAGTAACTGTCAGTGTACATAAAAGAGGTAGTCTGCATACAACCTCGAGAGAAAGAAAAAGCTATGTGATTACGAAAAGCTCAAAGATTCCAAGTACAGAGCCTAATCCCTTCCATGTTCAAATGGCCATAAGTTATTAATATTTGACACCTCCTTACCAACCAATCAGGCTACATTCAATTATCAACATCTGAATTTCATCCCCTAGAAGTATAAATCCAGACTGTCATCCCGAAAAAAAATTGAAATTAACCTGAAATGTATCACCAAAAATACAAGGATGGAAAGGAGCAATCAGAAAAACCAAGCAGAAATAGTATGCCATTAAAAATGATAGCAACAGCAACAATAACACTGAGGAACAGCCCACCACCTTTCACATAATCGGAAACCAAAATTTTTACAGGGCCTAGATATGATTAGAGTATCTACCCACTTTCTCCATAGAGTACTCCATCTTGCAAAAAACATAGATTCCAGATTGTTTGAATCCTCTGATGACTCCTATGATGAAGAGGGTTGGTGTAACATATACACCTCCTGGCTAATCATTCGACTTGTGTTGGTTATATATGGCAATAAGAATATAGATGTAAATGAATAAGAGAAAAACTATCATAACAATCTCAAAAACATCCATATAATTCATACCTAACCATCTAAATCTATTACATCCACATAATCAAACAATAGCCAGATTCTAACCAATAGCACGACCACTCCCACAAGTCTTGCCTCTCCTCAACAAAGACAACGTCCGCAACTCCACTCTCCAAATTCAAAATCTCCTTCCTTCAGGAAGCCTCCTCATTCCTTGAGAGCTCCTTCAAACGACCAGAATCTGAGGGAAGCAGAGATGGGAAATGGGATTCGCGAAAACGACAGTGCAGAATGCCGCGCGAATGAAGAATTTTGGAGTTATATTATTAAAATAAAACTCCCGGACGAGAGTTATAAAAACTCTCGGCTGAGAATTTTATTGAATGCTATATATATAAAATTTTTATGAAATATTTCAATAAAAAATCGACGCAATTTTTCAGTCGATAGTTTTCTCGTGCGAAAGTTTGCACACAACTCCGACGAAAATTGCGAAGGTCCGAATTCTTTTTCCATAGCACAATTTTGCATCAATCTGCAACTTCGATCATAGTTTTGACCCTACAACTTCGTCCTACAACTTTTTCTTACAAATTTTTCTTGTAGTTTGGAAATTTCCACATATGTAGCTTGTAAATTTTCCACATATAAAATTTTGGCTATGTTACTTATATTTTTCATTGAATTTAGTAGAATAAATTGGGAAACTTTGGTCCGTTTATCCACCACCACTATTATAGAATCATTCCTCTTTGTTGTTCTAGGAAAAATAGTAATGAATTCAATTGACACTACATCCATTTCCACTTAGGAATGGGTATTGGTCGCTAACAAACCAACTGGGTGCTTATGATCAACCTTAACTCTTTGACATTCTACACACTTGGTTATGTAATTAGTCATTTTATTCTTTAGATCTAGCCAAAAGGATTGAATTTTAATTGTTGCAATACTCTAATAGTAATGATTTCTTCACTCAATTCATAGCCCTTGTATTTTGGCTACAAATTTTCCTCGTGTGGGTTACTCTTAATTTCCACATACTACTAGTTTAAATTCCCATCAATAAAATTCTAATTATTAAATCATACCTGCAAACACTTATAGATGTAGCATGCATAGCATGCACCCTTATGTTGAGTGCATTAACTTCTTTATTCTCCTTCCCCTTTATGTGCTTAATCTCATAGTCATATTCAACCAATATCACAACCATATAATTTGTTTGGCATTTAAATTTGGTTCTTCAAACAAATTTCTCAAACCACCGTACTCAGTCTGCAATTCAAATCTCCTACCCATGAGTTACTAATGCCTCCACATTTTTAGAGCATGTATGATATCTTACAGCTCCAAATAATGGGGAACATAGCTACTCTCATGTTCTTTTAATTTTATGGAATCATATCATATTACATGCCCATTTTTCATGAGAACTCCATCCAATCCTTCCTTACATGCATCTGTGCACACAAGAAAGTCTTCATTCAGATATATTATTTTCAATATGGGTGCACTCGTTAGAAAAGCCTATAAATGTTGAAAGGATTATTCATGACACCTAGGTGATAGTTCAAAATTTACACCCTTCTTTTGCAAAGAAGTGATGGAATTGGATATCCTTGAAAACCCTTTAATAAATCTTCTATTATAAAGGTGCGAATAGAGAGATTTAGACCTAAACTAGTTCCAACCTAAAGTTGTTTTGATAATTTTAGTGCCTAAAACAATATTCAAAGCTATTGTGACTGTTTAATGCATAGTTTCTTGTGACTTGGGGCGAGAACCATGGTCGTAACAACTCTTATTGAATCTCAAGTATCATGGATTCCACTAGTTATCTTCTTGAGTTGTTGTGGCTCATTGGTTGATGGTCCAATGGGACTAGTCCCTAAGAACTTAACAAAAAAATTGGCGACTCCGCTGGGGATTTTCCCCATAGTTTCCGGACTATTTCTTCCCTCCTTTCTTCTTTCCTCTGTTCACAGATCCTTCCAACCAGTTTTTATGCCCAATAGACATGTCAAACACTCACAGAGTTCAATCCTGTTTCTGTTTGGCCATCTAAAGAACCTTTCCCTAGTTAACGTTGTCTCTGCATATTTTCCAGTGCATTATAACATTGTCTCTACTTAAATACAGTGCGTTATAATGCTATATTTACTCATAGACAGTGCGTTACTCAGCCAAAACTTGTTGTTCACTCCGGTGATTGTGTTTTTGGTTGCTGAGTTTTTGGCTATCAGTATCTTTCACTAACTGAATCCCTGTGATTTTCTACTAAGCTTCCATTTCTGTTTATTTGTTCTTGTTTGGAAAGTTAGTGTTAAAAGCATTCACTTTTTAAAAGGAGATTTTTTTTTTTTTATCATTCTTCTGCATCTAGCTAAGTTAATTATGAAATTTTCATTCTATAGACTGTTAAGAAGAGGTAAACAGAAGTCTGAATCTTTAAAGATGAACTGAGTTATTTGAATGTTAGTGCATAGATGTTGAAAATAAACCTCTCCTTGTAGAAATACTCTTCATCGAATTGAATATTTAGAGCATGTTTTGCATGGTTTCTTGAGTCAGAGTCTCATTATATTTCATACGTCCACTCCCCCTCTGCAAGACTAATAATCAAGTACATTAAGAATAAAGCGATAATAAAATCAATCAACTCCTTTTTGATCTCACACAAACAGTAGTTCAGGCTAGGATCTTGGGTTAGGAACAATGAGAAAATTACCCAAGATCTCAAAACTTGAAACTAGAGTCATTAACGTGCGAAATCCTACTGCACTCATATTATTGGAACCGTTCCTTTACCGGAGCTCAGCGCGAGACAACACTTGGGTGCACAAGAAGGTAGCCCACCTTTGACTGCATCATGTGGGTGTGTTATATGTTGGGGTTCCCTTCGCGGATGTCGAAACTAGATCGGGGATCTAGGTATTATGCCCATATAGCACACTATCCTTGACCGTGGACCCCCCTGATGATGTCTATGATTTGAGGTATCTTTAGTGGCCATAATTTTTAGGGACTTACACAAGGTGACTGGGACGGGTTGTCTTGGTACCTGAAACAGACGGACCCACTCTGTCTTCGGTCTTTAGGAGGGTAATCATCTTCACGAGAGTGCTTACACCTATCGTTTGACGTTCGGGCAAAGCTCTAGAGTGATCGTAACTGTACTTTTGACCAACCCTCTCTATATACTATTGTGATACTGGATTTCATCACCAGCGAACGGTAGTACTCAGACAGGGCACCCTATTCTGGTTGCTTGCTGATTGATTTTAGAGAGTCTTTGTTTTTTATTTTTTAGGTGTGTGGTTACTGTCATTGAGACTTTATAATACATCACAATTTAATAAAATTTGTTAAAATTAAACCGGTCACTGTGGCGTCCCCTAACCAACGTCGTATGTCCTGATGACAGTAAGGCCTACCTCCTCTCACTATTGAGGAAGAACTGAACCTTGGTGAACCCAGGCCTTCTACGGAAGAGCAGTCTCCTCTGAATAATATTGATTATCACATAACCTCGTATCATCCGGAATTTCCGGAGGACCCTTTCACTGAAGGGGTTGTACCTCATTACAATCCTCCACTCACTGATCCGTTGGGGCCTGTGATAATTCAGATTCCACCACGCCAAGATATGTCTTCGGTAGCACAAACATCCACTTCACCACCGGCATCCACATGGTCGATGCCAATGGCGACCATCCCAGGTTCACCACCATCCTCCCCACCAGTGGTCAATTCTATGCCATCATTGGGTAACCCCAGTAGTCAACATATACCTAACCCCAACCCTACGATCATCACAACTGCCAGTAGCTTACCGAACCCTTCGGCATCTACTCCTACCGTGACCACGTTGGGAACCACGGTAGCTCCTCCCATGAATACGACTACTTCGGTACCTTTCAGCAACCCTTTCGGCTAGAATCCTCTGTTGAGTTCAAAATCCTTGGCCACTATACCAGGGGGCAGTGTTATCAGCACGCAGGTAGCAGGGAACATTTAGCGTCCTCTACAATCCTTAGGACAAATGGGACAATCTATTGTCAATACTTTTCTCTTAAGTGGTTCAAATATAGGTGTAGGGTCTATGCCGTTGCCAAACTATGCAAGTAGTAGCATGCCTCTGAGAAACTCTATTGCATCCATTTGGACTAACCAACCCCAACCTCCATCTGGAATGGGAGGGCACTTTTATGCTGGGGGCAACCAACCGTTCGCCCCTCAATACAATATACCCTATGGATAGCAACAGTATGTCCCTACTCCCCTACCTATCGGAAACTTTTATCAAAGTCCCACTTATCCTCCTGGTAACACGTTGATGGGTGGTCCCTATGGTCTATGTAGTCAGCCCATACTACCTTGGTTAGATTCGGGGGAAAATCCACAATTGCCATTTTTGGCAGCCTTGGACATCCCTGATATCCATAAACTGACTAATGACCCATCAACCACAACCCGCTTTGGCCTCCAGTACCGCATAAGATTCCTTCTGACATCCCGAAGTTCAACAGGAAACACGGATACTTGCAAACATCAGTGGCATGTAGTCTTGTGTTTGATCATGGGTCTTCATCATTGGCTCCTGGTCGAATGATTCTATGAGTGTTCGACTTCAACTCCTTTTATTCACACTTGCTAGATTGTACTGGGCATCTTAGGGACCATCATCATTATCGGTGGCCACCTTCGCGTCTGTTAACAGTTTTCATTATTAACTAGTAATCAGATGATTTCTCACATGTTCGACGACAACTCCTTCATTCACATGCTGAGAAATATGCAGTTTAAGTGAATCGGTGGTCAAGACCTTGGGGCAAAGGCTACATCATTAAAGTTGTGTTTCCTTCCCCAAGCTGCGATATTGTTTATGGAGACAGCTTCTTTAGCCTGATCCTGTTATGACAGACACTTCCACATTGTGCTTATCGGTGGACAGATTCTTCATATCTCTATTCTAGAGAAATCATGTTGTTTAAGCTACTGAGCATGGGAAATGCCCGACTCTAGGCAAATACTATATTTTCTGACGTATGTTGTTGTTTCAGGTTTTCCTCAGTCTTTCAATCTCTCTATCTCTACACAAATTGTAAAGTATTTCGGCCATCGTCTTCGTTTCTGACCTCACACTTTAGGGGGCATCTGTTACAGGTCAAAATACCTCCTCATTAGCTCAGAGGAGAAGACAAATATGGAAGAAGTACAAAGACCTAAATTAAACCTATTTCTACCAGGGTAATGCCTATCTATAACAACTCAAGAGCGTTATAACACAGTCAATTAGTTAATGGACCACGTTAGTGGCTAGGGCAATGCTCTGCTTGCACTAAGGGGTAGCGTTACCCGTGTTTTAATTTTGAATCGGGAAAAGCCCGCGAAGAATGATTTGAATCTTCGGCTTTCCCCCACAAGAGAGTCAGTTCACAAAAGAAACTGCAACACACCAGTTCATTATTGGTCATTGCCACAAAAGACTGAACTCCAAAGGAGACAAAAGCATAGAGATCAAAGAAACATCTAAGTTTTTCCATTTCAAACTAGTGGAAAGAGAAAGGCAACAATGGCTTTCTCCCTCTCCTATAAGAAGGAGCTGAAGGCTCTTAATTGGAGGTTGAAGGATTGCTAAAGGTTTTGGCATACTTGTGGAATAGAGAATAGTGCTATATTGTGAAGGCCAAGAGTCAAAGAGGTTCCTAGAGAGCTTGTTGACTTGGACTTCTTCACTTGAGAGATAAAAGAGATTGGGAGACTGAGGAGGGCTTGGTACAACCGATGCTTGTAATCCTCCTTCTTTCAAAATCTATAGAACTGTGTTCGTTTTGTCCATTCAATGCTTAATATTGTCACTATTATTTGAACATTTACATAGTATGATATGAATGGCTCAGATGTGTATAATTTAGAAGTTAATTATATGTTGACTTGATTGATAGGACATATGTTATGTTAGAAGTTACACGAGTGCTTTGACTGATTGCAGGACTAAGATTTGGAGCCGGTGAAGAAGGACTCTTGCTTCGCTGCCTAGTGCTCTCCAAGGGACTCCAAGATTGTCAAAGATGTAATTCTATATCGCATTCTATCAAGTTATTTTAAGTTAATATGAACATGCTCATGCCATAGTCGCCATGCCAATTTATTTTAAGTTAATTTGAAATAATTCTACTTACACACCACCTAACATAGGTTTTGACACCTCGTTTACTACTACCACTAAGAACTTGTCACATGCCCACCTACTCATCTGATTTCCATGCGTCACTAGCTATTTATTTGGCCTATCAAAAGTGATAAAATCACCTGTAATGTGTGAGCCCCTCAAGCTACCATGTGAGCTTCTTCGGCCATGTCATCACGACTTCGACCTCTTACCCATGTCACTGCCACCTGACATCCATGTAAACAATCTTTTTGGATTTCCACATGTGTTAGGATTGTTATCTTTTGGAGGGTTTTTGTTTCAATGCTTTATTGGGCTTTGGCCAATGTCCCGATGACCCAATCATCCGATGGAATCTGAGGCTATAGGTGCTAGCCGATGGGGTTTTTTGGCCAGGGGAAATGACCAAAGGTTGATCTATATTACCAACCTTCTTCTAATTAGCTCTCCCTCTTGAGCCTGGCTTTTAGTGGTGACTGTCAATCTAGTGAGGGTGCTCCAATCTATTTTCTATGTACAAATTTTTTTTTGGCAAAAAAAAAAAATTTCAAGTTTTTTGGGTGGGAAATATTTTTTGAAAGTTTTCGTGGGTGGAAATTTTTTTTTTGAAATGTTTTTGGGTGCATACATGAAATATTTTTGCATAATGTCTCTATGAGGACATGGAGTATTTTTGCAATCTTGTAATCTATGAAAGCATGAAGTACTTAGTCTGAAATCTTTATGTTTTGTTAGGTATTTGGTCCAAATAGAATTGGATTTTAGGTTTCCAATTTTGTGAACATGGAAAACCAAAGGAATTGCATATCATGGTACGATCGAAAAAGAAAATATTTAAAGGATAAAAATGAGAAATTACAAAAAAAATGGCGAGAGGAAAGGGAAAGATTAAGGCATGAAAGAAATGTGGAGGTAGAGCATTGTGAAATAGACGTAGAGGTACATGACAATGACGAGGAAATGAGAAATTTTGAGGAACTTGTCAACGAGAATACAATTGATATCAATGTCACTGGTGATTCAATTTAGTTTCTTCAATTTGAATTTTGTATTTTTTTTTAAACGTTGTAGTTCAAAATAGTTTTAAAATTAAAAATATGTATACGTGTCAATTTCAAATTAGAAGTTTTAATATTGTTTTTTATGCAGGGACAACATCAGAACCACAAGAAGATACTACCACAAATTTCCAAGAGAATATTGATATTGATGTCACTGGTGAGTCAATAGTTTCTTCAATTTGAATAAATTGTATTTTTTTTTTAAACATTGTAGTTCAAAATATTTTTAAAATTAAAAATATGTATACAGATCAATTTCAAATTAGAAGTTTTAATATTGTTTTTTATGCATGGACAACATCAGAACCACAAGAAGATACTACCACAAATGTCCAAGAGAATATTGATATCGATGTCACTGGTGAGTCAATAGTTTCTTCAATTTGAATAAATTGTATTTTTTTTTTAAACATCGTAGTTCAAAATAGTTTTAAAATTAAAAATATGTATACATGTCAATTTCAAATTAGAAGTTTTAATATTGTTTTTTATGCAGGGACAACATCAGAATGACAAGAAGATACTACCACACATCCAATTTCACTGCAATTAATTGGAAGTTCCAAGAACGTTGTATACAACTACAAGTTTCTAGAAAATATGGATGCAACTAAAATTGAAGAATTGGGACCACCATTGGCTAAAAGGACAGTTCAAGATAAAGTAAAATCTGTATTGAAACATACTTTTGAAGGTTTATCTATCATAGCACAAGCTCAACTATTACGTGGACTTATAAAGCACAAATCTCTCACAAATGTTGTGGAATTATTGGGCATTAAAAGTGAAAAAGAGGTTTTAGCAAATGAAATGGTAACAAAAAATGTGACATCGGCGCTTGGCATACTAGCCAAAGGGTGATCTAATGTTGCAAAGAATGCTCGTAGAGCACTTTTAACAGGTGCAGTTGCGAAAGGAACTTCATCAAGTCGTTTGATGTCAACAACTGCAAAATTGATTAAAACATCAAGAAAAAGTTTATGGAGGCATTCAAAATTTAGAACTCAAATAGATGAGAATGATGAACTTGCATGTTGGGCTAATATCTGCAGGCGTCCATATCATGATAGACTTCCTGATGGTGCGAGGGATAGGGTAAAAGAGTTTTGGGATTCGAACTCTCGTGTGTCTCCAAATGAAAAGGATCAACTGCGACGTCATATATCTAAGGGAGTTTATGAATCTCATTCCAAACATATAACACAGGTCAGTCAAGTAGAATTATTCAAGAGCTTTATGGAGAGTAATACTGAGGTGAAGATTTCCCTTAGCACATTTTTGAAGCTTAAACCATGGTATGTCAGGCCTATCACTATTCGAGACACATGTTGTTGTCGATACCATGTAGAATTCGAATTATTGTATGAGACATTTGTAAATTTTGGCATAAAATATTTGTCAAATGACCCTCCTCCTTCAAGTGTTCATGAATTTTTATCAAATATATTATGTCCACGAGAGAATAATGAATTATTTTATAAAAAGGAATGTGTTGGTGGAAGAAAATGCGACAAATGTTCTCATTTGGCACTCTATGATGAAAAGTATCCCATTGATCCTAATGATCCCAGACTGTCAAATCTCAGTCTGAATTGGAAGAGATATGAATATGTTACTTACACTCCTGTTGCAGATTCAAGCACAACATCAAAAAATATCACTTTACCTGATGACGAGATTCCAGTGACATCTTTTATGGAGAAGTTTAGGGTGCAAATATACAAATATATTAAGCATTGTCCTATAGCATGATGGCAGGATTTACAGTTCAAGCAATCACGTGAGGTGTTCCCAAAAGGAACAATATTATCAGTGGTTGATTTCACTGAGAATTACACGTTTAGTCCACAAAAGGAGATACAAAGTGAGTATTATCATTCAGAACAAGTATCGATATTTGTGCATATTTTGTATAGACATGCAGAGCTTGATATCAATGGTTTTGATAGTGATGAAAATAATCGTGAGGTGATTAAGGAGTACCATTTCTACATCATTGATGATCAAACACATGACACGTGTTTTGTTCAACATTGTTTTAATGTTATTTATAATGAATTTTTGAAATGAAGAGTCACTTTTAAAGAACATTGGGTATGGTCAGATGGTTTTGCTGGTCAATTTAAATCAGCAAGATCGTTCTATTGGTTGTCTCGTCTTCATAGGAAAATCAACATTCGACATACATGGAATTTCTTTGAGACAGGGCGTGGAAAAGGAGAGCATGATGGTGCAGGGGCATGCGTAAAACGTGCACTTAGGAGATATCAATTGAATCACTCTGCTTGCCGACTTGCAAATTATTTAGATGTTGTTAATTGGTGCAAGGACAATTTAAGTCATGTATCAAACCCAAGGATGGCTCATGTGCACAAGTAAGCATACACATTTAACTAACAATATATTATACATGTGTAGATATATATATGTGTGTATACATATATGTGCATGTATTTTGTTATCAAAAAAATATTTAATATTTTTCAAAATTTGACTCATACATATGTGTGTGTTTTTCTCAAGTAGGTACTTTTGGAATATTGCAATGGGTGACGTTGATAGATTATTGCCATATAATCCCAGTGTAATCCCTAAAACAAGAAGTTTACACTCAATTAGGAGTAAGGACATGACAAATATACATTGCATTCAGAAACGAAAGTGCTCTTGCTTTTGTTATGCATGTATTGATCAAACAGAGTCCATCGATGAATGTGAAAACCAAATTAAGAAATTTTTTCAACCATGGAAACTCGAACAATTGACACCATTGCCCCCATTTGGAAACGTGAGTGACAAGGAAATGGACAATGAAGTGGCTATGATTGACAATGATAATGATCGTGTCTCTGATATGGTCAGAGAAGGTGATGTCTTTGCTATCATTGCACTAGAAAATAATCAATAAAAGGTGCATTATTATTTATTACGATGCACTATGTCTAAATCCACGCTGTTGCAATAGTATAATGATCCATCAAATTATACATACCCAATCGGTTCAATGGTGTTAATGGGACATTTCTTTGAAGAAGTAAAGAAATGTAAAGATCATATTATTTTTCAAGATTACCAGCCAGAGGTTATTTATGCCCAATATATTCACTTGGTCATAGCAACTCGACTGCAGTTTCAGCAAGTGAAGAGTAAAAAAAAACAACGACAATGGAGGTTATCGATAGATGATCATGATGCCATTTTGGAAAATTTGCCACTAGCACATTTCATATGAGTGGAACACATTGTTCAAGATGAACAATGAACTTTGATTCTAAGGTTAGAACATATAATTGCCACAATGCATTGGAATTTATATAGTTTAAGACTATATTGTGGATTGCTTGAACAAATAAATTGACATGTGGATGCTTAGATGTGTGTTGGTACATAATTTATGATGCAGATTAATCAAGGTTTTGATTCAAGATCAGGAAGCCTTTAACAAAATCCATCCGGAAATGTTGCTGTGCATGCCATTCATGTGAAGACACCTTAGTAGATTGCAATCTATTTGAATGAATACATGTTGTTTTACCTTGCTTTCTTCCAGAGATAATTAATAGCCATGGTGGGATTTCAACCATCTTATACAGAATAAATTAAGCATCTCACATTTTTACAAGATTGTGTAACAGAGCAAGAGGTCAGCACAGACATCTTATTATGAGACTTTTTTACTGCTAGACCATGCCATTTGTTATGTTCAGGTTTCAGAGCAAAGTATGAAAGTTATCACGAGTCCATCTTCCTATTGAATTTTTTAGGCTTTGGAGTGTAGTTGATATGTTCTACACATTTACAATTCTCTTCTTTGTGTGCTTGTGTTAAAGCGTATGATTCTTAGCTCCTTAAGCATTCTTTCTATGAGTCTTAGAGACAATATTGTCTTGGAGGGTTCCTTAAGATTTTGATTGGTCAACCTTGAAGCTTGACAGACATTTTGTCTCTTTATATGTTTCATCTGTTATTTGTTTATTCAATCTTGTTTTGTTCATTTGTGTTATGTGCTTCAATCTTTCGTTATTTGTTCAAGTCTATTCCAAGTATCAAAAAAGTTTCTTTCCCCACAAACATATACGTATGCTGCTTGTTATATATTTCACATGCTTCAATGGACATTCAATTTTTGTTGTTTGCATTAGGAAACTCACAGCATACAGATCAGGAAGCCTTTAACAAAATCCATCCGGAAATGTTGCTGTGCATGCCATTCATGTGAAGACACCTTAGTAGATTGCAATCTATTTGAATGAATACATGTTGTTTTACCTTGCTTTCTTCTAGAGATAATTAATAGCCAGGTGGGATTTCAACCATCTTATACAGAATAAATTAAGCATCTCACATGTTTACAAGATTGTGTAACAGAGCAAGAGGTCAGCACAGACATCTTATTATGAGAATTTTTTACTGCTAGACCATGCCATTTGTTATGTTCAGGTTTTAGAGCAAAGTATGAAAGTTATCACGAGTCCATCTTCCTATTGACTTTGTTAGGCTTTGGAGTGTAGTTGATATGTTCTACACATTTACAATTCTCTTCTTTGTGTGCTTGTGTTAAAATGTATGATTTCTTGGCTCCTTAAGAAGTCTTTCTATGAGTCTTAGAGACAATATTGTCTTAGAGGGTTCCTTAAGATTTTGATTGGTCAACCTTGAAGCTTGACAGACATTTTGTCTCTTTATATGTTTCATCTGTTATTTGTTTCTTCAATCTTGTTTTGTTCATTTGTGTTATGTGCTTCAATCTGTCGTTATTTGTTCGAGTCTATTCCAAGTATCAAAAAATTTTCTTTCCCCACAAACATATACGTATGCTGCTTGTTATATATTTCACATGCTTCAATGGACATTCAATTTTTGCTGTTTGCATTGGGAAACTCACAGCATACAACCTCTCTAGTATTTGTTGGGAATTCCTTAATGCACAGAAATTCTGTGTGAATGATGCAGTTCTGCTTGTTGAGAAGTTGTGCTGAATGAGCTTCCCATAAGGTGATCACTGATAAGTATAACCTAAACATGGGGAAAAATTAATTAGTTGGACTAAAAGACGTAGACAACTTCCCCCTCATTGTCGTAGATAAGATATCCATGCACAGAATGACCTCAGTATTCTAGTTCGATCTACGAAGATCATATTTAGCCATTTTCCATCTAAACTGTCCATTTAAAGAATTTCGTCATTTTTGTACATCACAAGATGAATTTTAGCATTTTTGCACATCACAAGATGTTGTTGCTTGTTCTCATATATCGTATAGAGTATAGTTAGACTGTTACAGTATGATTTTTTATCTTACCCCTACTCCCCACACACACATACTTGATATTTATTTGTTGCATAATTTGTTTATTCAATCTCTCTTGCACTAGTTCACAGCACTTCCAAATATGAACCGTTTCCTTTGGGTGGCCCTCAATTGTAACCGCAAAATTTAATATATTAAAAATCACAAACAACAATCACTAATAGATTTAATGGTTAATGTTCATGAATAACAATTTCTAGTATTGTTTTACACATGTCCACGGTAAATCTTCCATATATTTTTTTTTCCACTAAGTTAATCCTATTCGTTTAATCACATTGCCAAAACTAGTCCCCACTTCTCAGATAATATATTGCAACTAAGAAAAGGGTGAAAAGTAAAAAAAAGAAGATGATGAATAATACCTCTGTTTTGAAGAAAAAATTATTAGGATAATGCAAGGAAGCTTCGATGCATTTCAAAATTAATGTATGTTTAATCCTTGTTGGAGATTCTTCTACCTCTTGGCAGAGTGGCCCTCCTAAATAGTGGAGGAGCACATTGACTACCCTCTAAATTTCTATGCAGTATCTATATCTATATAGATCAATAGAGGATATCAAGAAGAAATTGCAGGGGTTTATGTTTCTGGCAACCGAGATTGGTTGTGTAGATTATTGCAATAAAATGTTGTTAGAAGCTGCATTGTAACATGGCTCCTGAGGATCTGCCAAATCTGCCTCATCTAAGAGCTTAGATTTGCAGAAATTTCTTGAAGGTAAAACAGTTTCACTTGGAGATAAGTTCTAACTCCTTCATGTCATTTCCTGAATGAAGATACAAGATGGGAAAAACTTTTCCTGGGCACAGACAATGGCATGTCTCTACTAGCATTTGAGTTTGCTTGATATTCATCGATTTGATTTTTATCTATTGTATAATTTTTTAGGGCTACAGAGACTCTGTTGAGATCGTTTTGCTTGTAAGAAAATAAAATGTCTCGAGTGTGTGTCAACTTTTGTATATTTTATTCAATTTTGCAATTGTGAACATCCTCCTGAGCAGATACAACACCAAATGTTGCTCATCAAAAGCTCCTAGGGTAACAAGCTTTTTGCACACTCTTTATCTTTATCTCTTCTCCAATACTCCCATTCTTATCCTCTTCATTGTCACTAAGTACTATAGATTCAACACCATTTGTTGATTCTGAATTTTTTGCCTAGGCAAGGACCTTACTATTTTGTCTATCCTAAATTTCACTTTCGAAAATCAAAATAAAATCCTTCATAGGAATTGTCTTCATGCGAACATATATTTTGAGGGGAAAAATTATGAGGCATCTTGCATAAATTCTTGCTCAGTGTTCAAAATGGTAACACTAAGATGTGTAATATTTTGAATAGAAATAAACAGTGATACACAACAACATAAACAAGCATCTACAGCAAATAGAGAGACATCACACGAATAATGAAAAATATGGAGAAACGCTGAGCCATTTTATTATGTAACTGAAAGATACAATGAGTACAAAGGTGATCAGAATGGTGGCACCTTGGCTTGCACAAGACAAGCTGGAAATACTCTAAAAAATGCTCAAGGAATGGTTGAGCTGTGAAGGACTGCGTAATCCCCAAATGTTGTTGTTGCTGTCGCCGTACTGCCACTACTGATAGAATCGGATGGCTCTTTGGGGATTTTCCCCTGCCTAGAAAAAATATGAAATTCTGGGAATGAGCTCTCCTCCAAATACCCAGAAAAGCCCAGAAAGGAATCCCGGAATGGATGACCCCGGAATTCGACCTTCCTTGAGAAATAACACTATCCCAATAAAATATGTTGGCCCTGAAAGATCCTCTGCAAATGATGGCCTCTTCCTGTGCCAAAATGATGAAATAGTGAGGGGTTGATCCCTTCACACTATCCTTGGGCTGAAATCCCTAATATATCCTCACTATAACTACCTCTACCACAAGCTACATGATCTCTCCAAGAGACTGCGTTGTCCAAGAAAATGCATAATCCTGGTTGAAGTTGCTATCACTTCCTCCTGCAAAACGATGGATAGAACTCCTGACTCGAGCAGGCACTCTAAGTTCCCTGGGGTTGAGGTTGGGATCTCCGCTCGGAGACACCCAGTGTGCTAAAAAACACTTGCAAACTTTGCCCAATAGCAAAGCGTGCTCAATGTCAAAAGAAAAAAATCAGAGATGCATAATAAAATGAGAGAATGAGGAGCCTCTTCCCCTTTGTATGCTTTGAGAGCCTTGCTCTCATCCGCCCCCCACCAAATTGCATTGTTCCTCTTGGCCCACGCTGTCCCTCTCTCACTGCGCTGTCATGGGCCCACGATGCCCATGCTGCCTCGTGCATCATCCCGCCGTAACTTGCTTTGCTGGCCTCTTTATTTCAGAACAGAACTTGGTCAGTCACAAAGACATCATCCCCCGGCTGACAAATTTAGCCCAGAGGTTCGAAACCTCTATCAGACTCACAAAGAGTCTCCAACCAACCTGAAGTTGGTTCATCTGACCCGAAGTCAGGAGAAGGTCCGAGACCTCACTAGACTTGATCCCAGATCAAGTGGTTGGACCGTGCCATCCTAGATAGAGAGTACGGCAATCTCTGATGCGTCCATCAGTCTTTGCTACTGGTCTCTAGCTTTTCCCATCTCATTGGCCAAATGAGAGGTACTTCCTATGAGCCCTGAACTCAATGGGTAGGATGCATACGGGGCACTGATAATGAGAGGTGAACCAACTCAATAATCACAATGGTGGGGTCCAAGCACACCAACAAGGTTTGGCAAGCCTAGCCTTGTGGTTGCTCATAGCTCCGAGAAGCTGTCCCCAAAGCCCCCCAGAGCTCCTTGAGCTCATCGTCCAACAGGACCCACATCATAGGGTCGTTCCACGATACCAAGTCTCTCACGGAAGGTTAGGAACTTGACCTTCCCCAGGGGCTTAGTGAGAATATCCGCGACCTGCTCATCAGTTCCTATATGATCGAGCCTTACGGCACCTGGTTGTACCATATCCCGGATGAAATGGTACCTGATATCAATATGCTTGGATCGGTCGTGGAACACAGGATTCTCGGTCAAGCGAGTCCCACTCTGGTTATTGCAGAGTATCACAGTGGTATCTAGCACATGTCCAAACAGCTCACTAAAGAGCTTTTGCAACCAAACTGCTTCACAATAGGCCATACTTGCTGCAATGTATTCGGCCTCTGCAGTACTCAAAGCCACCGACTTCTACTTCCTTCTCATCGATGAAATCGAAGCAGAACCAAGATTGAAGCAGCATCTTGATGTGCTCTTACGATCCACCACACTGCCAGCCCAATTGGCATCAGTATATCCACGGAGTGTCACGCTCCCGGCAGTGTATCTCAGCCAATGGTTTATCATGCCCCGAAGGTATCTCAGAAGATTCTTGGCACCAACCCAGTGAAAGTGATGAGGCTCAACCATCTGTTGACTCAAAGTGTTCACTGCAAAACATATATCTGGACGGGTGTTCACTAAGAACATCAGGGCCCCTACGAGAGTTGATGATACTCGGTGGGATTTGCCAATGCGGGCCTAGCAGCGCGCCGCCGACTTCGTGAAGTTGAGTTCCCATTGGTGTTGATGCGGACTTGGGTCCACCATACCAAATCTTTACGGAAGTTTCACCAATGTATTTTCCTTGAGAAAGGAAAATCTCTCCCGGTGCGGACCTCCGAACACAAGGAAGTAGTGCATCAGTCCTAGGTCCTTCATCTCGAACTCAGTAGTGAGCTCCCTCTTGCATTGATGAATGACAGGGTCAGTTCCTGTCAGGAAGAGGTCATCCACATACAGCACCAGAATGAGAGGCTTCCCCTGGACAACTTTGAAGTAAAGATTCGGATCAACATTACTTCGAGTGAAGCCCAGCTTCATCAAGTAGCTATCTATCCTATCGTACCAAACTTTGGGTGCTTGCTTCAACCCATAGAGGGCTTTATTCAACCTGCAGACATGAGTGTCCTGATCCTGGATTTCAAACCCCAGAGGTTGTTCTACATACACCTCTTCCTTTATTGCACCATGCAGAAAAGCAGTCTTGACATCCATCTAATGAAGACTCCATCCTTGCGTAGCAGCAAGGGATATGATTAATCGAATGGTGGTATATCATGTCACAGGTGCAAATATGTCATCATAGTCTATTCCTTCCTTTTGAAAGAAGCCACGGGCAACAAATCTTGCCTTGAACTTTTCAGCACTTCCATCAGATCCATGCTTGATCTTGTAGAGCCATTTCGCGGTGACAACTGATTTGTCCTTCGGTCTTGGAACCACATCCCAGACATCATTCTTCATTATGGACTCATATTCTTCATTCATAGCATCCTTCCAGACTTGATGCTTTATGGCTTCATCAAAATATCTAGGTTCAGATTGTACAATAGTACTATGGCAGCCAGATACCCTTGGTATCTACACGGCTTCTTTCTTTCTCAGAATTTCCCCCTCGGGGAAGCATGTCCCTTGGCATCTTCGAGAGTGTCTCTGAGCCATGATGGTCTCTTTCTCAATGAAGGAGATGGATCGATTGGGTCCATTGGTCCTTCAACATCAAGCATTGTCTCATCCTGCGGTTCTTCTTGATTTCCAGGCCTTGCTTCATGATTTTCCTCAGATCTCGGAAGATCTACTACTTTCTTCAGGGAAGCATCTTCGTCAAAAGTGACATCTTGGCATATCTCTACTTCCCTTTGACCAGGTACATAGACTCTATAGGCCTTAGAGGTTTCGTTGTAGCCCAAAAAAATTCCTTTCTTCCCAGAAGCATCCAGCTTACTTCTCTTTTCTTTTGGCACATGAAAATAAACAGGACATCCAAAAATTCTAAAATGTGAGACGTCAAGTTTCTTACCAGTGAAAACCTCTTCGGGGGTTTTGGAGTCCAGGGCAGAATGAGGGCATTAGTTTTGAATGTATACAACAGTATTTGCAGCTTCTCCCCACAGAAACTTCAGTAGACCCTGGTCACATAGCATGGCATGGGCAGCTTCCACAATGGTCCTATTATTTCGTTCAGCAGCGCCATTCTGCTCAGGAGTATAGGCAGTAGTAGTCTCCCTCTTAAAGCCATATTCTCTGCAAAAGTCCTTCAACTCATTTGACTCATATTCAGTGCCATTGTCGGTCCTCAAAATCTTGGTCTTCTTCCCTGTCATATTTTCCACCAAGGCTTTGAAGGTACGGAACCACATGACAGCCTCATCCTTCTTCTTCAAGAAGTATATCCAGGTTTTGCGGTAGAATTCATCAGTGAATGTCATAGAGTAAGAACATCCTCCCAAGGATGTCACAGGTAGCATACCAGATATATTAGAATGGACTAGTTGAAAAATATCAGATGTCTTTGTGACACTTGAGGGGAAAGGTCCCCTTGTATGCTTTCCTTCGGCACAACCCTTACATACACCTTCATGATTATTTCCAAAATCAGGCATCCCTGTCACCACATTCCTTGCTTCGGAAAGGGCCTTGTAATGAAGGTTTCCAAACCTTCGGTGCCATAGTTCAATTTTTCAGATAGTATCACATGTCATAGCTCCCAGTGGAATTCCATCAACTTGGTAGAGTGTTCCAACTCTAAAACCAATCACGACAACTTCCTTGAGATTCTTTTTCCACATGTGCACCTTTCCATCATTGAATGCCATATTGAAACCTTTATCTTCAATCGCTGATATAGACACAATGTTCTTCTTCAATTTTGGTACATAGAGTACATCCTGCAAATGTAGGACTTGTCCTTGAGACAAGTGGAGGGTCACAGTCCCTGTCCCTCTCACGGGATATGTGGCATTATCTCCAAGGATAATTTCCAGATTAGTATCCTTTTCAACCATGTCAGAGAGTGCTTCCTTGAACCCAGTGATGTGTCTTGAGGCACCACTATCTATCAGCCAGACATCCATAGTGTCGGGCGAGGATGCAGCAGAGAGGGCAGATACAAGAATGTATTCATTTCTTTTATCAACAACATTTGACTCCTCATACCTGGAGTTTCTAGACCTTTTGAAAGGTTGATTGTTTCCACCAAAGGGAGCCTTCCTCTTTCCTTTGGACCTGTCGTTTCTTTGATTTCCATTCCTCCGGTTGTTGTTGTTGTCATCACTATCGGGAGAATCCTTCTTGAAAGGACATTCTCTAGCATAGTGACCAGGCCTATGACAAGTGAAACACTTGCCCTTATTTCCTTGGGCCCTTGCTCTTCCTTTGTTCTTAGGACCACCAGAGTTCTTCTTTCTAGAATGAGCAGCGTAGGCAACATTTCTGTCATTTTCGTATTCCTTCATTCTTGTCTCTTCTTGCATGCATCTTGACAGTAGTTCGTCAAAGTTAGGAATTGTATTATTATTGAGAATGGTAGTGTTGAATACTTGCCATTCATATGGGAGCCCTCCAAGTGTGGTGAGTACCATCTCACGATCGGCTATTGTCTCCCCAATAGCCAGCAGATTGTTCCTGATCTCGGTCAATTTCAGAAAGTATGTTTGGACAGACTCATCCCTGCCTTTCTTCAGATTCTTCAATTGATTCTTGAAGAATAGCACTTGGTTTGCATTATTTACTTTGAACATTTGTATCAGCTTATCATACATCTCCTTGGATGTGCCTAACTTAGATATGTAGGCAACCAGACTTTTATGTATGGATTCCCTGATCATTAGCTTTGCTTTGATCTCCCCCTTCTTATACTTGGTTTTAGCAGCAGCAGTAGCAGTGGATGGAGGTTCTTGTATCTTACCCAATACATGGTCCATGAGATCATGGTCTTCCAATTTGAGATCTAATATCATCTTCCAAGCATGGAAGTCATCCCTTCCAGTCAGCTTGTCATCCTCCTTGAAGCCATAACTTGTGGAACTCATTTTTCTCAGTTGGTGATTGTTATAAGTTAGGGCTTGTCTTCACCTCAGCTCTGATACCATGTAAATTTTTGTATATGTTCTATGCTTGATGCAATTTTACTTTTATAACAGCAATCACATAAATAGTTAAGTAAAATGCTGATAGAACATACCAGTGGATCTATAGAAGACAAACCAGAAACAGGAGAATGTGTTGGTGCGTTACGGCGATCAACAGGATGCTTCAACCAGCGAAGTCTTCTTGGTTGGCCAACCCAAAATGTGTCACAACAGTGTTCAAATCAATTATCCAGTCAACTCAAAGTCAACCCCAGAAAAGTCAACGCAGTCCAGAAAAAGTCAACGCAGGGCAGCAACAAGAAAGTCAACGCAGCTCCAACTTCGGTCAACTGTTTGACCTCGATTTTTGTGCCAATGAGTACGGCCTACAAAAATCGAACTCTCCACAAAATTTCAGCTCAAACGGACCATGCGTTGACCAAAGTCAACGCTGGTCAAACTTGCCCAGAAACCCTAACTGCAGAAAATTGCTGCGGTAAATTTCGTCCTTCAGCTGCAGTAGATTTCGTCCTTCTTCTCACGTGGGAGATGAAACTGCTTCTCAATTTCTTGTAGATAATTAGAGAAGAAGATGTGTGATGAGATGAGTGAAAAGCTCTCCAACGTTGACTGTATTTATATCCATCATTGAGGTGTGTGACACATCTGTTGGGGGTGTAAAACCTTAAGGCCGACCTGCACTTAAATTTATTATAAATAATAAATTAAAAATAAATGTTCTGCTCATCAGATTAAAATCAATTTTATATCGATTTTACACCTCTCTGAAAGAGGAATCCAATACAAATATTGGAATCTTCATCTGAGCATCACAAGATGGAGTTTGGACGTAGTTGTCCAAATTTAACAACTTCTCCACACTCCCGTCAGCTGCCTGCTTCACTTTGTAGATCCATATCGAACCCACCACTGATTTCCCCTCTGGCCTCGGGACAATCTCCCATGCACTGTTTCTGACAATCGAATCATACTCTTCCACCATGGCATCTACCCATGCGGGGTCCTCCACAACTTCCTCGAAAGAGGATGGCTCTGCCATGATACACTTGCTCATAAGAGCCATGTATCTAGTATACCGGTCAGGTGACTGTCTCTGTCTGCACTGTGATGTAGGTGCTCCTACAACCTTCTCTGCATCTTGATCCAGTCGCTTACCTTCTGTAGTGCGCTTCCGCCCTCTGATGGTTGGCGCTGCATGAGTGGTTTCTTCCACTTCATGAACCTCCTCTTGTGGCTGATCCACATCTTGAGGCTCATCCTTAGGAACTAATAGCTCCTCATCTGCATGCAAGTGTGGCTCCCTCTCAAGCGAACACTTCATGGCTTTCTCCTCACGAAGTGCAATATCCTGCTGACAGGTCTTGCGGTAACCGGCAAATACACACGATAGTTGTGGGGCGTGTCGGTGTACCCCACAAATATCCCAACCTGCGCTGATAAGCTCCCGGCTTCTTCCACCGGCATCCTTCGTCACATGAATGTAAACGGGTGGACAAAAATACTCCAAATGAAAATATCGGAGCCTCTTACCGAAGAAATGCCTCCTTGAGAGTGTGCTCATGCCAAGTATCCTGTGAGGACAATGGTTACTAGCACATATACTACGATGTTACGTACCTCCACCCACAAGTGAATGGGTAGGCCCTGATCATGCAACATCGCCCGTGCAGCACCCACGATCGTTCTGTTCTTCTGCTCAGCAACCCCGTTCTGCTGTGGGTTATGAGGTGCTATGAGCTCTCTTAAACACAAGGTACACCCCTTGCACTGATCTGACTGTGCAAGAGTGCCTTTAGGAAGCCCAGTAGAAATCTGTTGCAGTATCTTCAAAGCTCCATGGTGAAGGTGGCTCAATCTCTGATGCCACAACTCGCCATCATCCCGGCTCACCACTATTTCTGCCTTGCATGCCATTGCTGTGCAGCCATCTACCTGTAATTGATAAAGGTTCTTAACTCGAACCCTTATCCTCCGAGTCTCAACATTTGCCTTACTGCGCAGGAAATCCTTTCCCTCACTAAATACAACATCATATCCCTTGTCTTCCAACATTGCCACATAGATAAGATTCTTCTTCAATCCTGGAACATGCATCACTTCCTTCAATACGACTAGTCTTGTTCATCCACAATGCCCTTCAAGGCCTAGGGGTTTGCTCTCTAATCCTATCCTTTTCCTCACTGTTTTAAATCAGATCTAAAGGCATCTCATAACAATGGTAAAATCTCTGAATACACATCCTAAAACTCACTAACAAATTCTCATAATCATCACACATTTAATCTCAAGTAATAAGAAAGATTTATGTCATTGCATTTATGGTGTTCTATGTGATTTTGGAGGCCTGTCATATTGTCAGAGAGGTCTGATATACGCTTTTATAATTCTGATATAAGTCATAACCATGGTAAGAATGACATAATAGAAACCTCTAAATTGATAAGAACTCATCTTACGGCTTTGGTGCGGCTTTGGTGCATCATCTCTCTTACTTTAAGTTATTGGCAAAGCTAGTTTTGTGGTTGGGCTAATCATTGTGGAAACATATTGAAATAAAGTGATTGTTGTCTTGTTGATCATTCCTCACTTCCCCCACGTCTTGCATTGCATCATTGGCATAGTATTTCTTTTGTCTCTATTTGCATTTGATGGTTGCTTATAAGTGCCCCTAAACTAACAACAAAGTGTTAAAGTGATTTCTTGTATAAGTGGCTCATATTCTAGTTGGTAATTTCATTTGAAGATCACTGTTAGAAATCTCTATAGATGATAATTGTGCTCTCACAATAGGCCTTGGTTAAAACGGTGAATCTAATTGCATATATTTCATGTAAGAAGCTTGAATGTTTGCTACTAATATAAAGTTCTTCTGCCCTGTACTCTAAAGGAAATTAAAAGCAAAAAGGGCAGGATATGGTAGTAATTATTAGCTATGTTGAGCTAATAATTATTTTCGTAGGCTTTATCACTGATTGACGGAGTTTTCAAGGGCTCAAGTCCTCTCTAGTCTACCAACCAGCCCTACAACCCCCAACTTCAGTCAATAAAGGTCTGATATATCATTTTTCCAACTAATATTTGCGTTGCAGGTATTTGAGGAAGTTTTAGTGCATAAGGGAAACTCATTTGTTCATCCACAATTCCCTTAAAGGCCTAGGGGTTTTCTCTCTAATCCTATCCTTTTCCTCACTATTTTAAATCAGATCTAAAGGCATCTCATAACAGTGGTAAAATCTCTGAATACACATCCTAAAACTCACTAACAAATGCTCATAATCATCACACATTTAATCTCAAGTAATAAGAAAGATTTATGTCATTGCATTTATGGTGTTCTATGTGATTTTGGAGGGCTGTCATATTGTTTATAAGGTCTGATATACGCTTTTATAATTCTGATATAAGTCATAACAGTGGTAAGAATGACATAATAGAAACCTCTAAATTGATAAGAACTCATCTTGCGGCTTTGGTGCATCATCTCTCTTACTTTAAGTTATTGGAAAAGTAATTTTGTGGTTGGTGCATAACACTAATATATTTATCTAATCTCCCACATGTAATAACCCTTTCAGCTATGCATCAAATTGTGACCTAGCTCTCTCATCTCCATTTTTCATGCACTTGCACTACTTGGATCTATTGTCTCCTCGACCCTCCAGCCACCTCGATTCTTCCTAAACAAGCAATCTACTTGTTGACACATAAGAGAATTAATCATATAAAATCAACCTCAAACCCTATGGTTCATATCAAGATCTACTCTCAATCTCAAATTACCTAATAGCCTTTCTCCATTGCCCAAGTTTTCCTGATACCTTTCAAAACAAGCTAGTGACCTAGCTCTCTCATCTCCACTTTTCCCGCACTTGCACTACTTGGATCTATTGTCTCCTCGACCCTCCAGCCACCTCGAGTCTTCCTCAACAAGAAGTCTCTCCTTTTGGCTTGTTTAGACACTCTAGGGTGTCTTCGACTATGTTCATATGCACATCTTGGTCTCCGAAAAGAAAATTCAAGGAAGGTTCCAACAAAACATTTGATGGGGAATGTACCTTCTCATTGAAGGGACAAAGGATTTTCATACTTGCATTGATTAATTAACTCTACAATGTATGTTTGATTGTTTGGTGTGTTTCCACTATTGCATATTATAGAACATAAATGATGAACTATGTTTTGCAAGGGATCCTCGGTAATTTTGCAAGTATATTGACATAGGATCCTAAGCCTTCTATGTTTCCTTGGTATTTGTCTTGGATCTCAATGCAAGAAGCTTCCCTTTCTCACTCTTTCTCTTGCTTTGTCAATCTCACATATAGCTTAATGGCTTTTCTTATGTGCAATATTCAACAATCATTGAAAACAATCTTTTCGATATGAGATTTTCTCTGGGTTTTGCATGCCAAAATAAGTTTGTTAAACTACCATTCCTCTGCTCCATGAAAAAAATATGTCAATGCAGCAGTTTAGGAAATCAAATACCTTTAGAAAATTTTGACTTTCTGCCCTATACAAATAAAAATAATATTTTTATCTACGAGTTTCATCTGCACCTGTGTGCCCTTCTAGAATTTGTGTGGTTACCTCTACTTCAAAGACTTGGTATACAGTAATATTTTTTGTGTTCTAGAGCACAAAAATTCACTATGTTATTCTCGCACTACGCTCTTCAAAAATATCATTGTTTTATTTCTACAATCAACCTCCCTATGGGCATTGTGTCATTTGATAGGGCATACATTCATGCGATTTTCTCTTTTGGCTACACGGGTTAGGGGACATGTTTTGCTCATGCACATATTTTGTCTTAAACACAATGATCTACAACATGTGATTTTCTACAATGCTCACATCCCGTTCCTGTATTTTTTAGCTCTATATTCTGCATGGATGTCTATGTGCTACTTTAGCTCTCATGCACTGTGAATCCTCTCTGTTTTTATTGTGTCTGTCCAGTCTCTGCTAAGGGATTCTCTAGAATTTACCTTTTTCTCATGTATATGTTCAACAGTTCAGCTCTCATTGCAGCACATCATTCTCTGTATGACACACACACCTGTGCCTGTATTTTTGAGATTTGTATTCTGCATTGATATATATATCTTACTTTGGCTCTCATGCACTGTGTATAGGTTTACATCATTGTGGTTCAATTTTCCTTTCACAATACCTTGTTCGACTATTTTTTTGATTCTTGAGTAATTTATTATCATATTTTGACTCTAATTATTATTTTAAAGTCCATAATGATGTAAGTTGAAAGGTGGTGCTCTCATTCAGGTTTGTTTGATGAAATAATTCCTTCCATTTGTCTGTTGCAATCAGAATGTCTGTTGGTGCTGCATTGACATCCCTCTCAGTCTGGCTTATTGATATACAAAGATTGGTTCTTGATGAAGAAGATATTCCTCAGCTTGCCAGCATAGTCACTATGTATGGTTTGCTTAGCTAATTTATTTAATTAAGCTATGGTTTGGAGCTCACTTTCTTTCTTTCTAGTAAAATTCTGTCTTTTCTTTTTATTTTCGTTAGGATGCCTTCCATATTTTAACTAAATTATATTTTCCTACATCCTATGTATATTCATTTCAGACAAGGTGAATCTGCACAGAAAAAAAGATGCAAGAGGGTTTCCCATTTCAAAGGCACTGTATTCATTTCTCAAGGACCTAGAAGCACCTGTTAGCTATGCTGCATGGAAAAAGGGCCACATTATATGTCATCAGATTCAGTTAAAGCAATGGCTTTCAAAGTCCTTTTTGGATGAAGCTATTGCACTTGTAAATTCCTTGCTTCCAATTCCCAGTGTGATGATAGGGAGAAATTCCCAGTGAAATGTTAGTAGTTAAGAATGTGCCATCATGTTGGAGAAGCAAGTTTGTCTCTTTGGAAGCTGGAAATTTTATCTACATATCTGCTACTATATAAAAGTTAATGTTGGTAATAATAAAGGTTGGTTGTGTTTCCAAAGCATGAATTCCATAACTTTTCATGTTTGTGATTGATAGGTATCTGATATACATGGTAAAGCAAGTATAAATAAAATTTATAAATATTTGAGGAGGCAATGGTTATTTTTATTAACAATACTACTCCAACACCACAATGCGGGGGATCTCCTTTTTTGGTGCTGTCAAAGAAACCCTTGGAATGTCTTTGTTCAGATCTGGCATTATTCGAACTCAAATTTCTCATAGTCTATGTTTTAACGTCCTTGACTTACTTTTCAATGAGGCTACTTGTATCTTCGAGCGTAATAAACTTGTGAAGAATGGCTTGGTTTTGGACCCACCATATATATTGAAAAATATGGTTGGACCCTTTTATGTGAAGGATTTTAAGTATGGAGAACTCCAGCACGAAATTGTTTCTTCTCCAGTATTAACTTCTTCAGAGGAGTTTTGTTTTGCTTTGTAATACTAAAATGGCAAGTTATGAGTATGGAAAGGCATAAAATCCTCACGTATGTACCCTTTTTGGTGTTTTAATGCACATTCTGAGGCCTTAATTGATACAGGAAGAGTGTAACTAATGGGAATAGATGACAAACTAGAATTTGTGTCTCATTACTTTCCATATCATAACACATGTACCCAAAATAAATTTAACTGGGAATTACTATTTGGAAAATACAAAAGGACTCATGTTGGAATTCCTTGCCCTTCAGCAGAAGCTAAGGTAAGGGGGCAAAAGTGATTGAAGGCAGTTTCTAGACATAGATAAGCATAAAGCTTGGCATCACACCATTTTAATTTTTGTACGAGCAAGAAAATGGGGACTTCTCACATGAATATCATCTAGGCTGTCCTTGAAAATTATAATGAGGCTGACCAAATGATAAATGAAGTTCACCATAGCTAAAGGAATGTTGAGGATCTGCCAAAACAAATTCATTAATGTCACAATCTAAAACATTCCTTAACCATGCGAAAATAAGAAATCTACATCATTGGTTGAATAATTTCTTATCCCTGCATAAATATTCCTCAGAAAAGCATAAACAGAGGCTACTCCAGGAAGAAGTCTCTGGATTCTAGAACATGACAATGACATGAAATAGAACTATAACACCCTGGGCTCCACTGTTATCTTAGCCTTTCAAAGCCATTGACAGAGAAATGAGGGATTCGAAGGAAACCTTGCAAACCTAGCCCTAAAACTCAACCCTATAAACAACACCCATTTTTTAGTGACAAGGTGACAGTCGCTGCCAGTGACAACACCCAATGTGTAACTTTTGGAGATTATATATCCCAAAGCATTAAGAGTGCAATTATATCATGTAAATAATATATTAAAAAGTTTGATAATATTTGGAGGTTGATTGCCAAAGAATAATCTATGGATCCATAACTATAATCCTTCTACTCTATCTAGTCAATATAATGTTTCTTGAAGTGTCAATGTCATGATGGTGACCAAAAAACTGTCAATTCTTAGCTTCTTTACTGGTTCATATTTGAATTTAAAATAAATGTGAAACTAGATCTAAAAGAGTCCTCTCTTTTAGCCAAATCGATTTCAATATCTTGAAAGTTTTGCTAAAATAGAACACTACAGTTATGTATCACTGAATTTATTCCCCAATAAGTTTGCAAGTGCAACAATACCAAAGAAAAAAAAACAATATGAGACTAGACAGTTGTTTTGGAAAGGATAACAGTGTAATAGTCGTGGAAAAAATCATTTACATCTTCATCATGCTAGTACTACTATGGCAATGTAGAGTGTGGGATTTTAGTCTCTCACAAGAAAATTAGAAGCAAGAAATACATACAAGATAAGACCATAGATGCTTAGGGAATTTAAAGCAATCAAAGATGAAAGTTTGCTTTTGCAAGAATATCTCTCAACCAAGACTAGAACAATAAAATTCCTTCGGACTTTGTCAACAGCCAGAAAACAAAGATATTATTAATATAATATCTATCTCAATTAATCTTTGATTCTTTACACTAAAAAAAAATGATGGGGATATTTAAGAAAGCTTTTGAAACAATGGCCATGTAAAATTTTACAACTAAAATGTTACATCAGATGGGAAACACCCACTTTTAAAATGTTCTACTTAAGAGAACGTTTCATTCAATATTGTGTGCTAGATGTCAATTGAATTAACATTTTTCAACTGCTTGAACTATATTATAACCACAACTGTTGTTAAAAAAATGAGAAACTTTGTGTAATTACAGTGAATCTGGCATAAATTTGTGAATGTGCAAACACATTCACTATAATTGTGTCGTGTACTAGAACTCTATTATTAAAATCAAACAAGTAAAGAACTTCCCACCTGTACCACAGTACATTGATCACAAATTTGACATGAGTAAGATAACCTATAACAACTACATGTTCTACTCGATTTGGTGTGGGATTTTTCTTTATGAGCCTCAAAGTCTCATCTCATCATCTAGTTCTCATCTTGAATATAATTTAATGCCGAGGACTAAGGAAATTGGACTTTTCTCCATATTGAATTTGGCTACTACTATTCCAGGCTTTTGTAAATTTCTAGTTGCTTCCATTCCTTATTGTTGCCATGATGCCTTATTTTATGACCTGTTGGTCCATTTGTAAATCATGTAGGATCAACAACAATACTGCTATGGCTGAAGTCTTTTCTTGAATTGACCGCAAGGTGGATTTTGGTTCCATTTTGTCAAATATGATTTGCAATCCCGAGTGGATGGAACTAATTGATGATGGAATTGATGATGATTGATTAAAGTGTTTGAAATGCACATGGTGGGTAACACCTTTCTAGTATATGAAGGACAATGTAAGCCTTAGACAATCCCATCTCCAAAGCTAGAGACATAAAATGAACACCTAGTTAGGTAAAGGAAGATACCCCTTATACTATTGTCACCTTTATAAGAGTGACCATCTGGAAAAAATTTATTGGACATATTGAAAGTCATGATCTTCTTTTTTGCATAGGTTAGCTTCTAGACCAAGGCTATAACAGAATATCCTCAAAATGTGAAGATTCTGGCTCATGTTGCTTCAATAAATTGAGACTGATGTCTGTTTGAACTTTGCACTAATATAAATATTTGGTTATGTTGTGGGAAACACAAGTACATGGTTGGTACCATCACCAAAAAGACAGTGAAATGTGGAAACACATATGATATGGCCTAAAAACATGTTCCCTAATTTGGAAAGTTGTTTCTTATTTTGGAAATGTGAGATGAAATGCCATGTTATGATAGTTTTTTTCAATACGCTTATCATGCACTTCAGAATTTTCTTTGGATTTTATTGGGTGGACCCAACTTGGGTAATGCAAATGCTAATTCAAGGTGAAATTAGATGAGCAGTGGAGGCATATTAAAGAATACTCACCACTATCAGACAAGAAAGCTACAGGAGTTTTATGACATACAAATAAGTTGTAGTGATAGATGGGTATAGGAGGGAAAAGTTTGCCTAGAGAACTTGTCCACTTTCAATGTGAGCTTTCTCCCTTGTGTACCCATCTGTCACTGGCTTATTTGTCTATCATAAACCTCCTGTCTTTATTGTGCATTCTTGGGCCAATCAACCCCGTTTTATTGCCTTCTTCTAGATGACTTAGGACATGTGTTAACAGTCTCTTTCATCCACATATCAACTCCTACTTTAGATTTTCGGTGAGCATCCATGCATTAGCACCACTACAAGAAAGCACATTTCCTTCAAATATTGGCACAAATTTGTAAAAGAATTATACTTGATTTCAACACAGTAGAAAATGTATAATAAACAAGAAAAAAAACATATATTTTAGTCACCTTATTTGCAATACTCAACAGTTGTCATAAATTAAAATGGATAATAATAAATATTAATACGAGGTTCATCACTACACAGATTTTTCAATCTGAATAAAATAAATGCATATTGTACTGCCGAAACTCGATTTCCAAAATATATCAAATATTTTCAGTCTTGGTTTCTGCCAATTTTCTAGCAGTATAGATTACAGAGATAGCAAGGCTATGAAATATTTAGTAGGCTTATAGCCAATTTTAAATCTCACTAATTATAGAAATAGCAAGGCTATGAATAGATTCCTCTTATTTGATCTCATTAGGCTTATAGCCAATTTTGAATCTCACTAATTTTTTCACTAAACCTTCATTTGTACAAATTTGGGAACCTTCAATAAATCTTTCCAGCTGTATCATATTGTCAGCTGCCAAGCCTGATCACATTTAACTCTATTTTCAATTTCTTAAGCTACTCAAACAATCTTAAAGCTTCCTCTCTTTCTTTGCATAAGGATTGTCGTTGTTCAATCTCAGCTTCAAACTCAATTTTCCTTGCTTCTATTGTGGCATTGTGATCATCAATGAGCTTTTGGATCTCCTCCTACAATAACAGCAATATTATTATGGAATCCCATCAAAAAATCAAAAAAATAAAATAGTATCTGAAATCAGGAGATAATTACAATAAAGAGCATGATACTAAAGTAAGAATAAGGAACTGGAGCTGCTATATCTTAGACAAAGTGCTTGCATTGATTAACAGTAAGCAAGGTAAAGTATTCTCATATTAATCTTATTTCACATCAGAATACAATAAATTCATGATGCTACAATGCTTAAAATAAATGTTCCAATTTAATAAATCATCCACAGATCATTTTCAGAAGAAACTCACATTCTCCATACTGACAAGTTTTTCTTGTAAGGCATACAACTCTTCTTCTTTCTCCTTAATAACAGTTTCTCCTTTAGCAACATCCTGCACAGGGGAGGAACAAGTCACCATTGACATAGTGAGTTGTGTCAAATTCAGCATGCAAATTTAAATAAGAGTTGTGTCAAATTCAGCATGGATCGGTCAAGTTAATGTTGAATAGTCATGTACCTCACGTTTAAACCATTTTCTTTGCTGCATCCTTGAGTTATGCTAATGAAAGGTCCAATGGTCAACCTGACTTCTTGTAGTGATTATTGTCACAAGGGAGGTTTGGTCTTCAGATACCTACAAAATTTCTTCCTCTAATGATGCTCACCACTTGCTATTCAAAGTAAAAAATGGATTCTTCTAGAAACTGAACAAGGATCGATAAGCACAATGCTAAGAAGATCAAAATGTGACTGTATATATGAATGCTGACACTATTGAATGAACGTGATTGTGAATAAAATCAATACGACCCAAAATGATCAAGATCATTGATATTTTAGATGGAGGATATTGCAGCTACCCCACTGCAACACCATTCTTGAATAGGATTCCTGACACCATATATAGGGGAATATTATTGTTTTGTATACAATGCAAAACTGAATAAATATAGACAATAAGAATAGAGCAGAGAAGCCATATCTGAACTGATGGATGCACTTCCATATATTCATGTACTGTACCATAATTCATATACAAATAGTGAAATTGAGGTCAAGCTTATACTATTGTAATAGAAATACCATATTGCAGCTGTTGCACAGTGAAATCCATACACAAATTTGAGAGTATATAGGAATGGGTTATACCCATTATTGCCAATATGGGAAACTCTACCAATGTAGAGTAATATGAGAAACACATATATGACTGAAGCAAGACAAAATGTCATAATGCAAAAAATCATACTAAAGCATATGTCATATGACATTATAGGCAAATCATACCAAGACCATAGTTATTTAACGAACATCCAATTATTTCAGAGGTGTAGTATCAAGAGTGAAGATCTGAGAGACTTCCTTGAAAAGTAAGCTTTTTGAACCCTGCTTCAAATCACTGTGAGTTTATGACCAACTATACTTCCCCTTATTTTGTTCAACTAGAAGTTCAAAGCATGGCTGGAAGGGCTTTAAATATTGTTCAATGTTAAATATTGTGAACTTCAAAATAAAACAATGACACTACACACTATTTTATCAATACGATTACCTGGCTTCCATTATTCCATTGACCGTATTCTGTTCTTGTGTACTCAGTTGTCCATTATCAGTGTCAACACTTATTGTTACCTACACAAAATTATCATCCATATTATGACCATGTGCAGAAATCTTGTGCCCAAGAGGATTTGAAGATTCTACATTTTGTTATCATCCAAAAACGAACAAACTGTGCAACATCAAGGAAGGCTATGATCATGATTAAGGAAGACCACTCAATGCACAAACACCATGAACAACCATGCTTAATATATGTATTATAAATAGTGCAGAAAGCTTATACCGAAGAGGATTTGAAGATTCCTAGTTTGTATAGATCTGAAAAAAGATGAAAATGTAAAACTTTACACAACAACGAAGGCCATAATGATAATTCACAGAAGTTTATGTTTAGAACCAAAACAATACTAGTGACCATAAAAAAATAGTGCCTAAGAGGACTTGAAGACTCTCATTAAGATTAAAAATAAGGATCAAAACTTTTCTCATTGCAGAAGATGCAACAACGCCGCCTGTAACAGTGTAAAACAATAAGAACACCCATGCTCTTAAGATATATGGTATAAATAATTCAAAAAATGCTAAATTTTTTTAGCAAACAGACAACAGACAAGACAGCCCTTTCAACCAAACTAAAAATTCATTTTAATAACCAATCTATATATTGAAGATTTGCAACCTGTCCATCTGCAACTATCAAGAGAACATGGTACTGCCCATCACTCTGTTCGACGAAACGGATTTCTGCTTCAATAATTGGGGCAATATATGTTGGCCCTAAATAAGAAAATAACATACAAGAAAAGTATAAGAAAACAGAGGATATACGCAACATATACACATATCAAGTAAACCAGTCAGACACACTTTCCCAGCTTAAGGCTTAGAATGCTAAAGGCTATTTAATCTTCATATCTTCAGGTGGAATGTCAAAGTTTCATTAACTAACCAGCCAGTCGAAGATGTGGGACTATCTCCCTGTAGCACCTAAATGCTTCTTCAAATCCATTGCATAATCTATCATCTGGATAGAAACTAAACACACTTTGATCATGTGTCAAAGTTGTGAAAGAAAGAAAAACGAAATATTAGGAATAACCATATTGCTACATATGTTATGAATTCATGTTAACCAACATAAGAAAAATAAATTGTGCCAAATTCAAACAAGATTATCAATCGAAATAGAGATCAAAACTTGTCGTCCCCAAAACCAAAACAAGGGATCAAGTTGTCTTCATCAAATGCAGATAAGGTCCTCCCAATTATCGAAATTGCTTTTTCATAAGGGTTTGGCGTGTCCCCAATGTGGTGCAAGCTTCGGTGATTAAAATACCTTGCACCTAAAATCCATAACAAAATGTTGAAGTGATCGCTTTGATTTAATTTGGATTGAAAAGCAAAGAGCCTGCAGAATTATTAACTTAAACTAAAAAAACCGATAGAAGTTGTATTCAATATATATGAGTAGACTACAGAAACCCACTAACAGTTCTTGAGCAAATAACCACGTTTATATAAAGGCATATTGGCCATTTTAAAATTTTAAACTTGCATGGAAATTATGACTTTACAAAATTCAGGATCATGGGTAATACAACTTACCTGTCCACTCATTGCTCTTTGTGAATTCAATCCCTAAAATCAAGTTGGAAGATTCGAGGCCAGCTTGTGCGAGAGCTGCAGTCACCTACAAAAAAGATAAAAATACAAACAAATCAGAGAATTCTTCCTAGAGCACTTATAACCATAACTTATCAAGCCAATTAACACTGAAATACATGAGATAATACAAGCTAATTACTCACATGTCATAATCAGGTACATCCAAACCCATGCAAAGCCATTTCTTTAGAGCATTACAATATGACTAAACCTTTGACCAATTGCATAGTATGTTGACCTAAATAAAATACTTAATTGTCTTGAATTAATAGAAAGTATAGATTAATACTACTGAATATGATCTCAACACTAAGCTTTATTTTTCAATTCAAATTATGCATTCCACTGGATTTAAATGTGTTTTTACTAGGGTTAAATAAATCTGAAAACTAGTGAGCCTATGAGACTATCAATTACAAAGACATAAACCTATTTTAAACTTACTGTATTTTATTTTTAAAATGGTTAAAAAAAAAAACAATTCTCTAAATCTGATCAATCATAGAGAAAAAATTAAATTTTGTAATTTTGATATAAATACCAGAAAAAATTGGTAAAGGAACTATTGGAAAAGCAGTTCGATCATGTCATTAAAAGGAATTACAGGAGGTAACTCAATAATTAAAGATGGTTCAGTGATCTACTATGGAAAAATTTGACAAGAGAATAACAGCTCGAATAAAAACCATTCAGTAGCCTATTGAACATGGCATTATCACTATAAACGAATCTAACAAACTTTGTATAGAATGCAGTATATAGAAAATGGAAGCATATATCAAACATGGAAGCAACAAATAACTTATTACCGAAGAAAGATAAGTAGAATTGTTGCATGCAAACAATTTTGATACAGAATGAGCATTTAAACTTAGTATCAGCTCATTCGACTAAAAAGAATAGATATAAGTTAAAATTACATAGTTGTAGTTATGTGCAGGAAATACCAAACAAGACTATGTTACCAAACTACAAACCGGGAATATGGAAATAAGCACTATGCACAAAAAACGCTTGTAGTTCGACAACATAACCTCATGCTGGAGAAAATGCTTGTTTACATTAAAATGAAAATAGAATTACGAGCAAGAACTGCTCTAAGCCAAGAACAAATGCAAGATTACTAAGCTAGATGAGAGATCTTAAGTATGAGTGTGATGAACCTATAAAACCTCGGAATCATTTAATATCAGGCGAGATTCAAGACTGGAGTCCTTAACATTATGCATCAGTAAAATAACCGAGCCCGTAAGGCTTCTTTCATGAAATAACTGATATAATCATATGATTATGTTTTATAACCAGGCCTGCAAGGCTTCAAAACAAATATTTAAATCAACTCACAGAGTGCGCAGTACCTGTGCGCGGAAAAGAAAAAAGGGTTACTGCTGGGCTCAAGAACGAGATGAGGAAGTGCACCAAGATAACTGTGAAAACGTAGTTACCTGAAACACACAATTCAAAATAATAACAAGTTCGGGGCATAATAGTATTTGGTAAAACTAACAAATTAAACCTGTAAATGAAGATGGGGATTGACATTGAAGACCCGAGAGCTGGGAAAAGACGGTAGAGCGGATTAGACACAAATGATTGGTATGTCGAGTCTTAAAACAACAAAACTTCTCTGCGGAAATAGTACTACGAAACCAAGAAATAATTTACCTGTAAAAACATGGATACGAGGACGCTCGTTGGATAACCTATGCATTCTGAAGGAAAACTTCCATTTGTTCCTGTGAAGGGTTTAATAGAGAAGCCACTAAACTCTTCCTAAGAAAACAGTATCAAATACAACCTGAACGGTGTGAAAGATAGAGAAGGGGTATGCATTAAGAAAACCGTGAAAAAAAACCCAAGGGAAATGCAATAAGGCAGACACGGTGCAAAAATCAGAGAAGAACATCGAAAAGAGTTGACACAACAATCTATTTGTGAAGTCTGATTACCTGTGTTAGCTGGGTAAACGCAGAGGTTTCTCAAGGCCTGTCGATGACGTCAAGATGATAGAATGCCCGTAAATGTCCGTGTATAAACCGGTGACAGACGAGCCAACCTCGCTGGGTAAACGCAGAGGTTGCTCAAGGCCTCTCGATGACGTCAAGATGACATAATGCCTGTAAATGTCTGCATAGAAACCGATGACAAACAAGCCAGCCTCGCAAAAGAGTCATGGTGGCATAAAAATTGCAGAGCAGCAGAGGGTTGAGCCTGGACAGAGCCAAAGCAAGCAATAAAATGAGTTTAGGCGTGATGGTAAGGGTTTTTGGCAAGAATCCATTCCCGCCAGGCTCACCTACTGCCTTAATTTCCAAGGACGGACCCAACGAAGGAGAATGACAGGTGGACATGGGACAGCTAGTATGGAGTAAACCAAGAACAAGTGTAAAAAATGGTGCAAACAGATTTCAAAGAGATAAAAAACAGGTCTCATTTTTTTAAACCAGGAACAGGTGTCCTGTTCACATAAAAAGTGTTGACGATCAAAAGAGTGATCTCTTTCATAAGAGAAGGCCTATCGGCCTAATTATATGGATGATATATAAAAAATTAAAATAGGATGTCTTAGGTATCAATGGGAATGGGATGGAAATCCTTGGCACTCAAAGAATACATTAAAATATCAGAAATTCTATTGAATGTGGTAGTCATTAATTTTTTTTAATATGACAAAAAATCCATGGACATTATTCAAATGAATTCAATAGCACACAAGAATACATATCGGAAAATATTCACATGAATCCCTATGGTTCATATGTAAACTATAAATATTGGATAACCTTGACTTCAGAGCAAGACACTCCTTAATACTAAATAGGTTGGTAATAAATTTCCAAAGCATCTAAAAGTAAATACCTTACTCAATCTTGATGATAAACCAATGCGGGAAATATAAAAATAGCAATTATTTGAAATCAGTCACTACCTTGCATTGTATTCAAATATAATAAAAGAAACAATGTTGACTATAAACCTTGAACATTGATCTTGATAACTGAATAAATTTATCCATAACTTCATAGACAATTGGGAAAAAGTTCTTGATTGAATAAGAAAAGATACAAAAACTAGGATACAAATTCTACAAAAAAGGCAGGTGAATCTCCTCGTACACTCTCAGATATTTTTTGAATACTATAGCAACGAAGAAAGGGTAAGAGGTTACCATGGTTTAATGTAGAGTCTCGGACTCAGAGACTACAGGATCTCCTTGAGGCTCAGTCTGCATCATGTCAATATCCTCTGTACCCTGAAAAGTAGAAACAAAAGTTAACAGTCAAGTTTACGAAAAGAAATATAATAAACACTATAAATATGCTTAACGAAAAGTATCAATACCTGTGTCACGACTGGAACCTCAAAAGGAATAATCTCTTCAGGCAGCCATTCATGTGTAGCGCTAACCTGAAAATTCCATAATGTTAAGACTCGTACCAATAAATTTGTGACATAAATTCAATTTCAATTTGACATACAAAAATATAGATAGATAGTAATGAGTAATGGCTGTGGCACCTGTACATGATCGTGTCCACGATCTACAGAATGAGCATGAGGGGAAAGGCAATGTTGTTCTAGGAATTTTGTAAACTGCATAAGTTAAATAAATATATTGGCATCAATTTTTTGAGACTAAATGTATATATAAACCAAAAAAACATGTTATATCAAAACCTATTTGTACATACCTCGTCCATGGTGTGCATTTGTATTGTCCTGGATTGCTCATAGTGGTCTCTACATGAGGCTGCATACTTAATAAGCTCATCTCGCTCCATCTCCCTCAACACATCATCTGGGAAACTCACAAATGGACACTCTCCTGCACTAGATGAAGGTTGGCTCGTCCCTAAGCCGACTTCCACCCCTCCTAAAGTAGCTGCAATATGTTCTTATATTTGATCCCTCATTTTTGATGCAGCACTGGAGATAAGGGCTAACTCCTCTGGAAGTGTAACTACCCTAGGTGGTCGAGCTACTAAACGAGGTGCTGGAGGCCTAAACCCAACATCTCGCATAGCATCAGGTCGTTCATATGTACGACCTTTTCCAGCTCCATAGAATTTGGACCCAGTATCTGTATAGTTAGGGTCCATGTGCTCTCGGAACTGAGCAACCAAAATTCTAACAAAATATTGCGGCACCTCATCATTATTTGGGAACTTCCCGTATGCATACAGGAACTTCTCATAAATATGGGGTGCAATATTAGGATCATTGAATCTTGCAATCTTCAGACGTTTTTTGTCTTTAGGCCGCAAGTCAAATAGTGACAAGGCTGCTTCTTTAGTGACCTTCCTTTTGACTTCATTGTAGGAGTGGATACCAATCACTAATGCTCTCCTCCTACGCATCATGTCAAAAAAAACTTGGGTTGATGGTCCAACCCCACGATAAGTCTCTATCAAACTCTCCAAATTGTGCAAAACAATTTGGAGACAATTTTGACTAGGGGCAGAGAGATTGCAACTTTGCAATTCATTGCGCAATCTCGTGGAATGCTCCCTCATCCCATCAACAGTAAGTAAGGAGATTGTATCTTCCCAAGGCATCTGCTCAGGAATATCACCGGGATGGGTGTAAAGGGGATCATAGCTCGGATTTCAAGCAAACTCATGAACCCTACGACCTCTACCCCTAGGAGGGCGACCACCACCACCTGTAACATGTTAAATTATTGCAAATATTAAAAATTAAATAATTTATAAGGAAAATTTGTATTTAAAAAACTTTTTTGGTAATTTGAAAATACCTGTTGGAAAAACTATCTCTTCCTCTTCGTTCATACTATGGTCCCCTGACGAGGAATGAATGTGTCTACCGTGACCCTCTTGTTTCGTTATAGCCAGGCGCGGTGAATAGGTGGGACGAGTGCATCCACCTATGTAGGGCAAAAAAAATTCACATTAATCAATTTTTCACAACGAACAATAAATATAACCTACTTGAAAACATGACATAACTAAACAATCAATGTACCTAATAATCCTCCTCTCATGGAGGCGTCTCTGTAGGGCTCCCCTGATGCCATGGAGGGGTCTCTGTAGGGCTCGCCTTCCCCTCATAAACAAATTAAAAAACAAATTATCAATCGACAGTTGAATGTCATCAACCAATGGATAACAAGTACTATATAGGTACTATGTGTGAACGCATAGGCATGTTGAAAAGTATAGCTAGATCGGTCTTCATGTTGACTATGTCATTATATTCTTATGTAAAGAAGAAGTCAAAGTAATATTATCTAAAGACTAGGAACCAAGCTTTCCTAGAATTTGGTATAGAAAAGTGTAAAAGAAGGCTTTATCATCATTACAGCAAGATCTAAACCTTACTTACCTTGAAGAAGATCATTCAAAGAAATCACCAACACATCTTTTCTCCACTTGTATTTAAAAAACTTGTTTTGGTAATTTGAAAGCACACAACCAGAAAAACTATCCCTTCCTCTTCATTCATACTATGGTCCTGACGCGAGGGAATGAATATGTCTATGACCCTCTTGTTCGATTGCCTGACTGGGTGAACGAGTCGGACGAGTGCATCCACCTATGTAGGGCAAAAAAAATTCACATTAATCAATTTTTCACAACGAACAATAAATATAACCTACTTGAAAACATGACATAACTAAACAATCAATGTACCTAATAATCCTCCTCTCATGGAGGCGTCTCTGTAGGGCTCCCCTGATGCCATGGAGGGGTCTCTGTAGGGCTCGCCTTCCCCTCATAAACAAATTAAAAAACAAATTATCAATCGACAGTTGAATGTCATCAACCAATGGATAACAAGTACTATATAGGTACTATGTGTGAACGCATAGGCATGTTGAAAAGTATAGCTAGATCGGTCTTCATGTTGACTATGTCATTATATTCTTATGTAAAGAAGAAGTCAAAGTAATATTATCTAAAGACTAGGAACCAAGCTTTCACAAGTGAAGTGTGATGCCAAAAAGAAGGCTTTATCATCATTACAACCAAGATCTAATCCTTACCCTTGAAGAAGATCATTCAAAGAGAAATCACCAACACATCTTTTCTCCACTTGTATTTAAAAAACTTGTTTGGTAATTTGAAAATACCTTTTGGAAAAACTATCCCTTCCTCTTCGTTCATACTATGGTCCCCTGACGAGGAATGAACGTGTCTATGACCCTCTTGTTTGATTCCATGACTGGGTGAATGAGTCAGACGAGTGCGTCCACCTGTGCAGGACAAAAAAAATCACATTAATCAATTTTTCACAACGAACAATAAATATAACCTACTTGGCTTGTGGTATAACTAATAATCCTCGTTAGCAATAATCCTCATCTCCTTGGAGACGTCTTTGTGGGGCTCCACAGTGCCATGGAGGGGTCTGCGCGTAGTTATCCTTTGCCCTCATAAACAAATAGAAAAACAAATTGTCAATCGAAAGTTGAATGTCATACAAGCCAATGGATAACAAGTACTATATAGGTACTATGTGAACGCATAGGCATGTTGAAAAGTATAGCTAGATCGGTCTTCATGTTGACTATGTAATTATATTCTTATGTAAAGAAGAATTCAAAGTAATATTATCTAAAGACTAGGAACCAAGCTTTCCTAGGACTGGTACAAAAGAGTGCAAAAAAGAAGGCTTTATTATCATTACAACCAAGATCTAATCCTTACCCTTGAAGAAGATCATTCAAAGAGAAATCACCAACACATCTTTTCTCCACCATCGAAGAAATCAAGATGAAGACTTTATCTTCACTTATCAATTAAATATTTTCATTCTATATTCAATTTTTTTTTAAATGACTTTGTTTTGGCGGGGAGATCTATAAGCTGGTTGGGTTACCAAGATTCCTTGCATGAGAAGAATAGTCACAGTCCTCGAAGAAAGTAAGGTTAAATGTCACTTTGACCAGATTTATACAAAATTGAGGTATCAAAGAATGAAGCTAAGTAACCGGATACTCCTAAAATGCCCTCGAATCCCCGAATCCCCGTATCGGACACCTTTACGTACCGGATTCGGCCCCAATTCGAAGGATACGGCGTATCCGTACGGGGTACGGTCGGGATACGGCGTATCTGAAAAGGGACACGCCATATCCCGACCGTACCCTATCGGATACGCCGTGGCCCGTCCTGCCGGGTACGGTCGGGCCCGCGGCAAGTAAAATCGCGCGATTTTGCTTATAAAGTGCGGTTTTTCCTTCTTATTTTGTCATCCATTTCATTTTTGTTTCATTTGTGAAGTGAGAAGGAGAGATAGTGTGAGCAAGGAGCAAGTGTGTTCTTTCGAAGAGATTCGAGCATCCGGTAAGTGCATTGTCCCTCTATATTTTGCATTTAGTTTGTTGTTAGTGTTTGCATGTGCATATATTTTATATATTTAGTTGTTTTTGTTTATTTTTTACAGTATTTATGGCTCAATCAAAGGAAGCAAGACAGGGGAAAAGAAAGGGGAAGAATTTCTCCATTGGAGATGCCCCTCCTGTCCCTCTTTCATCAAGGTCTGCAAGTATTTCATCCATTGGAAGTGGGGCTGCAACAGTAGCTTCAAATGTGCATGGAAAACAAATTGTTGACCCCAAATACCCATTGTGGAAATATGCAACAAGAGAGGAAGGGGCAACAAAAAAGGGAGGAGGAAATTGTACATGGAAATGCAATTTTTACAATGGCCATTTCAATGGCACATATTTCCGTGTGAAAGATCATTTGTTGGGTATTCCAGGTTGTGGCTTTAAATGTTGTACAACAATTGAATCACCATATAGGAGGAAATTGGAGAAAGAGGTGAGTATTGGTGAGGCAAATGTGGCAGCAAAATAAAAAAAAACCAAGACTGATGACCCCCTTCCATTCTTGAGGAAAAGCAACAGCAAGTTCCCTTTTGAGACTTCTAGCAGGGGAGAATTAGCAAAGAGAAAGGCAACTGCAGTTGGTCCAATGGACAAGATTTTCCAAAAAGAGAAAAGGGAAGAGCTTGACCTCACCATTGCATTTTTTTTCTATCAGAACTTCATATCCTTTAATGTTGCACGGTCGCCTCTATTTATTGATATGTGTCGAGCTCTTTGTCATGGGGCTCCATCAGGGTATGTGCCTCCTGGGTCAGAGAAGCTCAGAACCACATTGTTGAAAAAGGCAAAGAAAGAGGTGGAAAAAATGCTTGAGCCTATTAAATCAGCATGGCCAACATCTGGGGTTAGCATTGTTTCTGATGGATGGACAAATCCAGGACGCCACCCATTGATTAACTTCATGGTGTCATCCACGAATGGTGCAGTTTTCTTGAAAGCAGTGGATGCACTTGGAGAGTGCAAGGATGCACAATATATGGGTGAGTTATTTCTCAAAGTTATTGAAAGTGTAGGTGTGGATTGTTGTGTGCAAATCATTACAGATAATGCACCTGTTTGCAAGGTTGTTGGCATGATTGTGGAAGAAAAATATCCACAAGTATTTTGGACACCTTGCATTGTCCATTCATTGAAATTGGCACTGAAATCTATTGCTTCTGATGTGCTTTGGATTGGAGCCACTATTGAGGATGCACGACATATCCGCAACTTTGTAACAAACCATACAAATTCCCTCACTATCGACAAGGAGTACAGCAATCTATCATTGTTGAAGATTGCAGATACACGGTTTGCCTCTTCATTCATCATGTTGAAGAGGTTGAGGGAGGTCAAGACCACTCTTGGTTCTATGGTTATTTCAGAGTTTTGGTCTTTTTGGAGAAAGACGGATCAAGCAGCGTTAAAGAAGGTGAAGGACATAGTGTTGGATGATATATGGTGGGAGAAGGTAGATCTAATTATTCAGATCATGGAGCCTATCATTTCCTTGCTCAGATTTGCAGATACAGACCAACACATCCTAGGAGAGGTTTATGAGGGATGGGATTCCATGATTGAGTCTGTGAGGACCATTATTTTACAGAGTGAGTGCCCAGAGTATGAGACATCACCTGAGGCCTTCTTCACCATCATACAGGATATTCTTGTCAGCAGATGGGACAAGAATTGCACACCTTTACATTGTTTGGCTCACTCCTTGAACCCAAAATACTACATCCATGAGTGGCTAAATGGTGACCTTCCCGCAGATCCCCTCCTCACATGGATGCTGAAATCTCACAGGGGAGGAAAGATGCATTGAGGAGGATTTTTCAGGACAGGACATCCCTTGATGAGGTGGAGGATGCCTTTGCAGATTTTTCCACTGGCAGGGGGCAATTTGGAGGCTATGATTTGATTCGAGACAGGGGGGCTAAGAAGCCCCATTCTTGGTGGGAAAATCATGGGGAAACAAGCCCTCCTCTACAGCAGTTAGCCATGAGGCTCCTCTCTCAGGTGACTTCATCCTCTTGTTGCGAGAGGAATTGGAGCACATATGGGAATTTGTATAGTGTGAAGAAAAGCAGGCTTGAGCAGTCCAGGGCAGAGACAATGGTGTATGTGCACACCAACCTTTGTCTCATCTACAGGCAGAGGGAGGATTGGTTGAAGGGAAAGACAAAGATGTGGGATGTCTTTCCTGATGATATGGGTCTGGACAGCAGTGTTGAGTTGGCCTTGGCCAACTTGGATCAATGCGCCAGTGCTAGAGCCTGTCACATTTGATGATGGATTAGAGGGGTCATCCTCCACACCAGCAGATGCAGAGATGATAGAGGAGGAGGATGCATCAAAGGCAAAGGAGAGCAGTGGTGAGCATGATGATCAGGATGAGGACAGTGATGCTGATTATGAGGATTGATGACTCTGACTCATTGAGGCTTCAGGCTTGTAGTCTTGTAGACTGTAGTTGCTTTTGTATTTTCTATTTCTATTTGCCATTGGCAGTGTTCTTATGTATAATGTAACACATTTTGATTTTGATGACTTAATGAAAAAACTGCAGTATCTTACTATCTTCAATCTTGTCTTTCTAAGTAAATTTGACGATCGTATCATGTATGGTGTATCAATGTATCATTGTAATTTGTATTATAGTATCAATGATGATGTATGACTCATGAGTATCTAATATATATGTTTGAATCAATGAATATTGTATGAATTTGTGCAAAAAATATCTAATTTTTAATATATTAATATATATATATTTTTTAAAATATATATATTTTTAATAAAATAATATATAACGTAACGTATCCCAGAAGTATCCTGTTCCGAGGTCACCGTACCCGTATCCGATACTTCGAATCCCGGTATCCCCGTATCCCCGTATCCTCGTATTAGGTGACTTAGGAATGAAGGGATATCTTCATAATATCTTAACTGTGAGATATGCAAACGACGATAAGGTGGACAACGTAACAAGGAGAGAGATTCTATAGAAATGTAGCCATAATTTTCAAGGTTCCTCCTCTAACTCTATAATTGTTATGGAACACTTTAGACATGTTTCTCCCATTCATGAAAATCATCCCATAGCTTCACTTTCAATTCCACAAACAAGAGAGTATTGTTGGTTTTATTCCACCTTCCTCCACCACTACTAGTTGCACTCAGCACACCATTGAAACCATTTGAATAAGTACAAGGAATATGCTTATGAGTACATGGCACCACATGGCACCATTTTATTGAACTTCATGAGGGTTGCAAGCAAATGACTCATACTTCAAGCACCAAGCTTCAGATTTATAGCTGATTTATTTTTCCAAACCTTATATTCATCATTGCAGTGTGATTATACTTCAATTTTGTGACTTATATTTTGACACATGACATTAGATTAGATTCTACTTTTGAGTACAATGCCTTTCCTAATGATTAAAGTGATAGATTTCATGCAATGAGGTCTCCAAGGTAACAGGAAAAACAGCTAGCAAATATCTCTCAGAATTCCTACTGTATCACAAAGATATACCATGACTAGGGCTTCACTACTTCAACTCAAAAGTTGTAACAAAGACAAAAGAAAATAAAACCGACTTGTTCAATCTCCTGAGATTACTTGGTATCCGAGCTAGATTATGGTGAAAGAGCAGCCTTGAAGTCAAAATCATTTGGCCTAGTTCAAGAACACTTTCCATATGAAGGGTGAAATCATCTATTGTTTACAGTAGGTCGAAAATATGAAGGTTCCCTGCAACAAAAATACCATAAGCAAATATGTTACGAGGAATTTCCTTTTTTGATTTGTTTCCCCTTGCTACCAACAATGAATTTGTCAGTTTGGGACTAGTGCATTCTATTTTTAGTCGGGTGTAGCCAATATTTTGATGTTGTTTGAACCATGAAAATTTGCAAGTATAGTTTTGAGTCACAATTGTGCACTAATTGGTTTTCGTGGACATATGACTATTGAAAGAGTAGCACCAAATTTACCTGGATCCCAGCGACAAAGAAAATTTCTCTTCAAAACGACAGCTACAGTCTAAGAATTCACAAAAACGACAGCTACAGTCCAAGAATTCGACAGCTAGAGTCCAAAAATTCGTGAAAAGGACAGCTACAGTCCAAAAATTCGACAGCTACAGTGTTAAAATTCGCGAAAACGACAGGCAGAATGCCACGCGAATGGAGAATTTTGGGTAATTCAACAGCTACAGCGAAAACGACAGGCATAATGCCGCGCGCATGGAGAATTTTGGGTTTATAAGAACAAAACTCTCAGACGAGAGTTTAAAAACTCTCGGACGAGAGTTGAAAAATGACAAGGTAGCTTAAACGTTTGAAAAATGACAAGGTAGCTTAAAACTTAAATATAGAATAACTTGTTAATTTTAAACCATCATCACATTACATCTCTCTCATATAAAAACTATAAAATGCATCTCTCAATGCAGTATGAATTAAGTATATTAAGTTATAATAAATTTGAAGGAAGAAGCCAAAGTGAAGCATTAAACCTAAGGAACAAGAAAAGAGTATGCTTGTGAACATTATAAGGATCGAGTTTCAAATACATTTTCTACATGTCTAGTGCAAACTTAAAATGAAAATTTCCATTAAACTTTAACATAGGTAACAAAGTAAAATCTCGTTATAGACAATGGTGATCTAGTGGATATCAGTTGCCACCCACCTCTTCCATTGTCTAAATGGTTATATATTTTCTTGGCAGTTTTTCTATAATTTATGGGTCCCAAAATCACGGGGCCTTTTGGAGGTCCTAAATGATGTTTTTTGGCAATTTGAGAGGCCAAAAGTTGCCATAAAATGCCCTATTCCTAGTCGAAATTTGTATTCCTTTAATAGTTCTTTCTACCGAGCTACTATGCACCCTAAACAAATATTGTATGCAAAATTTGTACCCTCAGGAAGTTGATGTACCAACTAACCACCTCAATATCCACAAACCTTTTGTTGTTTCATCTTTTGGGATTAGGGTTTTAGACCTATAATGTTCTTTATTTATGTTAAAATGCCATTCCTTTAGCCTCTTTTAATATCAATTGTGAATGCACATAACTGCCATCTCTCTATGTTTAGAGATAGATACCACCATTCTAACCAGATTGTGGCATTTTATTTATTAATAGAAGTTATATTTTCACCATATCACTGTGCTTTCTGTTATATTTCTATGTGTGTGTTTCATTCCTTTCATTTCATTGATTATACAATGTGGATCATTGGTATAAGAGAAATATATTCCTTGTTATTTATCAATGCATGTCCTTGACAAGTTTAGGGTACAAAGAGTTGGGTCTCGAGCTAACTTCACTTGGGAATAATCAAATTTTCCAAACCAAGTGGCCTCCCATTGTGGAAGAAAAGAGCTCGACGACATAGAAGGAGATCCTATCAATTTTTTTCTCCAGGAAGCACTTGTGTGAAAAATGAATGAGATGATACAATGTGTTATATTTCTATGTGTGTGTTTCATTCCTTTCATTTCATTTATTATACAACATGGATCATTGGTATAAGAGAAATAAATTCCTTGTTATTTATCGATGCATGTCCTCGACAAGTTTAGGGTACAAAGAGTTGCGTCTCGAGCTAACTTCACTTGGGAATAATCAAATTTTCCAAACCAAGTGGCCTCCGATTGTGGAAGAAAAGAGCTCGATGACAGAGACGGAGATCCTATCAAGTTTTTTCTCCAGGAAGAACTTGTGTGACAAATGAATGAGATGATACAACGTGTTATATTTCTATGTGTGTGTTTCATTCCTTTCATTTCATTGATTATACAACGTGGATCATTGGTATAAGAGAAATATATTCCTTGTTATTTATCGATGCATGTCCTCAACAAGTTTAGGGTACAAAGAGTTGGGTCTTGAGCTAACTTCACTTGAGAATAATCAAATTTTCCAAACAAAGTGGCCTCCCATTGTGGAAGAAAAGAGCTCGACGACAGAGAAGGAGATCCTATCAAGTTTTTGCTCCAGGAAGCACTAGTGTGACAAATGAATCAGATGATACAACGTGTTATATTTCTATGTGTGTGTTTCATTCATTTCATTTCATTGATTATACAACGTGGATCATTGGTATAATAGAAATATATTCCTTGTTATTTATCGATGCATGTCTTTGACAAGTTTAGGGTACAAAGAGTTGGGTCTCGAGCTAACTTCAATTGGGAATAATCAAATTTTCCAAACCAAGTGGCCTCCCATTGTGGTTCAAGAGAAGAGCTCGACGACAGAGAAGGAGATCCTATCATGTTTTTGCTCCAGGAAGCACTCGTGTGACAAATAAATGAGATGATGGACAATTTTCCCACATCATTTAATGACTTCCAACAATATATGAGGCACCTTCAACCAATGGAAATTTTGGAGGTGTGACACCATTCAAGGTACATGTTAACTTTGCTATCCCCATATTTTAAGGCCAAATAGATGCACATGTTTTGGAGAAATGGTTAAATTTCTTAGAGGGAAACGAGTTTTTTGAGCGTCTCTATGCCTTTGGGAGAGCATTTGGATTCTTGAAGAAGTATGATGTCTGGGTGTAGCGAGAATAAGCGGTTTTTCAGGATCCTTCTTTTGGTGGTGCCATTGAGCCCCCTGATGTTCCTGCAGAGTTGTAGAAGTGCGGGGTTCATAATGTTGAAATACCCTGGGAGAGTTCATATGTGCACCCTAAGTTCTGTAAATAACTTTTAACTCAATTTTATGATAGAAATCAAAATTTAAATGGACATTAAAATGGAAGACAACAGAATGTAGATTCACTTGGTCCTAATGAAAGAAAACCCCAATGGTTATAGCTCTGAAAATCCTTTTTCAAAGTTTGAGAATATTTTGGTCCCAAAATGTACAAATTTGGAGTAAAAGTGAAAATGAAGTGGTAAAACTTATCATATTCACTTATATTAGGTTTATTTTACCCCTTTTATAATGTTTAAAAAACTTTATTATGTTTTTATTAATTTTATTAATTATAAGAAAGTGCTTTCTAAGTGGTGTTTTTAGTTTTTTAGGTGATATGACAAACTAAGTTGATTTTCTGCGATTTTTTCCATCACTTTTGTCCATTTTAGATATTATGTGGTAGGTAATTTATTCAAAAATTGGAATACAAGGAATAGTCTCTCATATTTCATTCTGTATTAATCAATTCAATATCATTGCTACCATCGAATATACCCCACTAATTTCAGACACACGCCTTCTTTCCTGCTTTTAAAAGTGTTGTAATTTCATCATAGAGCCTACCTTCTATGGGACTAATTTCATCGTAGAGCCTAACTTCTATGGGACTAATTTCATCGTAGAGCCTACCTTTTCTGTATCAGATCCAGACTGATGCATTGGAGGTATAAGAAAACTTTTCTTTTACTCGTAAATTTACGGGTAAGACATAACATGAAGTCAAAAAAAAGGAACAAGGAGGATGCTTCTACTTCAAATCAGGAGAGGTATCCTGGTATATGATGAATTGTATAAAGGGGAAGATGAAAATCCTGGTTGAGACATGTTTTGGGTAGAACCATGTGTGTAACCGAGACTTTGACTGTTGTTGCCTAAGTACCCTTAGGTCATTGACCCAATTATTCCATCTGCAGAGTTAGACGCATTTGGAAATTCTTGATAAGATTGTAGGCGCGGGCCATCACGTGGATATTAATAACATACACTATTAGTGTACACCAACATAGATAAGTCATATAAATGAGTATGGTGTGCTTATATATTTTGAGTTCATAAAGTTTACTTTCGTAATTTTGTAAATATGAAATCACGTGGATATTAATAACATACACTATTAGTGTACACCAACTCACATACCTCATATAAAGAGTATGGGGGGCTAAGATAGATAAGTCATATAAATATAACATACATTATTGCACAAGAGTATGGGGGGCTAAGATAGATAAGTCATATAAATATAACATATACTATTACTGTACACCAACTGGCATAACTCATGTAAAGAGAATGGGGGGCTAAGATAGGTAGCTCATATCTAAGAGTATGGGTAAGTCATATCACATAATTCATATAAAGAGGATGGGGGGCGAGTATGAGTATGGGGGGCTAAGATAGATAAGTCATATAAATGCCACATACACTATTAGTGTACACCAACTAGCATAACTCATATAAAGATTATGGGGAGCTAAGATAGGTATTTCATATCAAAGAGTATGGATAAGTCATATAAAAGAGTATCGGAACTAGGTAGCTCATATCAAAGAGTATGGATAAGTCATATAAAAGAGTATGGGAACTGGCATAACTCATATAAAGAGTATGGGGGCTAAGATAGGTAGCTCATATCAAAGAGTATGGATAATTCATATAAAAGAGTATGGGAGCATGGATAAAGAGTATGGATAAGTCATATAAAAGATTATGGGAGCATGGATAAAAGAGTATGGGGGCTAAGATAGATAAGTCATATTAACTCATATAAAAGAGTATGGGAGCAGGGATAAAAGAGTATGGGGGCTAAGATAGATAAGTCTTATTAACTCATATAAAAGAGTATGGCTAAGATTAAGGGTTTAAGCCTAGACTAACCATGGATTCTATGCCTTAAGAAGGGTTTAAGCATGGATTCTATGCCTAGACTGTGCATCCATGTCCTAAGAAGGGTTTAAACCATGCCTCAAGAAGGGTTTAAGCCATGCCTTAAGATACCTTAAGAAGTTTAAGAAGGGTTTAAGCCTATGCTAATATAGTTCATCACGTAGTTTGAAAGAAGATTTCAACCCTGAATTGTGAAATATTCCATGGTTCCATGGCTTCTTATCCTTGTGAAGAGATTCCATGAGTTCATGGCTTGAAGAATTTGACACAGATTGCATGAGTTCATAATATAAAATGGTTTAAAACTAAGAAGGTTTAATCCTAAAGATTCCATTGATTCATGAGGCATTAGGTTTAGCTAAGAAGGTTTAAACCTAAAAAAGAGATTCATATTAAAAAGGTTAAACCTAAGGCATGAGGATGGAAGAGTATGGCGACTAAGATTCCTGTGGTGAATAAGGTTTAAGTTCACACTGGGCAAGGGTTTAAGATTCATGGTGAAGTGTGAAGAAGGGGGTTTAAGATTCCATGAGTGAAGAAGGGGGTTTAAGATTCCATGAGTGAATAAGGGGGTTTGAGGATTCCATGAGTGAATAAGTGTTTAAGGATTCCATGAGTGAAGAAGGGTTTAAGATTCCATGAGTGAAGAAGGAGGTTTAAGCCTATAGTGTGAAGGATGAAGGATGAATGGATAGGGTTTAAGCCTAGAGTGTGAAGTATGGATGGATGGGTGGGTGGCTAATTATAAATTAAAATAATTTTTGAGTGAATAAAGGTTTAAGGTTCCATGAGTGAAGAAGGGTTTAAGCCTAGAGTGTGAAGGATGGATGGATAGATAGGGCTTAAGCCTAGAGTGTGAAGGTTTAAGATTCCATGAGTGAATAAGGGTTTAAGATTCAATGAGTGAAGAAGGGAGGCTAGAGTGTGAAGGATGGATGGATAGGACTTAAGCCTAGAGTGTGAAGGATAGATGGATGGATGGATAAGTGGCTAATTATAAATTAAAATAATTTTGAAGGATGGATAAGGTGGCTAATTTATTAGTAAAATTATTAATTTTGAAGGATGGATAAGATTAACTCCATGAGTGTGAAAGGTCATGGAAGGATCCATGGGGTTAGGGGCTAAGATTGACTCCATGAGTGTGAAAGAGCCATGAGGTGTGAAAGAGGCATGAGGTCAGGGGCTAATATTGACTCCATGTGTGAAAGGTCATGGAAAGAGAGGCATGAGGTTGGGGGCTAAGATTGACTCCATGTGTGAAAGGTCATGGCAATAGCCAAAGGTCATGGAAAGAGAGACATGAGGTTAGGGGCTAAGGTTGACTTCATGAGTTTGAAAGAGCCATGAGGTTAGGGGCTAAGGTTGACTCCATGAGTTTGAAAGAGCCATGAGGTCAGTGGCTTAGGGGCTAAGAGGAGTGTGAAAGATCCATGAAGTTAGGGGATTAGGTTGACTCCATGAGCCATGAGGTTAGTGTCTTAGGGGCTAAGATGAGTGTGAAAGATCCATGAAGTTAGGGGCTAAGGTTGACTCCATGAGTTTGAAAGAGCCATGAGGTTAGTGGCTAGGGGCTAAGATGAGTGTGAAAGATCCTTGAAGTTAAAGAGCCTGACTCCATGAGTGTGAAATGACTCCATGAGAGTGTGAAAGAGCCATGAGGTTAGTGGCTTAGGGGCTAAAATGAGTGGGAAAGAGCCATGAAGTTAAAGAGCCATGAGGTTAGGGGTTAGGGGCTAAGGTTGATTCCATGAGTGTGAAAGAGACATGAGTGAAAGAGCCATGAGGTTAGGGGCTTAGGGGCTAAGATTCTTATTATACATCCAAAAGTAAAACATAGCCATGCTTTCAATGGGGGAAAGGCTAGCTTCAATAAAAAATATAGGATAGAGATTATTACCTTTAATCTTGAGGTTGTAGGTTATAAATTTATTTTGTATCAACTCTATCTACCTCCATCATTCTCTAGATATATTGAAACCCCAAACCTCACAACCATATAGAACAACAGGGGTGACGAGAGTCTCAAAGAGGAACTTTTTATTACTCCAAACTCAAAGCTCAATCATCTTGCAATTATTTTCAAGTTCATAATAAGCTTTTCAGCTGCCAATAATCCTCTTCTCAATGCTATAATTATATTTGAGTTTATGATTGTGAATACCTAAATATTTGTACAAAGAAAGGTTCCCAAGTAATTTTTATCATAGATGAAATTGTCATGGTTGATATTTTTGGTTTTAATTATCATGACTTTAGTCTTGTTGGTATTAACATTCAGACCCATCTTGGAGAAAAAATCATGGAGAATTTTAAATTGTTTATTGAGATTTACATGGCTTCTAGCTAGCACAACAATATCGTCAACATAAAGGAGAAGAGTAATGATTGTACCACCAAGCTTGGTGCGAACACATCTCGCAGCTTCCAAATATGCTTCTAGCTTACCAAGGTAAATAGCAACAAGGGCAAGGGATAGGGGAAAACCTTACTTAACAATGATATTTCATTTAATTTCTTTAGACCAACCCTTGGTGGTCTTAAGATTGGTGATAACATTCTTGTGTAGTCAAATCAAAACAATCCTCAAGTCACGAGGAACCATTATCCCTTCAATTTTTTTCCACAACTTATCACAAAGAACAATATCGAAATATTTTCTAAAGTACACAAAATATAAAAACAGATCATTTTTAAAATTGTAACATTCCTTGTAAATAATCCTAAGAGTGACAATATGGTCAATGGTTGAGTGATGTCTTCTAAAACTAACTTTCATTTTAGCGCTTTTACCATAATTTCCAAGCCAAACACTGATCTTCTTTCCAAAAGAAGCCCATAGAGTTTGGATAATATGGGGTTGATCATAATGGTCATGTAATTAGAGGGAACGCCTATATCCCCACTTTTAAAGATATGCATAATAAAGCTTTGATTCCAAGGCTTAGGGAAGCATTTCTTTACCACCAGATTGAGCATCTTGTGAATATCAGATATGAGGATAAACCTTCCCATTTTGAAAATTTATGCTTTGTAGCCTTCAATATCCTTAGCTTTCCCATTAGCGAGATTCTTAATCCTGAACTCCACGTCTTCCAGAGAGAAAATATCCTCCTCTATAGGAGCGTTTAAGATGCTTTCCATGGTTTCCAAAGAGTCATAAATAATATTAAGATAATTATCCCATTTCTTCACGAAGATTGAGTTATTTTATTTCATTTTTTGAACAAGTATATTCCTCCAAAAAAATTTAGACTCAACTTTAGAAAGATGGAGAAGACACTCATTCCTCTTAATAATATAAGACCTTTTATTATTTTTTATAATACCTTTGTTCTTACTTTTTTTTTTCAAGTTTTTCTATTTCGTTATGAGCCTCTCTAATCAATTTTCTAGAAATTTTGCAATCATTGTCATAGCAAAGGTTGGAAGTTCTATTATTCTTTTTATACAACACTTTGGTAGAGAATTTTCTAATGGTTTTGGAAATGGTTGTAGTAAAATTTTGGTAGATGATATCAATGTTATTTTTATATGTTAGGAATCATATATCCCTCTTTAAATCTTGTAATAAGATATCCATTTTACTTTTTTTTTAAACAAATGTGCCTTTGACTATCACAATTCTTTTGCATGTTGTTGGTGTGCTTTTCAAGATTTAGGGTTAGGGATAAGGGTGTGTTGTCATAATGGGGCTTGTGGTCATTGAGGATGTTAATCTCCGCCATATAATTGAGAACATGGGTGTGTGATATTGCATAATCCACGACACTACTGCCCTACTCGTGAATGCAAGTCATCTAGCTAGAGGTAGGCCATTTATTAATTCCATTACAAATAATCAAGTCTTGGGTGCTTGTTGAAGCCTAGAAATGTCTTGGCTCAACATGGGAGGAATTTTCTGGTCAAATTTCCTAATTAGACTCCTTTCCATGAAATTGAAAACCTGATTGGTTAATTAGGTCTCCATTTACCCTTACCCTAAGACTAGCCTATTGTTAATCTATCCTAAGTTGTGATGTATGTACAATTATATATGTACAATACCTTTATTTTGTTAGTGTACGATATTGAAAATTATAATTAACAAAATTGAGAGACAATAATCACTTGTATGTGATTACTATAGAAAATGATGATTCCTTTCAAGTGATTGAAACCAAGACTCATTCTAGTTTTCTCCTCACCACATTATTTTATTCCTTATGGTGTCGAAACCTAGTTCCAACACCCCCCTTACTGCTCTGGGTGAGATTTTGATATGTGCAAGCAAGTCATTGTCGAAAGGGCCAGTAGTTGGAGGGTTTGTTGGCTGCGCGATAAACTCTGAACCTAGGTCAGGACCCCTCAAGCCAATAAGCTTAGAAAGGAACTCTTAAATATTGACAATGAAATTAATCTAATTATGGATCCAATTGCCCCTCTTCATTTCTCAGAACAACAACATCTAGAAATTTTAGATCTGGTGTCCAAAACACACAAAATCATAATAATCCAGGAAGAAGAATGGAATCAGAAAAGAAAATTAGCTTGGATTAAAGGAGGTGATTGTAGTAAAGAATTCTTACACAGGGAAGCATCAAATAGGAAAAAATTTAATACTATATGGACAATTGAAGATGAGTATGGAAATATTCATTCCTCGATCAAGGAAATTAAGGAAGAGGAATATATTTTCTTCAAAAAAAGAACTCCTTGACAAAGAGGAGGAATATAGGGCTGAAAATATGGAAATAACCAATTTATTCCCAACTTGGGTCAATGATGAGAATATTGTAGCAATGGATGCACAAATATCTGAAGAAGAGTTGCTTAAAACCCTTAAGGGAATGGCCAAGGACAAGATCTATGGGCCTAATGGCTAGCTTAGCGAATTATTTATCCATTCCTATGATCTGATGGGTCTGAATCTAGTCAGGATGGAAGAAGCGGTCAGAACATCAGGAAAAGTCCTAGGTGCAATCAATTTGACTTTCCTCACATTAATCCCAACAAAATCAAATTCAGTTTCATTCTTAGACTTTAGGGCCTATATATTTATGTAATTCATTTTATAAAATGATGTCCAAGATTTTAGCTAATTGAGTGAAAGAGTTCATTTCTCCTCATATTTCATTGGAGTTGTTTGGTTTTTTCCCCAACAGGGGGATCTAGGATGCCAGGGCCATTGCACAACAATGAATCCACACAATCAAAGTAAAGAGGAAAAATTATTTTCTAATGAATATAGATCTCAATCGAGCATATGATTACGTTGATTGGGAGTTCATATCTTTGTTCTTATACAAGATTGGATTTCAGCACATGCATGTTCAATTGATCATGGCTTGCATATCATTGACATCAT
>CM076580.1:19492837-19644761 GCA_034641835.2 Pinus albicaulis | reverse complement strand
GCAGAGGGGATTTACCTTCCCAACAAATTGGCGACTCCACTGGGGAGCCGTCCGGTTTTCCTTGTCTCGTTTATGATTGGTTCGCTTTGATTGTTTCTCCTTGCTTGATGAACCTTCTGGGTTGGGTTCTTTCATTATTTTAGCCTTGTGGTTTGCTTAGCTTGTGTTGGTCTTTGTCTCAGGTTAGCTTGTTTTTTAGTTTTCATTGAAGAATTCGACTGGCGCGGGTTTTTACCTGACAGTCGCGCCACTTGGCGCGTGTTGCATTTGTCTGTCTCGCGCCACTCGGCCTCTGGCGCTAGTTTCAAGGCCACAGTCGCGCCACCCCTGTGACTTTTTTTTGAATTTCTTCAATTTTTGGCTTTCTGAGCTTGACCAATACTTTTCTTCTTGACTTCTTGATTGTTTGAGTGCATTGGAGTCTGGTTTGACTGGAATTCACCGCTATCCTTTGGTTGTTTGCCTCTATCTATCGGTTTCACGATTTGAGCCCTAGGGCATCTAGGGGCATAGTGAATCGAGCCCTCCTTGGGAGCTTTGGTGTCTTGATTGTCCTGTCGACTTGTTGCTTAACCCTCCATGCCCTCTTAGCAGTCTTTGATTGTTTTGTTGCGTCTTTTGAGTGTTTGTTTGTTCTTTCATTCAGGATTCGTTTGCCCTTGCTTCGGACCCAGATCACACGGTCCATTGGGGTGTTTTTGAGTCTTTCTTCGATTTGAGAGACTTTGGGTCGATTTAGAGATTTGGTTGCTTGCTTGGTGAGTGAATGTTGTTTGCTTTGCTCTCTTAGTTATCATTTCTCTAATTGTTCCTTTTGGTTTTCAGTGCACATTAGCCATTAGACATTGAAAATTTAAAAAAAAAAAATATAGTCTCTTTTGTTTTTAATTAGTGCAAATTGTCATCTTTTCCGTATCACTAGTGATTAGTGTTTGAATGAAAAATGTGCAATTGCATTAGTTGCATTAGAGACATTCTTGTTTGTATTCCGTTCATTTCGTTTGTATTAAAGCTCTCAACTCTCATTTAACTAGTTTTCATCGAACGGAATGTTGCATCGTGGCATATAGCTTGCATTTAGGAGACACTACATACGATAAGGCCTGGAAATTGAAACTTAATTGAAGATCAACTGTAAAATTCATTCAATTAACCTAAGGCAACATTGGAACTTAACGCAACATATTTAGAAGGTCTAGGCTAGAGACGTGTTCCGGCGTCGTTAAACCTAGCAGCCGTCGTTCGCCTATTGGCTTTAGACAGCACTAGTACGGACTTGCGCTCCCCGTACCGTCGAGTATATAAAGGGAGACCCCTATAGGTTTGCAATCCTTTATCCACAGGAACCCGAGTCTGCCGCCTTTTACCCGTGATACACCGAACACAGCATTCGGGGAGACTACCTGCACGTACGGAAAGTCCTTGGTCGATTTCTGTTTCATTTTGAAACCAAGGTGTATATTGCAGTTCACGGCTATCCGGTACACCCTTTGTGCCTAGTTTTTCCTGAGCAGTCATTTGGTCTTTTCTGACTCCCTAAACTTGAAAAGACCGTCAAGCGCTTGTCCTTTCACGCTTGTGTCAACTCTGAAAGAGATAGAGTCATCTTTTTATCGTTTCTTGACTCTTAAAACATGAAACGGTAGGATTTGTTTATTTTCCAATGTCGTAAAATCAATCTCCCACGATTACACACCCGGTTAGATATTGCTTGTGACTGTTTGATCGTGTGTCTTAATTCATTTTCAGCCCGTGTGTGTGTGTGCTCTCTTCTTCTAGTCTTTTGTCACGGTGGCGGAACCCTCAGTTTCGTCTACTGGCAGTCCTTACACGGACGATTCTTTAGAGGCTTCTGAGCCTTCTGTTGAACCACAGCAGCCTGTTGTTTCCGAGTTCCCTGACAGGGGACCGGTCCTCGCCGAGCAACCCTTTGGAGAGCCAGTCGACTTCCACTGGCCCTTTTCGGACCCTCTGTCTGAATTGAGATTGGGAGCTGATTTCCTTTCTCTTACATCGGGTTCACCGTTTTTTGCTGCTGTTTTTCCTCCTAGTCCTCGCCGTCTTCTGCGTGATTTAACGGCAGGATCAACCATGAGTGATTCGGGTGAGGAAATTCCCGGGTCTGATGACTACCAGCGCATCCCTCGTAGATTGTTTGAGGGAGATGAGTCTGAGCTGGCTACCACATCGTCAGCTGGTCCTTCTTTGCCACAGGGGTACAGATCTCTGGGTCAGATTATTTCGGCTGCTGCCTCTATGGGAATATCATCTCCTGCTTCGAGGCCAGCTGCTACTACACCCGGGGTGTCTCCTTCGACGCCCGTCACTTCTGTTCCCGTGCGACCCACTGTTTGTGTGGCCGTCTCTTCTGCTGTTGCCTCAGCATCTGCTTCTAGATCTGGGCCAACTCCAGAGGACATTTATCTAGCTACTGCTATACTGGAGAATATCTCTCCGGAGGAGTATCGGTTGTTTTTGCAGCAGCCGAACGCCGGAGCTGGACAACTCCCCCAAGATCCTTATCGGTCTTTCTTTTCGCATTATGCACAAGACGGCACCCCCGTGTATGGTTTTCCGGGTCAGCTTGACGAGCATGGGGACATTTTGCATCTCCCTGCTCCTGAGGCCTATCTTTATGTTCAAGGTTTACCGTACAACCAGGCTCAGAACTTGCAGGCACAACCTTTCCAAGGTCAACCTGCAGGCCAACCTGGCTATCAGTACGACCCACAGGGACAGCCCAATCAAGGCTACTCTGCAGGCCAGCAAGGGCCATTCTATAATCCGCAAGGACCATATTATAACCCTGCTGGTCAACCTGCTCAGCCTCAGCCGGGGTATCAACAGGGACCGACCTATGGACCCGGGGGGCAAATCCAGCCTTCCTTACCGATGCAACCGCAGTATCCTGTTGTCTCTAACGTTGCATATCAGCAAGGACCTCTTTATGGTTCTGCTGTTGGTCAAATCGGTTTCCGTTAGCACCCGGTCCCGTTCCACCATCACACCGGTCATCCGCATACTAACTCGGTGTCCCGCCCAGTTAACCGCTTATTCTGCAACCTGGGCTCACTTCTACAAATTGTGTCACTCACAAGAATCCGCCGCCACCCCCCTCATTCCGGTCAACTCGTTCATTCAGAGCACCTCATTCGGTCAACTGTCTATCTGTGCCACTTCATTTCGTCTTTCCACTCGCCACCACCGCTTCTTCCCAATGCCGCAACGAACCAACCACATACTTACGTACCAGTTCACAGGTTCCGCTTTATCGCTAGGCTTACCATCCTCGAGCAGCTTATTATCCTCATGGCCGAATCTCAACCGAACTATAACCACCGGGGGCTCTCAGATTCTCCTCACTTGCCCTAACTATGCCTGTACCTAAATCCAAATGTCATGGCGTTGGCAAACGCCTAATCGTGGCTCGAACCTCAACATCGTGCCCCACACAATGGTTAGCAGCAATCAAATCAGTCTGGCTATACGAATTATGCCCCTCACGGTCAGAATCCTATGGGACAGAACCCCTGGGGGGAAGGATATTCACAACCATCGTGGAGCATGGGAACCGGACCTGATTCTGGGACTGGCACGGGAATTAACCCTCCATTGCCGTTCCTGGCTACCTTGGACTTGCCGGACGTTTCAAAGTTGACCAATGATCCGATTTCTCACAATCCACATTGGCCTCCGGTTCCAACCAAGATACCAGGAGATTGTCCCAAGTTTGAGGGCAAATCTGGAGAAGACCCCCAGGCGCATGTGATGACGTATCACCTCTGGTGCTCGTCTAACTCTTGGACTGACGATTCGGTTCGTTTGCGTCTTTTCCAGCGTACGTTAACAGGAGCTGCTGCTAAGTGGTACATAGAGCTATCCCGTGGTATTTTTCAAGATTTCAACTCGTTAGCTATGGCTTTCCTCACGCATTTCCAGTTACCAGTCCGGTATGAGACCGGGACGCACCTCCTGTCTTCCCTGAAGCAGGACTCGGCCACTCACATTTCGGATCACATCCATGAGTGGCGGCGCCGTCGTCGACTGATCAAGTTTCACATACCTGATCAGATTTTGACTCACTGGTTCACCACCTCCTTTGTGAACCAAATCGCCCAGGATATCGCAATGGGAGCGTGTGTGACGGAGGAACAAGCTATCGCGCGTGCCCAGTACTTGGATCTTGTTTATTCACAATCTGGCACGCTTTATGACATCCTGCCTGATGCACCACGGCCCGGAGCCAAAAAGACCCAACCCACCCCTTCCGTGGATGGTGTCATTGGTTCCGTTTCTCAAAATTCGAAGAAGTCTTCGAATGGGAAGTAGAAGGCTAATTCTTCCAACGATCCCTCTGCCAAACCCGCCTCATCCGATTCTGGTAAAACCTCGGAGGTAAATGCCGTTCAGGCCAATCCCGCGGACAAATCCTCCAAGGGGAAGAAAAAGGGCAAAGGCAAATCCAGATCTGATGCCCCAAAACCGGAATCTAAATCCAAGTCTGAGGATGGCTCACAACGTAAGCCGAAATTTCCTTGCCTCATCTGTGAAGGTGACCATTACACTAAAGATTGTCCAAGACGATCCGAAGTCAGTCAACTTCTTAAAGGCTCAAAGGGAACTCCGGCTGTTTTAAAGGAGCCGTTTCCATCTCAGCAGACCCAGATGGTCGAACAAAGTTCATCATCCGCACCGTTTGGGTCTCAAGTTTTCATGATGAAGACTAATGCACCTATCACTATCGCTACGAGGTCCAAGGATTACAATAATCAGCAGCAGGCACCCGGGAAGGCTGTGGCGGATGGACCGCCTCCCGCATCTGCTTATGGTTCATTGGAAATTGAGAAGCCGACTCTCGAACCCGTTGTGAAACCACCTCCCAAAGGTGTTCTTCGGAAATCCTCTTATAATCCAAACGCCCGCGCCGCTCAACATTACAGTATTGTTGAGGATCTGGCCCCGGCGCCATGTGCCATGTCTGCACTTGAGGTTCTTCAAAGTTGTCCTTCACAACGGAAGGCTTTGCTGTCCGCCATCGGTGGTATTGACCCCGCCGATTCGAGCCTTCTCACCTTTGATCTGGAGAATTTTACTCCCCGGCTTCCACATCAAATCGCTTTGATTATTCAAGTCAGGATTAACGGCCTGGACGTTCACAGAGCCGTCGTAGATGAGGGTGCATCCACTTGTGTTATGTCCTCCGCTTGTTGGAGAGCCATCGGCTCTCCAACTTTATCGTCATCTCCCAATGCCCTTGAGGCATTTGATGGCCGGGAATCTAAACCCCTGGGAGTTCTCGAGAGTCTGGCGATTACATTACAGGGAAAAACTGTCAACGTGGAAGTAGAAGTAGTTGACACTAAACTCAACTACAACATACTTCTTGGCCGCAGCTGGACCCATGCCATGCTCTGCGTGCCGTCTACTGTCTTTCGATTCATCAAGTTCCCTCACGAGGGCAAGATTGTCACAGTAGACCAGTTGTCATATTTTACCTCGAACTCCGAGAATAACGTGCCGTACGTGGATCAAATTCCGAATCCACCAGACAGCATAGGACCTGGTCTTTTCAAAGACCCAGTCCTCATGGGTATTTTCCCTGTGCCGCCACCAAATACCGCTCAAGTCAACATGTTGTCCAGGACTGATGACCCCTGGCTGATTCCTACACCTGAGCAGGTATATGAGTTTGGAGAATCCATGCCTTTAACGCCAGTAGAGATCAGCTACTGTGAGATTGTTGCTGCATCGGACCCTCCACCTCCTCAGGATGCTCCGATGAGCATGGCTCTTGACGTCTACTCACAATCCCCCTGGCTTGGTCAGGCTGATTCACCTGATCCTCTTAGAGAGACTTTTCCCTCAGATGAGGCTATAATTGAAACTATGTCTCTGGAGGAGCTACCTTGGGGCGATGGGCATCATCGTTCCTCGTTTATGCCTAGCTTGGGGGCAATGACGGATTGTCTCGAGCGTTTTGCTACTCGGGTCCCTTCCCCGCCTCTTCAAACACCGATTTTGACACATGAGGTCTTTTCGGAAGGCAATCTGAGTAACATTACTCAAACGGTTCCTATCAACATCTCTGTCAAACCAGGGATTGTTGAGGATATTCATGTAGGTGTGACCTGTTCTCCCAGGGAGATTCAAGTCTGCACCGAGCTGTTCGAATTATGAAGCACGATGCAACGAGGACAGTTCCTTTGAGTGTGTCAACCTCGTTAAAACAATGAAACATGAGCACGTCCAATTCGAGTTTTGATAGATTTAGTTCAAAATCTCTTTTTCAAACTTCACTCTATTTTCCATAAGACTGTAGCTTGGGGGGCATGCGCCTCGAATTGAGACATCATGCCGGGGGCATGCCCGTCTTGTGTGTACATAGGTGCGTGATTGTCATTTGTGTGCATGATGTGGTGTGCTTTGTAAACTTTTTCTGCTGATCGGGCCTTCCTGGTTGTGCAGATGTCTACTCATCCATTTGTTGGTTTCGCGGACGGTGCCTCCCGCAATACCAGGAATCTGTCTTCTGCAGCCTGGGTAATCTACAATCCTGCTGGTGAGTTGATCGACCTGCAAGGTGTTTGTTTAGGGCGTACCACGAACAATATCGCGGAATATAGCGCCGTGTTGGAATTATTAACCGAGGCAGTAAACCTTGGTATCCGTGAATTACTCGTGTACCTAGATTCACAGCTTGTAGTGTTGCAGCTGAACGGGCACTATTCGGTAAGAAATCCGTCCATTTTACGATTGTATTTGCGTATTCGATTACTGGAAAGGACTTTTGAATATATTACATATCATCATATACCCAGACATTTGAACGCATTAGCAGATACAGTAGCAAATTTGGTGTTAGATAGACATTTGCGCAATTTATAAATCATCATCACATGTAAAGAAGACTCATCCAGAAATAGGTATGCATATATAGATATCGAAATGTTTACATAGAAGTGTGTCACATAAAACTCAAAAAAATATACATAAGTGTCTTAATACATCCGGAGACACTGAGTCTCTCAAAAAAAAAAAAAATAGGTGTGGCTAAATCCTAGGGACTAATCAGCATGGTGCTCATGATAGCACGTTACTGCACGCACTAGCCGCCTCAGGATTCGGTGGAGCCGATTTGGGACTCCCACCGTATGGCGCTGGTACTCCAGTGGTACATCTGACAGTCGGGCATAGTCTGGGATCCCATGAACAATCCCCTGAAGGTTCTGTACCAGTGCCCCTCCTCCGGCACCTTCCCCCTGGATCTCAGGGGCGAGCTGTGTCCTCCGGAAGATGGGAGACATCCCGGCTGGTCTCTCAGGACCGACATCTGCATGCATGTATATTTGTGTTTAAACAACTATGTATTAACAAAAAATCATATAAACATAAAATCAAAAATATGAGGTCTTACCCAGCTCTTCGTCCCAGTGGTCTCCTTCTGGTGGCGGGAGATCCGGGTCCCCTGTAAAGTCAGTTCCCGCATAGGGCCAATCTTCCACAACGATCAGTTGGCGCCGTATCCATCTGAAGAACTCGGGCTTCCAGGACATCTGTTGCCCGCCTCCAGATCTGGGCATCAGTGCTGCCCAGCGAGCCATTCTAGGCTCTCGTGGTACTGGACTCGCCACAGGGGCCTCTTGGCCCTGGAAGGTTGGTATGCGTTCCAGAATGAACGACACCAAGATGGAACCATACCCAAACTGCTTTAGTTTGCCCTTTTTGCATTTTGTGAGCTGCCTTTTCATGTTAATGGTGACAGTTGTTGCCCAGTCATACAGTCGGGGACCCATGCATTCTGAGGCCAGTAAGAGTTGAGCCTTTGAAGCCTCGTGTGGTGCCTGCGATCCAGCAGCCCGCGTAATGGTGTGGAGTACGACTCTCAGTGCTAGGTCGGGGATGGTCGAGATGTACACCTTCTTACTCCCTGTTCCTGTTTGTGCCCCATGGCACACCCGCGCCATTACTTCTTCCATCTTCTCCCCTGATGGTCTGCTCCCAGTCAATACAGGGATTGGACCCCTGCGGGATAATCCAGTAACAAAGTAAATGTCGGTGACCTCCAATTCCAACACCTGGTCTCGTATTCTGAATACCTGGTCATTTTCATCCCAGAGGTTGATCAAATATTGGAGGACCTCAGGCTGAGCTCGTAAGCATGGCGTGAGGAAGAATTTCTTTAAACCACAGTTCCTTAGAGCATTCATGCAATTTTCATTTTGCATGGCTTCTTCGTCCTCATCTCCGTGTTCCCGTTCTTTCCATTCAATCACCATTTTGACTGTTTATCTGCATTCACATGGTTTAAAACCTTTAGTTAGATCTTCTGTGAGCTCAAAAATTCAAAAATTTTGGCATAAATAGAGGTTTTTTAGGCGGAAATTTGGGTTGCGCCGCTGGCGCGACTGTCTTGCTAACAGTCGCGCCATGTGGCGCGGGCCCTTTGATAGAAAGAGCTTAGTGGCGCGGGTCCGTGCCCGATACCCGCGCCACTTAGGCCGGCCCTAAAAATTCAAGAATGCCCTTACAGAGCTGGTTTTCTAAGGGAAATCATTAAAAAATACATGGAAAGAAAGAGAAGGAGAGCGCCTCTTACCTGTCACAGACGAGACGCTGAATGGTTGCCTGGATTGGTCGCAATCGCCGTCAGAAGATTCTGCTCCAAATGGACCACTGCTACTCTCCACAAGGTAAATAGTAAAAAGTAATTTCATTTTTTACCATTGGACGTATTTATAACTTTTCAACGTTAAAATGTGTTTTAAAAGTTATTTCTTGTCAAATATTTGCATGTGTTATGTCAAAAATGGATTTTACGCTTGTTGGGTATGTGCAGTGACAGGTTTTTTGCGACTTAAAAGGTGGAAACGAGTTGTATTTTATACTTTTTCGGACTCGGTAAATACACGAAAAAGTCACTCTGGAGTCATCTTTCAGCTCTTTTCTGACTCTCTAAATGTGAAAAGATTGCCGAGGCCCTTGTCGTTTCGATCTCGTTAAAATGGACACGAATCGACATCTACCCAGTATAAGTTTAACCCTTTTTCGGGCTGGGATGGATTGATTACGAAAAAGGAATACCCTAGCCTATCGCGACTAGGAGGTTTTCCCGGATATTGTTTTCTACCTTTTCGGATCCGGGGAACTATTTACGAAAAGGGACCTGTGGAGTTTTCTTTTCCGCTGTCTTTTCAAACTCTCTAAACATGAAAAGACGCCGAGTTCTTCCTTTGTCAGACTCGTTAAACCCTGATGACATTGGATTCCGTCGCAATGACGTTCTCCGAGTTTCTCCTTCCCAGGACTCGTTAAATGCACTAGGATGGATTCGCCCGAAGGGCGGACTTATATTACAAGCATATGCTATCCCCTTCAAGCTTGTCATCAAAAATAATTGGGGTACTCGCCAGAAATGGTGGGGGAAAAAATGGAACCATCGTCGTTATCGTCGGCAGTATGTCGCTCTTGAACATGGCACTTGTCTGCATCCGTGTCGGGTTGGGGACATCTCATCTCGTTGTTTCACTTTGCTTCCATGGGTTTGGGTAATCTCTTTTGACCTCTCATCTGTCCACTGCCTCGTCGCCATGACCTTTGATCTGTTGATGTCAGATACTGCCAAGTCCATTTCCGTGCCGTTTATATGTTCAAGAGAAGTTGGCCTCTGCGAATATCAACCTTCCTCTGTTTCTCATATGATCCTAATTCACAACAAAACATTATGTTCCTCTGTCTCGTGTCGATGATGTGGGAATCATTATGGCCCACCTTCGATCAAGATCACTTCCTGTCGACTTCAACTCATTATCCAGGTAGTTGGTCTAGAGACTCCTGATGGTACCTTGGGGCCTGCATGCCTTAATGGCAGGTTCGTCGCATTCGACGAGAGGTTTTCATTATTGACCTCCGATCGGATGATTCTGAGGGTGTTCGACGTCAGCTCATTTATTCACACGCCGTGGATTGTACCTGTAGTACCTTGAGGACCATTGTCATTATTGGTGGTTCCTCTCGCGTCTGTTAACCGCTTTCATCATTGGCTGGTAATCAGGCGATGTTCTTGCATGTTCGACATCAGCTCACATATTCGCGTGCTAGAACTTGTACTTATTTGGGTCGAGATGGCGCGCAAGACCCTGGATTGTGTCTGTTGTAATCCAGGCTGCGATTGTGGATTATTGTCATTATGTACATGACTCAATGATTGGATGTCTGCGACCATACCCGAGTCTATTTGTTTGATCTTAGTTGGATGGCTGCGCCCATACCCTGGATCCGGATTATAGCATACTCTGTTCGGATCGCTGCGTCCATACCATATATATACATCATGTACTTGAGATATCAGTTGTATCTGTCTGTGCAGGTTTTCCGACGGCGGGCCTTCAGTTGGACATGTGCTCGTAAAGCATTTCACCCCTCTCTCTCTCGGGCCTCATGCTTTAGGGGGCATCTGTTACACAGTAATTTGTCACCGTCCCTACCATTCCCCGTCCCGCACAATGGAGGACCCATAACGTGACCTGTGAACACTGTCATGCACTGGAAACATCATCATTGCATCCCTCTGAGTATGAGCTTCATTTCCCCTTGAGACATCTCCTTGCAAAATCCATGAAAAACAGCTCTTTTTGCATTGGCGCGGGTAGACAGTTCAGTACTCGCGCCACTCAGGGAAATACCGTAAAGAGGTCGCGCCACTTGGCGCTCTGTCATAGAGCAGCAATCGCGCCACCCATTTTAGGGACTGTTTTTTATATATGGATGGCGGAAGTTGAGTTCAAACAAACTCACAACCACTGCCTATCTTGAGTTGGGAGGTTTGGCTACGGGAGTTCTATGGAAGGGAAGTAGTTTTGCCACCTTCTATGGAACCTTCCTTGTTGATAAGGCCAATCCCATAATAATAGGGATCCCAACTCCCTCCTTCCCCATCTATAAAAGCTTGCTCAGATCCATGGCAAGCTAGTCTTGAAGTGCTGAAGCTTTGCATCTCCTATTCCCAAGTGCCTTTGTGCTGAAAAGAATCCCTTCTTTCCCTTAAGGCCCATTCGAGCAAGGAGACCATTGTTACGAGACTCTGGAGAGGTTTCCCTTTCCCTCGGCGAGCTTTGCGAGACGTGGACGACCGGAGACCCGCACGAAGGAGGCTGCAGCGTCAGAACTTGGTTGTAACTTCTATTCGTTTATCATTTTAATAGATGACTATGATTATGGTTCCACTCCTTTTTCCATTATGTTAATGTGAGTAATGTATTTTCTGACCGATGTTTAGTTACGTATGCTGGTTCCTATGCTTGTATCCGTTTGTTCTTTCTGTGTGCAGGTGTTCATCCACAGAGATCGTGGAAGGATTGTGATCTGCCAGGACGGAAGGACGGGGACATCTCTCCTTCAGACCGAGCGCTGGAATCCAGGTAGGTTTTTATCCCAAATCTTTCATGATGGCTAACACCACTATTGTGTTATGATGTTTATTTGATGCGATATGTTTAGCCCTCTTTGACTGGCTAATAGTTGTGACTGAAAATATTTTGTCATATTTTGTTCTTGTTCTTTGTCCTATGTGCAGGTATCTGAGCATGACAGTGAATGGATCATGACATGCCAAGCAAGAGCGAAAGACCACTACTCTTTCCGCAACATCGACAGCGTTGGATTCAAGGTAGGTCAATCTACCATGTCTTTTTTTTATTCACTAACTAGGAAGCAACACATTAGTGTGTCCTTTTGTTACTAGACACAGCCTAGGGCTAGATGGATCGTCTCTATCCACAGAGAGGATTTACCTTCATAAAAAAGTGGTGACTCCACTGGGGAACAATGTGAGTTTTTCGTGTCATCCTGTTGGTTCAGTTTTAATTATTGGTTTAATTATCTATCTTTTTTTGGTTTATTTGCTGAGTTTCCATTCTCTATTCAACTCCACAGAGTCAAGGTTGACTTTTGCTCATTAGGTTAGGGTTTTTTCCTCTTTTTCCCATAGGTATCCTGATTGGCACGATTTTTTTCTGGACAGTCACACCGATTGGTGTAGGTTTCTCTTTTAGCACTCATGCCAACCTCTGTATGGTGCAGATTACAGCCTTATAGTCGCACCAACTCTTGTAGTTTTTGGTTTGACCTCCCTAATGCATATTTTGGTCATTTTCTCTTACTTCTGGGTTATTTTTTAGTGTGTTTAAACCTTTGTAGACTATTTTGACTACTGTAGACTTGTTTCCCTCAGTCGTTTGTCCGTTGTCTTGTCAGTGTCAGTTAAGACCTTAGGGTTTCTAGGTGTTCTTGCACACTAAGCCTTCTATTCAAGAACAAGTCTATTTGATTGTTATCAGTCTTGTTTCGGGTTTTTAGACTGAGTTTTATTCATCCTTTTGTTTTTCGATTAGTCATTCTTCTTCAATACTTTGAGCATCGATTACTTTTCTTGTTTGGGCCATTTTGAGAACTCTCTTTCTTGATTGAAAGTTTGCTCCATTAGCTTGCATTTTTTTGTATCTATTTCACTTTGGTTGAGTCACTCAATTTCAAAACCTTACATTCACAAAACTCAAACTAGTGTTTATTTTGTTTTCCATTGAACTAGTACAATGTGTGCTTCATTTCATTGCAAATTCAAAAAAAAAAAAAACTTTGCATTCTTTTGTTGCATCGAAAGGGAAACATTCCTTTACATAACTAGCATTTCTCAATCTAGGAAGGAATTTCATTTTCGATTGATTACATTAAGGGCATGAAGTTTCTTCACATGCTTTCTTTGTTTTCTTGTTTGAAAGATTTCTATCCTTCTTATAACTAGCATTCATCAAATTGAAATGGCATTCATTTGCATATAGTTTGCATCTAGGAATTTGAGCTACACATTCCATAGGGCCTAGAAATTGAAACATAATTCAATATTAACTTTAAAATTTTCTCAATGAACCTAAGGCAACATTGGAACCTAACGAAAAATTTGTAGTGGTATAGGCTACAGACGTGTTCCGACGTCTTAAAGCCTAGTAGTTTTCGCTCGCCTTTTGGTTTCAGACAACACTAGTATGGACTTGTGCTCCCTATACCATCGCGTATATAAAGGGAGACCCCTCTAGGTTGCAATATTTTTATCCATAGGAAGCTGAGTATGTTGCCTTATAACCATGATACACTGAACACAACATTTCGAGACACTACCTGCATGTACATCAAGTCCTTGGTTATTTATGTTTCATTTGATCATCAAGGCATATATGGCAGTTCACAAAAACCTGGTACACCCTCTTGCTTAGAATTCCCGAGAAGTCATTTCAATCTTTTCGTGACTTTTTAAAAAAGAGAAGAGATCATCAAGCACTTGTCCTTTCACAATCGTTTCAAATTGAAAGTTACTAGAGTCATATTTTTCCTGTATCTCGATTCTTAAAACATGAAACAATGCATTTTCATTCCAGTGTTATAAAATTAATCAGCTACGATTACATGCCCATTAAAATTTTGTTACTTGGTCTGATTAATTTCCTTAGTTCTTGATTTTTGTATCGTCGATTATTTATCTTTTTTCCTTCCTGTTCCGATTTACAGTCAATGTGGTGGAACATCCAGTTTTGTCGTCCTCACTGCCTCCTAGTGGTGGTTCTTTTTTGGGAACTTCTTTCGAAACCCCTCAATCCACTAGGTCTGTCGAGTTCTCGCAACCCATTCTTCCATTTATCCAACCCCTTGCTACTTGATCTCCACTTGACGAGCTAGTTGAGTTCAATTGGGCTCCTTCAAGTGCTTGGTTTGGTTTTGGGGATGAAGGAGAATTTCCTCCTCTCACATCTGGATCACCTTTTGTTGCTACTGCAATACCTCCTAGTCCCCGTAGTCTTTTCGAAGATCTTATGGAAGAATCATATATGGATTCCTCTAGTTCTATTGAAAGTGAAGGAATTCCTGTATCCACAGGAGAATATCAACTCTTTCCTAAAGATCTTTCTCATACCTCTGTCCAATCTTCTTCGCCTTCGGTGTCACTTCAAGTTGGCTATAGGTCTCTGAGTCAGATTATGTCTGGTGTTACATCCATTGCATAATCCAGCACAGTAATTCCTCCTAGGAGTTCAGTCCAATATTTGTAAGTACCGTTACCTTCGGCCTTAGTTCTGTTGGTTACTATTACATCTATTCCAGTCCAACCTACAGTCTATGTGGCTTCTAGTTCAGTTTCCACTACTCTTGTGATTCTTGGCAGTCTCACTTTTGAAGAATATATGTTAGCTATTCAACAGAGTTCTTAGGGTTCTCAATAGCCCTTGCCTCCTAGAGATCCTCGTTTTCATCACTATGATGTTGTTGGTAATCCCATATATATATCCGCACCATTATGATGAGCATGGGAATCCAGTTTATATCCCACCTATAGATCCTTATCAGGCTATTTATGATCCTTATTATTTTGTTACTCATTTTGGACCTAATTTTCCTGTGAAACCCTCTGGCTTACAAGGACAACCATCTCAGGCACAACCTTCAGCTCAGTAGTGCCCTGCTTTTGGCCCATAGGGACAACCATATGGTCTACAAGGCCAACCTTTACAAGGAAAAACTTTGGTCCAACATGGAAAACCCTCTGGTCTCTCGGGTCAACCTCTGGTTCAACCCAGATCATATTTTGGTCTTGGGGGGTAAGTTTATCCACCACAAGGACAAACTATTACACCTTAATCATAGCCACACTTGTAGTATAGCCCAAATGTTGTGCAACTAGGACAACCCTTTGGTCCTTCTCTTGGTAAACGTGGTCATCAGGGACAACCTGGTCCATCTCAACCATCAGGCCAACCTTTCCCACAAGCTCAACCTAGTGGCCTTCAACAACTAGTTCAATAGCCGGTTCAACCTGCTCAGCAACTGCTGTAACCTGCCCACTAGTAGATTCCTTCATTTCCACAGCCGGTTTTACCTATTTATCCTGCCTAGTAGCCTGCTCAACCTACTCCACAAGGTTAAGTTGTGCAACCCCAGGGTGCTTATTACCCTCAAGTTTCCTATCAACCAGTATATAATGCGCCCCAAATTTCGTACCATCAAAATCAACCAGTATATAGTGCACCTCATATTCCTTACCCTCAAAATCAGCCTATGTATCAACAACCTCAAAGTCACACCTACATTCCATAGCAGAATATTTATGCTACTCAGAAAGGACCTTAGTGTTCTGCTTCAACACAATGTCATGGTCCTCAATACCAGTATCAACCGAATTATCCTCTTTTTAATCCCTATGATCTGAATCCTTCGGGACATCACATATGGGGACAAAATCTCATTCGGATTGGGTGGAATATACATATAGGTCCTTATCCAAGACCTCTAATGACTTTCAATACTCAGTTACCATTTCTTGCTACATTAGAAATACCCAATGTGTCGAAGTTAAAAAATGATCCTATTGCTCATAATCCATATTGGCCTCCGGTTCCAACCAAGGTTCCTGGTGATTGTCATAAATTTGAGGGTAAGCCTGGTGAAGATCCCCAAATGCATGTGGTTACTTTTCACTTGTGGTGTTCCTATAATTCTTGGGTTGACGATTCTATTTGCCTCCATCTTTTCCAACGAACTCTTACTGGTGCTACAGCAAAGTGGTACATTGAGATGTCTCATGGAGTTTTCCAAGACTTCAATTCTTTTTCCATGGCGTTCTTTACACATTTTCAGTTCCCAATCCACTCTGAGACTGACACACACCTCCTCACTTCATTAAAACAGGACCGAGCTACTCATATCTCGAATCATATTCATGAGCGGCGACATCATCGTCGCATGATCAAATTTGAGATACCTGATCAGCTTCTGACTCATTGGTTCACTACCTCCTTTGTTAATCAAATTGCTAAATACATTGCTATCAGGGCATGTGTAACTAAGGGACAAGCCATTTCTTATGCCCAATGACTTGATCTCATGTATTCTCATTATGGCGCATTGTACGATATCTTTCCTGATGCTCCTCGACCTGGAACTTCTAAACCACCTGGTACTCCATTCATCGATGGTATTATTGGTTCCATATCACAAAATTCTCATAAGTCTCCTTCATCTAACTCTGGGAAGCAGAAGTCTACTTCTTCCAATAACGTGGCTTCTCTGTCAACTTCAAATTTTGGCACACGCACAGAAGTGAATGTTGTTCAAGCCAATCCTACAGATAACACTTCCAAAGGTAAGAAGAAGGGTAAAGGTAAGGCCAAAACCGATAGCCCAAAATAGGATTCTCCAAAACCTTGTTCTGCTGATAGTTCTCAAAGAAAACTGAAGTATCCTTGTTTGATTTGTGATGATGAGCACTTCACCAAGGAATATCCTCAACGGTCTGAAGTGAGTCGATTGCTCAAAGGCACCTAAGGAGCTTTGGTCGTTCTTAAGGAACCCTTCCCTCAATAGACGCAGATGGTATAACACCCTCAGTCCTCTGCTCCATCTGGTTCACAAGTGTTTATGATGAATAGTTCTGCACCCACTTCTATTGCTACTCGATTGAAAGATTATTCTAGTTCGCGTTAGGAAGTGGGGAAAGAAATCACTGATGGTCCTCCTCCCCCTCCTATTTCTGGACTTCTTGAGATTGAATAACCTAGCACCGAATCCATTGTACAACCACCTTCAAAAGGTGTGCTCTGTAAGTCTTCGTACAATCCCAATGCCCGTGCCGCTCAACATTAAAATATTGTTGAAGATTTGGCTTAGGCACCATCCGCAATGTCTTCATTAGAAGTACTTTGGAGCTGTCCTTCGTAGTGGAAAGCTTTGTTATCCATGATAGGTTGGATTGATCCTACCAATACTAGTTTGCTCACTTTTGATTTAAAGAATTTCATCTCGCGAGTCTTGCACCAAATTGTGCTCATCATTCAAGTTGGTATTAATGGTTTGAATATTCACTGAGCTGTCATGGACGAGGGTGCATCTACCTGTGTTATGTCATCTACTTGTTGGAAATCCAATGGTTCACCAGCTCTTACCTCATCACCTAAAGCCCTTGAAGCATTTGATGGAAGAGAATCTAAACCTCTTGGTGTTCTCGATAGTTTACCGATCACGTTAGAAGGGAAGACAGTCAATGTTAAGGTCAAAGTATTTAATGCCAAACTCAATTATAATCTCCTCCTTGGACGCAGTTGGACTTATGCCATGTTGTGCGTTTCGTCCACTCTCTTTCATGTTTTTCAGTTTCCACACGAAGGAATGATTATTATTGTTGATCAATTTTCTTTTTTCACTTCTTCTTCTGAGAACAACATTCCATATGTGGACAAGATTCCTACTCCTTATGAGAGTGTAGGGCCAAGCCTTTTCAAGGATCGTGCCCTCATGGGTGTTTTCCCTCTTCTACCACCAAACACTGTTAAGGTCAACATGATTTCTCGAACAGATGACCCCTGGGTTATCCCTTCTCCTGCACAATTCGCTTCGTTCGGTGATTCGATGCCTTTGAGTCTGATTCAAATTGATTATTGTGAACTCATTACTGCATTGGATTCTGATTCTGATTCTACTCCTTCGAGTGCGACTCATGACATCAATTCTCAATCCCCTTGGCTTGGTGATTTTGATTCACTAGATCGTTTCAAAGAAGTGTTTCCTTCCGATGAGGCTATCGTGGAAACTCTGTCTCTCAAAAATCTATCGTGGGATGATGGTCATCATCATTCCTCTTTTTTCCAGGCCTCGGAGCCATGTATAACTCTCTTGAGCATTTTTCCTTTTAGGTTCTTTCTCTTCTGCTTCAAACACCTATTCACGTTCATGAGGTTTTTTTAGAAGGTAACTTGAGTAACATCACTTAGACGATGCCTATCGATATTTCCATTAAACTGGGAATCATCTAGAACATCCATATTGGCATTACTTGTTCTTCTAATGAGGTGAAAGTCTATACTAGCCTTTTTCGCGAATTCCGTAATGTCTTTGCATGGTCCTATGAATAAATGCCTGACATTGATCCTAGCATCGTAGTACATGGGATTCCTACTTACCCCGGTTCAAAACTTGTTCGTAAGCATCTTCATCCAGTGCATCCTAGGAAAGTTGTTGCCATTAAGGCTGAAGTGGAAAATCTTCTCAAAGCTGATTTCATTTATCTGATTCCCTTGACAGAATGGGTTTATAATATTGTTCCTGTAGACAAGAAATAGGGCACTATTTGTGTATGTGTTTACTATCATGATATCAATCGAGCTTGTCCTAAGGATAATTATCCTACTCCTTTCATCGATCAAATCATTGACGACTATGATGCGAGTGCGATTTTTTCCCTTATGGATGGTTTTTCGAGTTATAATTAGATCATCATTCCCTCGACTGATCAACACAAGACTGCCTTCATCTATCCTTTGGGTACCATTTCATATAAGAAGCATCCCTTTGGTTTGAAGAATGTTGGGGCCAGATTTCAATGCGGAATGTCTTATACCTTTCATGATATTCGTCACATCGTTAAACCTTATCTGGATGACCTTCTGACTCATTCAACTAAGCATAGGGATCATCCTGACCATCTTCATCAATTGTTTCTTCACTATAGACACTAAAACATTCAACTTAATCCCCACAAGTGTGTCTTCTACGTTGATTCTGGTAGACTCTTAGAGTTTATCTTTTCCAAAGAAGGTATTCGCCTGGATCCTCTCAAGGTTGAGGCTATTATAAATCTCCCCTCTCCTTCCTCATTACATAAGTTGTAGATTTTACAAGGGAAAGCTGATTTTCTTTGATGTTTTATACCTAACTATGTCGAAATAGATAAAAGATTCACATGATTGTTAAAACAGGGCATTCCTTTTTACTGGGAGAAGATTTCTCAAAAATATTTCGATGCGTTGAAAAAATTATTGGTCAATGCTCCTCTCCTACGCCCTCCATATTATCATCATGATTTTTCCCTTTATTTGGCTACCACTTTCAGCATGATTGACATGGTTTTGGTACAAGATGAAGATGACGGTCATGAGCATGTTATTTATTACTTGTATCATAACCTTCTCGACACTGAAACACGTTATGCCCATTTTGAAAAGTTAGTGTTGGACGTTGTTCAAACTGTTCAACGTTTTTGTCATTATATTCATTTGCGTAAAGTGACGGTGATTTCTGAGTGCAACCCCATGACCTACATATTGTCTTGACAATTGCTGGGGGGGAAATACTCAAAGTGGATTGTCATCCTCCAAGACTTTGATTTGGAATTTACTGCTGCCAAATCTAAGAAGTCATTGGTCTTTGCTAATTTACTTTTTTCTCTCCCTTCGACTCTGCTCCTTCTCGTTCTGAGGACTTCATCCCAAAAGATTCGCTTTTCTTGATTACCACCCTTGATCCATGGTACGGTGACATCATCTTCTATCTCCAAACTTCATATTTTAGATCTGAGTTGACAAAAGATGCCCGCCGACGCATCCGCCATCAGTCACAACATTATCGTATAGATGGAGATACTCTCTATCGTATTGGAGTCGATTCCATACTCTGGTTATGTTTGACTCTCAAGGAAGCTGAGAAAGCTCTGAATGATTGTCACAGTGGCGCATGTGGCGGTCACATGTCTGGTTATGCCACTACACAAAATATTCTTCGTGCTGGTTATTTTTGGCCTTCTATTTTCAAATACTATATTTTCACAGTTCGTAAATGCCATGATTGCCAAATTTATCAATGCAAGTTGCGTGCAGCACCCGTTCTTTTTCATCTTGTCATTACTGTTGGTCCCTTTGCGAAATGGGGCATCAATTTTATGATGTGTAACCCTCATTCAGCTGAGGGGCATGCTTATATTATCATAGCCATGGACTACTTCAAAAAATGGGCTGAAGCAATGCCTACACTTGCCCCTGATGGTAAGACAGCTGATCAGTTCATATTCAATCACACTATTGCTAGGTTTGGTGTCCCTCAAGCCATCGTTACTGATCATGGTTCCCATTTTCAGCATTATATGGTGGCAGATTTGACTTCTAAGTTGGGTCTGCATCATGACAGCTCAATGCCATACTACCCTCAAGCCAATGGCCAGGTTGAAGTTGTGAACAAAATTATTGTCATGATGCTTCAACGTACAATTGGGATCCACAAATAAAATTGACATCTCATGTTATTTTCAGCGCTCTGGGCATACCGAAGCTCAGTAAAAAACCCAACCGGGTTCACTCCTTTCCAGTTGGTTTATGGCCTGGAAGCTACTCTCTCGATTGAATGTGAAATACCTTCGCTCAAGTTGGTTTTTGAATCACTGCCGAATACTTCACAAGAAGAATCACATCTCCTTTATTTAGAAAGGCTAGATGTAACATGTCGCTTTGCTGCTCTCGTTATTGAAGCACAAAAAAAGTGGGTCAAAGCTCATTTTGGTCAATCAGTTTCCCCTCGTTCTTTCGTTGAAGGAGATCTCGTCCTCTTGTATGACCAAGCTCGTGATAAGATGGGGGTAGGAAAATTTCAACCAATGTGGCATGGACCCTACATCATTAAACGTGTGTTGCAGAATGGGGCCGATGAGCTAATTGACTATGAAGGTCATCCTCTTGAACAACCCAAAAATGGGTTGTATCTCAAAAAATATTATGCGTGAGTCATTCATGTGTAATAAGTGTACATAGATGTTGTTTTAATTTTTGTACATGTTTTCTAGCTTGGTGTGCTTTCTGAGTGTTTTCCTGCTTATTGGGTCTAGCTTACTGTGCAGATGTATATTACCCCTTATGTTGGTTTCGCGGAGGGTGCTTCCCACAATAACAGGAATTTGTCTTCGGTAGCCTGGGTAATTTATGATCCTGCTAATGAGTTGATATATCTATAAGGTAGTTTTCTAGGACGAACTACAAACAATTTCACTGAATATAACACTTTCATTGAGCTATTAGCCAAAGAAATCAACCTCGGCATACGCACATTGATTGGAAATCTAGATTCACAGCTTGTTGTTCTGCAACTCAATAATCATTATTCAGTTAGAAATCCACACATTCTAAGATTGTATTTAGGTATTCGGTTGTTGGAAAGACATTTTTATTTTACTACCTATCAACTTATTCCTAGATGAATGAACACATTAACTGATATGATGGCTAGCATTGTATTAGACAGACATTTGCATAATTTGTAAAAGCATCATCATATGTAAAAGATCCAAGTAAGGAAATATATATATATATATATATATATATATATATATATATATATATAGATATCACATGTTTGCAACTATATGCATCATAACTTCAAAAAATATGTGTGTTTCTATTACATCCTGAGACATAATGTCTCTCAAATTTTCCGATAAAATAAAACCTAGGTATCTAATTAGCATGGTGCTCGTGATAACATGTCACGGCCCATACTAGCCACCTCATAAAGTGGTGAATTTGGCTAGGCACCCCTATGGTATCTCTCTAGTAGGCGTGAGGAACATCATCAAAACATGCATAATCTGGGACTCCTCATGTGATCCCCTCTAGGTTGTGCACTATCTTGTCTTCCTCACCACCCTCGCCTTGGGGGTCAAAATCACAAGGGATTGGCCTCGCTATCGGTGACATACCGGCAGGTCTCTCTAGGCCAAACTCTTAATTTACATGGATTCAATGTCAAAACATATATAAATAAAATAAAAAATCATAATACTCATAAAACTTAAAAAATGAGTCTCACCCAAATATTCATCCCAATCTTCCCCTCCGGGAGCGGGAGGTCCGAATCATTAGTGAAATTTGTACCAAAGTATGGCCAGTCCTCCACGACAATCAATTGTCGTCGAAGCCAATCAAAGAATTCTGGTCTCCAGGACATCTGTTGATCACCCCCTTCCCTTTGCATCAAAGCTGCCCATCGAGCCATCCGTGGTTCTCTTGCTGGTGGTGTCGGGACTATAACCTCCTGTCACTAAAAAATGGGTAGTCGTTCCAAGAAGAACAATACCAGAATATATCCATAACCAATTTTTTTCAATTTAGTCTTCTTGCATTTGGTTAGTTGTCGCTTCATGTTTATGGTCACAGCCTCTGCCCAGTTATATATGGTCAGTGCCATGCAGTCTCAATCAAGAAGAAAATGTGTCTTTGTTGATTTGTGTGGTGCTTGTGATCCTGCAGCCCGGGTGATGGTATGCAATACCATGCGTAGTGTCAAATATGGGATAGTTTGTATATCAACTTTCCCACTACCTGATCCATTCCGTGCTCCTGGACATACACCATGGTCATGTTTTCCATGCATGGCCAGGTGTTGGTTAGGATTGGTGCTACACCGCTTTGTGATAATCCTGTGATGAAGTACATGTTAGAGACATAAATCTCAAGTTCTTAATCCCGAAGGATGAAATTCTCTTGATTTTCGTCCTATATAATGATCAGATACTATAGTAATTCTAGTTGGGCTCAGAGACATGGTGTTAGGATGAATTTTTTCAGACCATAGTTTCTGAGGGCTTCCATGACTCCCTCATTTTCCATGGCTAGATCATCTTCTTTGCTATGTTCCCATTCTTTCCATTCAATGACCATTTTTCCTCTTTCTACCTGCAAACACACACATACATAAGTGGTATTAGTCGATTTTGAACCTTAAATCTTTAAACAACTGGGGTATTTGATGAGCATTTTTAGCTAAAAATAGTTCGCGTTGCTGGTGCCATTATTTCCAAAACATTTGCGCCAATGGCCACACCCTAGTGTAAAAATTGGGTGGTCGGTGCGACTCCAAGATCAAAACCCACGCCAACTGTGAAGCCCTAATTTTTACATTTCTTTCCCCAAAAATTTGAAATTAATAATTGCAGGAAGTAAGAAATGACTTAAAATGACAAGGAGGATCTCAAATCTTGCCTGGAGTTAACGGATTTGCGATTGATCTGCTGGATTGGCCACTATCATCGCCACAATATTGCACAGTGAAATAGGTAACTATTTCTCCACAAGAGGTAAAAAGTGAAAAGTAATTTTTTTTACCATTTTTGGCATTTTATAACTTTTTCACAACCATAATTATGTTTTAAGGCATGTTTTTCAATTATTTTATTATATTATTTTTGAGAAATAGGTTTTACACATGTCTCTTGTGCAGCAATAGGCTTTTCATGTGGCAATGATGAAGTAATGAGTTATATTTTACGATTTTTTGCATTCGGTAAAAACCCGAAAAAGTCACTACTGGAGTCACCTTTCATCTCTTTTCTGACTCTCTAAAATTGAAGAGATTGCCAATATTTTTTTCATTTTGAACTCGTGAAATGGCTATGAAACGATATCTACCCAATAGACGTTTAACCCTTTTTTAGGCTGGGATGGATTATTTACGAAAAAGGAATACCTTAGCCTATCATGACTAAGAGGTTCTCCTGGACATATTTTTCTACCTTTTTGGATCTATGAGACTACCTATGAAAAGGGACTGCTGGAGTTTTCTTTTCTACCTTCTTTTCAAACTCTTTAAACGTGAAAATATGTCAAGTTCTCCCTTTTTCAAACTTGTTAAACCCTGATGACATCATACTTTGTCACCATGACCTTATTTTGAGTTCCTCCTTCCTAGGGCTCATAAAATGTACTAGGTTGGATTTTTCTGAAGGACATACTTACAGTGCAAGCGTATGCTATCCCCTTCAAGCTTATTTTAAAAAATAATTGGAGTACTTTCGAGAAATGGTAGGGGAAAATGGAACCAAGTTTTAGTTATGTTGGCAGTATGTCGCTCTTGAACATGGCACTTGTTGGCATTTGTGTTGGGTTGCAAACATATCATTTCGTCATTTTTTCCTTCATGGGTTTGGGCATTCTCTTTTGACCTCTCATTTTCTCTTTTTCATGTCATCATGACCTCAGATCCTTTGATTTCAAATACTTCCAAATCGCGTGTCCTATTGTTGATATGTTTAAGAGAAGTTTGCCTCTATAGTTGTCAACCTTCCTCTGATCTCCTGTTGGTCCTAATCCACTTTCATCATGTTCCTCTGTCTCATGTCGATGATGAGGGAAACATTATAGCCCTCCTTCAACCAGGTCACTTCTTGTTGACTTCAGTTCATTATCCAGGAATTTGAGCTAGAGACTCCCTTCTGGTACCTTGGAGCTTGCATGCCTCAATGGCAGGTTTTTTGCATTCGACACAAGCTTCACATCATTGGCCTTTGATCGAGTCATTATGTGGATGTTCGACATTAGATCGCTTTTCACATTCTATAGATTTTACCTTTTGTACCTTGAGGGCCATTGTCATCATTGGTGGTTTCTCTCGTGTCTGTTAACAACTTTCATCATTGGCTAGTAATCAAACAATTTTCTTGCATGTTTGACTTCAGCTCATACATTCGCATGCTCGAAATTGTACTTGTTCGGGTCGAGATGGAGCGCAAGACCCTAGATTTTTTGTGATAAAATCCAGGCTATAGATTTTTGTGGATTATTATGACTTATTGCATGACTCTCTTAATTGTATGGCTGCGCCCATACCTGAGTCTATTTGTTGATCCTTCATGTTGGATGGCTGTGTCCATACCTCGGATCTCAGTTTTTATATACTCTATTATGGATTGTTCCACCCATGCCACATGATTCATGTATCACATATATCAGTTTTATTTGTAATTGTAGGTCTTTCGACAGCGGTGTTCGATTCAAACATGTTCTCATAAATCACTTCACCACTCCCTCTCTCTCAGACTTCATACTTTAGGGCACATCTGTTACACAACATTTTACCACTGTCCCTGCAATCCCCAACTCACACATTGGAGGGTCATTTCTGTGACCAATAATTAGTGTCATTCTTTGAAAATACCATTCTTGTATCCCTTTTGATGAAAAAAAAATTCTTCTTGTTGACATTTCCCTAAGCAGAGCTGTTAAAATCCCTATTTTTGCTGTGGCACGATTAGCCCGTTACATCCTCGTGCCGACCAAGAAATTTAACATTGAGCCCATGCCACTTGGAGCTCTGTGTTAGTTAGACACTTACACTAAGCTTTTTATGGATTAAAAAAAATAAAATAAAGGCGTAGGTTCCATTCCAACCACTTTGGGGATGAGTCATTGGGAGTGCTTGAACTGAAACAACCACATACTCCTTCCTTTACTTAGTAGTTTCCACCTCCCTTGGAACTCTCCTAAAGGATAGGACTCCCTCTCACCTTTGTAGGGATCCCAACCTCCTCTCTTCCCTCTATATAAGAAACTATATCCTTTAGTAGAAGCTAGCTGAACAACTGAATAGCTAAACTAAGATAATTATACTATAGCTATACTGCTAGAGGAGATATAGTAATAAATATTGTGTTGAGAGAGCTCGATTTGATAGTGTTTTCCCTCTTCCACCACCAAATACTGTTCAGGTCAACATGATTTATTCAACCGATGAACACTAGGTTATCCCTTCTCCTGAAAAAATCGACTCATTCGGCGATTCGATGCCTCTGAGTCTGATTGAAATTGATTATTGTCAACTCATTGCTGCATCAGATTTTGATTCTGATTCTGCTCCTTTGAGCATGACTCTTGATATCTATTCTCAATCCCCTTGGCTTGGTGATTTTGATTCACCAAATCCTTTGAAAGAAGTGTTTCTTTCCGATGAGGCTATTGTGGAAACTTCGTCTCTCCACGATCTGCCGTGGGATGATGGTCATCATCGTTCCTCATTTTCTCCAAGCCTCAGAGCCATGTCTACCTGTCTTGAGCATTTTTCCTTTCAAGTTCCTTATCATCTGATTCAAACACCTGTTTAGGTTCATGAGGGTTTTTTCAGAAGGTAACTTGAGTAACATCACTCAGACGATGCCTATCGATATTTCCATTAAATCGAGAATCAATGAGAACATCCATATATGGGTTACTTGTTCTTCTCATGAAGTGCAAGTCTATACTAGCCTTTTTCGCGAATTCCATGATGTATTTGCATGGTCCTATGAAGAAATTCCCAGCATTGATGCTAGCATCGTAGTACATGAGATTCCTAATTACCCTGGTGAGAAACCTATTTGTTAGCGTCTTCGTTCGGTGCATCCTAGGAAAGTTGTTGCCATTAAGGCTGAAGTGGAAAAGCTTCTCAAAGCTGGTTTCATTTATCTGATTCCCTTGATAGAATAGGTTTTTAATATTGTTCCTATAGATAAGAAATAGGGCATTATTCATGTCTGTGTTGACTATCGTGATATGGATTTGATTTGATTTGATAAACTCTAGGCTATGGAGTTTTGTGGATTATTATGACTTATTGCATGACTCTCTTGATTGGATGGCTGCAACCATACCTAATTCTATTTATTGATCCTTCCTGCTGGATGGTTGTGTCCATACCTCGGATCTCATTTTTATATATTTTATTATGGATGGTTGTGCCCATGCCACATGATTCATGTATCATAGATATCATTTTTATTTGTAATTACAGGAGTTCCGACATTGTTGTTTGGTTTTAATGCATTCTCATAAAGCATTTCACCCCTCCCTCTCTCTCGGACTTCATACTTTAGGGGCATCTATTACACAACATTTTGTCCCTGTCCCTGCAAACCCCAACTCACACATTGTAGGGCCATTTCTATGACCAATAAGCAGTGCCATGCTTTTCAAATATCATCCTTGCATTCCTTTTGATGAAAACAACATTTTTCTTTTTTTTTGAAAAAAGAGTCCATACAGGTGAAATTACTTTTTTTTTAGAAATAGAGGAATAACCTGTTTCGAGTATTTTTAATAACCCAACGTTTCGTACTTCCTAAGTGAGGCCATCATAGGGGTAGATGCTTATACTTATTTGAAATTTTTTTTCAAAGAAGTATAAGCATCTACCCCTGATGATGGACTCACTTAGGAAGTCCGAAATGTTGGGTTATTAAAAATACTTGAAATAGGTTATTCCTCTATTTCGAAAAAAAATAAAAAAATTCTTATTGACATTTCCCTAAGCAGAGCTGTGAAAATCCCTATTTTTGCCTTGGCGTGAGTAGCCCGTTACATCCTCGCGTAGACCAGGAAATTTAACACTGAGCCCATGCCACTTGGTGCTCTATGCCAGTTAGACACCCATGTCAAGCTGTTTATGGAATTTGTTTTTAAAATAGAGGTAGAGATTCCATTCCAACCACCTCATGGATGAGCCATTGGGAGTGGTTGAACTGAAACAACCATGGAATCCTTCCTTTAGTGAGTAGTTTACACCTCCCTTGGAAATTTCCTAAATGATATGACTCCATCCCACCTTTGTAGGGATCCCAACCTCCTCTCTTCCCTCTATATAAGAAACTATATCCTTTAGTAGAAGCTATCTAAACGGTTGAATAACTGAACTAAGAGAATTATACTATAGCTAAGTTGTTAGAGGAAATAGAGTAAGAGAGATTGTGTTGAGAGAGCTCGAGTCGATGACTTCTAAGAGAGATTGAGTCTGAATTCCCTAACCAAAATTTGAGACGTGTTTCGTCTGAACCCTGTTGGAGGAGATTGCGACATCAAAGCATCAGTTGTACTCTTCCTTCTACTCATTAATATACATGACTACTGTCTGGTTCCACTATTGTGTTATGATGTTTATTTGATGCAATATGTTTAGCCCTCTTTGACTGGCTAATAGTTGTGAGTGAAACTATTATGTCATATGTTGTTCTTGATCTTTGTCCTATGTGGAGGTATCTAAGCATGACATCGAACAGATCATGACTTTCCAAGGCAGGAGCGAGGGACCAATACTCTTTCCGCAACATCGACATCGTTGGATTCAAGGTAGGTCAATCTACCATGTCTTTTGTTCATTCATTAAGTAGGAAGAAACACATTAGCATGTCCTTTTGTTACTAGACCCACCCTAGGGCTAGAGGGATCATCTCTGTCCGCAGAGAGGATTTACCTTCATAACAGGGGTACTTATCCCTAAGAAAAAGAGAGATGTCAATAATTTGTTGTGATTATTTGAGTATTATAGAAGGTTCATAAAGGAATTTTGTAAAGTGGCCTCACATTTTCTTGTATTACTAGCCAAAGATTCATGCTTTTATTGGACAAGCAGTTGTGAAGAGGTCCTTGAAGTGTGGAAAGAAAATTTAACCATGATACCCATCCAAAGGGGTCCCAACATGTTATTTCCTTTCCATATCCATGCTAATGCATCAAATAAAGTTATCGGTGAATCCTTAGGACAAATAGAACGTAAATTTCCTTATGATATCTATTTCATTAGGAAGAATCTATCTAAAGCTGAGTTGAATTACAATTTCACTAAACGATAACCCTTAGCTATGGTACATTCTTTTAAAAAAATTATGAAAAATACCAATGGCTATCAAAAAAAATTTCATACTTTTCATGCAACCATTAACCATTTAATGAATAATCCTGATGTCAATGCGAGGATAATTAGATGGTTCTTATTGTTACAACAATTTTATTTGACTATTATTGAGAAACTAGGAAAGGAAAATGTGGTTGGAGATTTCTTTTGGAGACTAACCTTTCCTACATATAATGAGGAGATGGTGGATGATAAAATTCCATATGACCATCTCTTTTCCATCTCAGTTCTTTATCCTTGGTTTAGTGAGATGGAAAAGAGATTCTCTTTGAGATGGTATTTGGGAGGTTCCCTCCTAATCTTTCATCCAAGGAGAAAATAAAGGTTATAAGAAAAAGTGCTCCTTTCACTTGGATTGGAGGAAATATTTTCATATTGGAACCAAATCATATTTTCAAGAGATATGTAAGGGAATATGAATTTTTTTATATTGTCTGAGCATTCCATAATGGACCTTATGGCGGTTATTTTGTTTCTAAGAGGATGTTATTTAAAGTTCTATAGGTTGGTTACTATCGACCCAATTTACATCAAGATGAAAGGAGACACACCATCAGGTGTGATTACTAAAAAAGGATGGGAAAAACCACACCTAGGGATGAAATTCCCTTACACCTCAAGTGGCTTTAGAGCCATTTTACATGTGGGGCATGGATTTCATCAGGATAATTGATCCACCATCAGGGTAGAAGAAGTATATCATTGTATACAATGATTACTTGAAAAAGTAGGCTAAGGCAAAGGAAGTTAAAGCAACAAATGAGGAGAAGGTATTTGCATTTTTAAGAGAAGACATCTTCTACAAGTTAGGGTGTCCAAGGCAGGTAATCAACAATCAAGCACAATTCACATCAAATTTGGTTGAAGATCTCATGAGGAGATCCCATATCAAGCACAAGACACTACAAGAAAAAATCACATTGGTGAGGGGTGAAAATGGTCACAATAAGCTCATTGGTGAGGGTAAAAAGAGCCTTTGTCACCAAAAACTGAACGTCACCAAAGGTGGCATCGTTGAAAGTATAGGTGTTGTGGTCAAATTCAAGGTCCATCACCAATAATTATTTATAGTGAAAAATAGTGATCGTCACCATTTCATATGAGAAATGGTGACAAACAATAGTCTCCATCACCAAAAAACTAAACGTCACCAAAGGTGGTGTCACCGAAAGTATAGGTGTTGTGGTGACATTCAAGTTCCATCACCAATAATGATTTATAGTGACGGATAGTGACCATCACCATTTAATATGAGCAATGGTGATGGACAATAGCGTCTGTCACCAAAAAACTGAACATCACCAAAGGTGGCATCGCCGAAAATATGTGTTGTGGTGACATTCAAAGTCCGTCACGAATATTGATTATAATGACAGATAGTGACCGTCACCATTTCATATGAATAGCAATGATTTTTTATGATGGGCCTTTCATGGCCATCACTATTGGTGCATATATATGGCAACGTTCATTGACTGTCACCATAAACTCATTGGTGACATCAAGGTCTATAACGAATAATGACTATAATGACAAACAGTGACCCTCACCATTTAATATCAACAAACACGATTTACGGTGACAGACCTTTAATAGTCGTCACTATTGGTGCGTATATATGGTGGCATTCATTGACCGTCACCATTTCATATCTTGGTGAGGGTCAAAAAATGTCACCATAAGCTCATTGGTCATGGTGAAAAGAGCATCCGTCACCAAAAAATGATCTTTGTCATTCCCCATATATGAATATCAGTGCACGATGGAATCGAACCACCAACCTCCTGCTTGTAAAGCAGGTGCTCTTCCATTGAGCTAGCACCCTTTAAAGAATTAGACTTTAAACTAGAAATTGCCCCTAAAGGTGAAAAGATACACAAAGGAATAAGAACCAGGAAAACTAAAAGAATTTAGTGTCCTTGTTCCTATTTTTATTCTACGACGCTCTACAAAGTATGATCTTGATCTATGATGTATTTGTGCCGAGTGGTTCTAATTTAATATTAAATGTCATATTCAGATAAAATAAATGAATAAATGAGAGGCCTTACGGGCTAATTTTTAATCCTTACACCAAAATCTCTTAATATTCAAGTCTATGGAACAACTCGTTCAAATTTCAAACTGAAGTATATTTTAAATGGGAAGCCTAAAACCAGCGAAGTAGTTTACAAGTTAACATTTTGGATATAACTTCCGTTCAATTTATATGACAAGTTATGCCATAACCTTGAAACTAGTTTCTTAGCTAAAATACTTTCTTAAGTTAACAATGACAAAGAAAGATAGTCATGGCAAGAAAAATTCTCTTGTTTTTTCTAATGAGGGTGCTTGTAACTTGATAAAGGTTGTATGGGAGTATCAAACCATAAACAGTTTCACTAAAACATGGAAATGACAAAGTCTTGTTAAGCAACAAAATTTTAGTTGAATATATGAAAAGCATTGAGCTAAATGATATAATTAAACTAAAATTAACTGTAAAAAAATGAAATTTCCATCATATACCATCTGGTTTGGTTAGTTCTTCAGAAAGAGAAAGTGCAATTTCATGATCCAGCTCCTCATCTTGATTATGTAATGGACCATCCTGAACAAAGATTTCCACATACAACAATCAATGTTATTGTATTGGTAAGACTTTTGATATAATCTATCAAAGCATGTACTATTTAGGAGAATAACTGGAAAGAAAAACTAAAAATTTGAATCACAACATAACAATATAAAAAAACATGCAACAAGAAAGGAACAACTCCAAAATTTGAGAAATATGAAACATATAACTGCTACTGAAATATAGTCGATAAAATTAAACTAAAATCACCTAACACTAGTAAATTTGGCCCAATTTCTGATAGCCAAAGTGTCGTTATTCCGACACATAGTCGTCGCAAGAGCGACAGTTTGAGGCCGGACAAAGTGTGGTTAGCCATAGAGTCGCACTTCTGACACTTCAATAAAGCGTCGAAAGAGCAACACTTGTTCTGATGCTTTACTGAAGTGTCGTAATATCGACGCTTTTAAAGTGTCGCAATACTGACGCATTTAAATTGTTGCAATACCGACGCATTTCAAAATTGTCGGAATATTGAGTCTTTTCAAAAGTGTCGCAATACCGACGTTTTGCAAAAGTGTCACTATACCGACGCTTTGTAGAAGTGTCACAATACCGACAGACATTTAAAAATTTTAAAAATAAAAAATAAAACGTTGCAAGACCGAAGAAAAGAGCAAAAGGTTCAACAGGTCGAAATACTGACACTTATAAGGCATCAGAAGAACGACGCTTGCAAAGCGTCGGTATACTGATGGATGGTTAAATTTTTTTTTTTTAAATGAAACTTTAAAACTGGACTCACATACAAGCCAATATGTGCAAGCTGGCAATCCATTCTCTCCACTAATACTTGGTAATTTAGTGCACAAGGCATCAAGAGAGAAATATACTAATACTTGGTACATGATTACAATAATATTTCCTCAATTAGCATCAAGAGAGCAATTAGAACTTGAAAATCGAAAAGGGTAAAAACAAATTATGATTATGGAACCACTTCACAACAACATTTGCATTCAATTAAATTCACTGAAATGGCAATATGATAAAAAGTGGATATACATTAGAAATTCTCGTGTGTTGGTTAATTTTTTCTTTTTTTTTTAATGAAACTTTAAAACTGGACAGGAAATTGAATAGTACAAGTATTAACCATACTTAAAAAAATAGTGCCACATGAGCTTTTCACATAATGTGGGAATATGGTTGATCAAGCCCTGAATATAATGATGAAAATTAGCTTCCGTAATTGTTCTGAATATATAGGGGAAATTTAGACAAACGAACGAAAACTCCCTATCCTACATTAAGTACATGCAGGCAAACTTACCCATATATCATATGCAATGCAGCAAACACTAAGTACTTTCAGACTGACATATACATGTTATCATGTGAGCATGGCTACTTTCAAGCATGGATGGAAGAAGGATCAAATCTTGGAAGACGAATTTTAAAGAGGGATAAAAGGTAAACCGAGGTGTGAACTGAAAAAGATCAATGAAGCCCTCTTTATAAACAGAATCACAGATATACAAACCCACATATATTGCATGTTATTACTTATTAGTGCATGCATAAAATGTTTCTATCAATCATAAAACTGAGGTTAGATGAACTAAAACTCCTTAACTGTTTAGCCACATCACTCGGAGCAAGGAAAAGTCTCTAGAACTGTGACAGCATAGATTTAGCACTGGCAGGATTGGCATCGTATGAAAAAAATGCAGTTTAGCAGAAAAATTTACACAGATCTACTTTGGAAGGGAACTTTGATATGGAAATGGATGTGCATGTTATATTACTGTCATGACTATCAATGAAAACCAAAAATAGAGCAGTGAAAAAAGGTAAAAACGTAATGTTTCTTTCTTAAGCAGAGACTCTGCACATTCCATTCAGGTATTGAATCCTTATTTTCTATACACATCTAGATACCCATAGACATTGCATGCTATCTATAAACATCTAGACACACATATGGCATAGAAATTGTATGCTATCCAGAACATACATCAAATGCCTCTGTGGATCTCAAACCTGTGACTAACCTCAATAAACGAAAACTGCTTGGTTATATGGGACCCATGACCTAAACAAATTAATGTGTTGGGACCTGAAAAAAAAAATCAAACTTTTGTAGGGAACCTTGACATCGTAAAACATATGGCAATCCAAAGCAGAAGAATTCAGAATTTGAACCACAAATTTACCCTAGTAGGTAACATGGATACGATTTAATGTAAATGCAAGAAGTTTCTACTCTGACACCAGTACTATCTTGAACAGCTGAAAACAAAGGAGTGAAGAAAGGTGAACATAGAATATCAGTTTCTCAAGCTAAATAAATTATAAATCCCATGACAGTCAGCCGAAAACTGCTAAAGGTAAAAAGTTAAAACATAATGTTGCTTTCTTAAGTAGATTTCATGCATACACCAAAAAAAAAAAAAAAAAAAAAAAAACTCCAAAAGAAACCACATACATATCAAATCGCATACAAGCCAATATGTGCAAGCTGGAAATCCATGCTCTCCACTAATACTTGCTAATTTAGTGCACAAGGCATCAAGAGAGAAATAGACTAATACTTGGTACATGATTACAATAATATTTCTTCAATTAGCATCAAGAGATAAATTAGAACTTGCAAAATGAGAAGGGTAAAAATATCATGATTACGGAACCACTTCATAGAAAAATTTTCATTCAATTAAAGTCACTGAAATAGAAATAGAAGAAAAAGTGGATATACATTAGAAATTCTTGTGTTTTGGTTAAATGTAAAAAAAAAAAAAAAATGAAACTTTAAAACTGGACAGGAAATTGAATAGTACAAGTATTAATCATACTTAAAAAAATAGTGTCACATGAGATTTTCACGGAATGTGGGAATATGGTTGATAAAGCATTGAATATAATGATGAAAATTAGCTTCCGTAAATGCTCTAAATATATAGGGGAAATTTATACAAAAGAACGAATACTCCCTATCCTACATTAAGCACATGCAGACAGATTTATCCATATATCATATGTAATGCAGCCAACACTAAGTACTTGTAGACTGACATATACATGTTATCATGTCAACATGGCTACTTTCAAGCATGGATGGAAGAAGGATCATAGCATGGAAGATGAATTTTAAATAAGGTAAAAGGTAAACCGAGGTGTGAACTGAAAAATATCAGTGAAACCCTCTTTCTAAACAAAATCACAGATATACAAACCCACATATATTGCATGTTATTACTTATTAGTGCATGCATCAAATGTTTCCATCAATCATAACACTGAGGTTGGATGAACTAAAACTCCTTAACTATTTAGCCACATCACTCGGAGCAAGGAAAAGTCTTTGGAACTGTAACACCATAGATCAGCTCTGGCAGGATTGGCATCATATGACAAAAAAGCAGTTCAGCAGAAAAATTTACACAGATCTACTGTAGAAGGGAAATTTGATATGGAAATGGATGTGCATGTTATATTAGTGTCATGAATATTCAATGATAGCCCAAAATAGAGCACCGAAGAAAGGTAAAAATAGAATGTTGCTTTCTTAAGCAATGACTTTGCACATTCCATGCAGGTATTGAAACCTTATTTTCTATACACATCTAGACACCCATATAAATTGCATGCTATCTATACACATATAGACAACCATATGGCATAGACATTGTATGCTATCCAGAACATACATCAAATGCCTCTGTGGATATCAAACCTGTGACTAACCTAAATAAACCAAAACTGCTTGGTTATATGGGACCCATGACCCGAACAAATTAACGTGTTCAGACCTGAAAGAAAAATTGAACTTTTGTAGGGAACCTTGACATCATAAAACATATTGCAATCCAAAGCAGAAGAATTCAGAATTTCAACCACAAATTTACCCTAGTAGGGAACCTGGATATGATTTAATGTAAATGCAAGCAGTTTCTACTCTGACAATAGTACTATATTGAACAGCTAAAAACAAAGGAATGAAGAAAGGTGAAAACAGAATATCAGTTTCTCAAGATAAAGAAATTATAAATCCCATCACAGTCAGCTGAAAACTGCTAAAGGTAAAAAGTTAAAATAGAATGTTGCTTTATTAAGCAGATTTCATGCATACACCCCAAAAAAAAAACTAACTCCAAAAGAAACCACATACATCTCGACTCGCATACATGCCAATATGTGCAAGCTAGAAATCCATTCTCTCCACTAATACTTGGTAATTTGATGCACAAGGCATCAAGAGAGCAATAGACTAATACTTCGTACATGATTACAATAATATTTCCTCAATTAACATCAAGAGAGCAATTAGAACTTGCAAAATGAGAAGGGTAAAAAAAATCATGATTACGGAACCACTTCACAACAACATTCACATTCAATTAAAGTCACTGAAATGGCAATAGGATAAAAAGTGCATATACATTAGAAATTCTTGTGTGTTGGTTAAATTTAAAAAAATAAAAATGAAACTTTAAAACTGGATAGGAAATTGAATAGTACAAGTATTAATCATACTTAAAAAAATAGTGTCACATGAGCTTTTCACGTAATGTGGGAATATGGTTGATCAAGCCTTGACTATAATGATGAAAATTAGCTTCCATAAATGTTCCGAATATATAGGGGAAATTTAGACAAACAAATAAAAACTCCCTATCCTACATTAAGTACATGCAGGCACATTTACCCATCTATCATATGTAATACAGCCAACACTAAGTACTTGCAGACTGACATATACATGTTATCATGTCAGCATGGCTACTTCCAAGCATGGATGGAAGAAGGATCAAAGCATGGAAGACGAATTTTGAAGAGGGATAAAAGGTAAACTGAGGTGTGAATTGAAAAATATCACTAAAACTCTCTTTCTAAACAGAAGCATAGATATACAAACCCACATATATTGCATGTTATTACTTATTAGTGCATGCATCAAATGTTTCCATCAATCATAAAACTGAGGTTGGATGAACTAAAACTCCTTAACTATTTAGCCACATCACTCGGAGCAAGGAAAATTCTCTAGCATTGTAACACCATAGATTCAGCTCTGGTAGGATTGGCATCGTCTGACAAAAAAATACTTCAGCAGAAAAATTTACACAGATCTGTTGTAGGAGGGAAATTTGATATGGAAATGGATGTGCATGTTATATTACTATCATGACTATCAATGACAACCCAAAAGAGAGGACTGAAAAAAGGTAAAAACATAATGCTTCTTTCTTAAGCAGAGACTCTGCATATTCCATGTAGGTATTGAAACCTTAATTGCTATACACATCTAGACACCCATAGACATTGCATGCTATCTATACACATCTAGACACCCATATGGCATAGACATTGTATGCTATCCAAAACATACATAAAATGCCTCTCTGGATCTCAAACTTGTCACTAACCTCATTAAACCAAAACAACTTGGTTATATGGGACCCATGACCTGAAAAAATTAAGGCGTTGAGACCTGAAAGAAAAATTGAACTTTTGTATGGAACCTTGACATCATTAAACATATGGAAATCCAAAGCAGACGAATTCAAAAATTCAACCACAAATTTACCCTAGTACGGAACCTGGATATGATTTAATATAAATGCAAGCAGTTTCTACTCTGACACCAGTACTATCTTGAACAGCTGAAAACAAAGGACTGAAGAAAGGTGAAAATAGAATATCAGTTTCTCAAGCTAAAGAAATTAGAAATCCCATCACAGTCAGCTGAAATCTGCTAAAGGTAAAAAGTTAAAAAAAAATGTTGCTTTCTTAAGCAAAAGACTGCCCATTTCGTGCATACACCCAAAAAAAAAAAAACTAACTCCAAAAGAAACCACATACATCTCGACTCGCATACAGGCCAATATGTGCAAGCTGGCAATCCATGATCTCCACTAATAGTTGGTAATTTAGTGCACAAGGCATCAAGAGAGAAATAGACTAATACTTGGTACATGATTACAATAATATTTCATCAATTAACATCAAGAGAGAAATTAGAACTTGAAAAACAAGAAGGGTAAAAAAAATCATGATTACAGAACCACTTCACAACAACATTTGCATTGAATTAAAGTCACTGAAATGGAAATAGGATAAAAGGTGGATATACATTAGAAATTTTCGTATGTTGGTTAAATTAAAATAAAAAATAAAAATGAAACTTTAAAACTGGACAGGAAATTTTATAGTACAAGTATTAATCATACTTAAAAAAATAGTGTCACATGAGCTTTTCATGTAATGTGGGAATATGGTTGATCAAGCCTTGACTATAATGATGAAAATTAGCTTCCGTAAATGTTCTAAATATATAGGGGAAATTTAGACAAACGAACGAAAACTCCCTATCCTAGATTAAGTACATGCAGACAGATTTATCCATATATCATATGTAATGCAGCTAACACTAAGTACTTGAAGAAGGACATATACATGTTATCATGTCAGCATGGCTACTTTCAAGCATGAATGGAAGAAGGATGAAAGCCTGGAAGACTAATTTTAAAGAGGGATAAAATGTAAACCGAGGTGTGAACTAAAAAGGATCACTGAAACCCTCTTTCCAAACAGAATCATAGATATACAAACCCATAGATATTACATGTTATTACTTATTAGTGCATGCATCAAATGTTTCCATCGATCATAAAACTGGGGTTTGATGAACTAAATCTCCTTAACTATTTAGCCACATCACTCAGAGCAAGGAAAAGTCTCTAAAACTGTAACACCATAGATTCAGCTCTGGAAGGATTTGCATCGTATGACAAAAAAGCAGTTCAGCAGAAAAATTTACACAGATATACTGTAGAAGGGAACTCTGATATGGAAATGGATGTGCATGATATATTAGTGTCATGAATATCAATGAAAACCCAAAACAGAGCACTGAAAAAATGTAAAAACAGAATGTTGCTTTCTTAAGTATAGACTCTGCACATTCCATGCAAGTATTGAAACCTTATTTGCTATACACATCTAGACACCCATAGACATTGCATGCTATCTATACACATCTAGACACCCATATGGCATAGACATTTTATGCTATCTAGAACATACATCAAATGCCTCTGTGGATCTCAAACCTGTGACTAACCTCAATAAACCAAAACTGCTTGGTTATATGGGACCCATGACCTGAACAAATTAATGTGTTGAAACCTGAAAGAAAAATTGAACTTTTGTAGGGAACCTTGACATCATAAAACATATGGAAATCCAAAGCAGAAGAATTCAGAATTTCAACAACAAATTTACCCTAGTAGGGAACCTGAATATGATTTAATGTAAATGCAAGCAATTTCTACTCTGACAGTAGTACTATCTTGAACAACGGAAAACAAAGGACTGAATAAAGGTGAAAAAGGAATATCAGTTTCTCAAGCTAAAGAAATTAGAAATCCCATCATAGTCAGCTGAAAACTACTAAAGGTAAAAAGTTAAAACAAAATGTTGCTTTCTTAAGCAGAAGACTGTCCATTTCGTGCATCCACCAAAAAAAAAAAAAACTAACTCCAAAAGAAACCACATACATCTCAACTCGCATACAGGCCAATATGTGCAAGCTGGCAGTCCATGCTCCCCACTAATAGCTGGTAATTTAGTGCACAAGGCATCAAGAGAGCAATAGACTAATACTTGTTACATGACTACAATAATGTTTCCTCAATTGGCATCAAGAGAGCAATTAGAACTTGAAAAATGAGAAGGGTAAAAAAATCATGATTATGGAACCACTTCACAACAACATTTGCATTCAATTAAAGTCACTAAAATGGAAATTGGATAAAAAGTGGATATACATTAGAAATTCTCGTGTGTTTATGATACCTGGCTTTCAGTCAAGAAAAATACATAATAATTGGTAATCTTGAGGAAACTTTTCCATACACCAAAGATATGATTCTACTTATATGAAGATTCTTCACCAGCTTGTAGCTGACTTCAACATCATAGAGCATGGCTAGCTATTTGTTTGCTAGTTCTCACCCCACTATCATTTATTCCACTGATGTGGAAAAAGTAATCGACCCTAGATAGTAGGGTTTGAGGAGAATACTTCAAAGTCGGAATGGTTGTTTTGAAATTATAGAAATTAGCCATCTTCCCCAGCTCTTATTTTTCATTCTATGTTATTGGTTTGAAGACGGGCTAGATCAATTTCTTGAAGAGATGCATCAAGCACTCCCTTCTTCGATGTACATCTTAAATACTATGTTACCGTGAGTCCCAATTTTTTTGATAAAATTAATAGATTCCAATTTCAATCTTGAATTTTCTTCATATTTTCAGACTAAAAGAATTTTGAATGGTAAAATGTATTTCATTTGTTTATTGCTCTATTTCTTATTTTTGTATTCCAATAGCATATATTTTTTACTGGATGTGTACATGCATGCAAATAGAACTAAACACCTTGAGGCACAGATGAAAGAAAATTATAATTTCTATTTCAAATTTAGCTGAAGAAAAGGACATACTTGAACATTACTTTCTTCCATGAGAATCTCCTTGGCCTTTTCACACAATCCTCTGACCTACAACCATGAGAAAAACATTCTTAAAAAAAAAAAAAATTATTCAATACAGAATTTAATCCATTATCATAACCTACTATATATCATCTTTATGACTTCTACACCTAAGCCCAAACGATCTCAATGGTATGTTTCACTACAGAATAGAGGATTTATACCCAGACGTCTACACAGACAACTGAATTGTTTCATAACACTGTAAAATAATATCTCGGCAATTTGTTATCTGAGCATATCAATGATCTGATGGATTAATCATTAATTCATAGAATTCAATCTCATGAGAGGCTCTGATAAATGTTTCAAAAGGGATATATTGTTGGAATTTTCATCCCAACCGCATTCCCAGATATCATAGATAACTGACTCCTTTAATAGATCTGTGCAATAAAATATGAACAAGTAATTTTGAAAAGTCTTAACAGTTTGAAGTTCGAACTAATGATCAAACAAACGCAACATCTGCAAAAAAATATTTAATATTTAACATCTTCAAAATTCTTAACAAGTCACAGCAGCCCAAACCAAATGAGTAGATGTAGTAAACTAAGCTCCCTCCAAAATTAGCATTCTAATCCCTTGTACCCTCTTGAAAAAACTAGAACAGAAGACATAACCACAGAAAACAAAATACATAGGGTATTCGAGGACACGGTCCGCTGTGCCCTCAATTACTTGTTAGATATCGAGGACATTGAGAAGCATACACTGTTTTCCTACATTAAAAAGGTTTTAAAAGTCTAATCACAAGATCAGTAGCCAAGGTGACTCAACACTTGTCTAAGACATCTAAATGTATTAACGATTAAACATCCTTTAAAGATGCAAGCACCCAATAAAACCAAAGTTTTAAAAGGCTAATCACAAGATCATCAGGCAAGGAAAGGATCGATACACACTTATCCAAGACACTTATAAACCACTACAGACCCTGGGCCACCCGGTATATACATCCTGAAGATTCCACCTAGGTTCTATTTTCTTGACAATGACGGATCCAACTCTTGAACACTAAACGGTCTCACACTTAACCAAACTGAAATGATAAACAAAAATCATTGCGCTAGAACAACGCAGTTTCCAGGCCATTGAAACACCATTTCTCTTTAAAAAATGGTTCGAAAACCCCTAACACCAAAAATAATAGTGGATCAGATTCTAATACAGCCATTCACAGCAAGCGTTTTCGCCAACAACCCGAAAATATGCCCAGTGGGGGTTTGTATGCCCCCGGATCCGTGTGCCGACATGGTGTACAAGCACCGTCCCGGCAAAGAGAGGGCACATTTTCCTAGACCTTTACAAAACCTAGGTTTCGCAACAGAAACTTCTGAAGAAAAAAAATGTATCTCAAATAGAAACTTCATACGAAATGCATAGATTTAAAATGGCGGGTTTAAGGGCTGAAACTACTGGCCTCCTGTTATGAGATGGGCTTACACTGCATTAGCTGTTCAATCTAGGCATCGAGTTAGCCATAACTGCTAGACGACGAGACCAGCTCCGTGCTCATCTTGTTCGGCGTCGAAATGCTCTCCTTTCTCTCTCTCCCCTTCTCACCCCCGCTGTCCCTGTGTCTTTCGGCCACTTCCTCAGAATTGAACCCTTGACCTTGTGGTTGTTGTCCATTGGTCTACAATGCTGCTGTTGTAGCAGCTTTCTATCGAACAAAAATAAAATATTTGTGTGCGTGATATATGTTGCCTTTAACGAATGCCTCCCTTCCTTTCTTTGGCCCGGTCAATCTTTGGCAGAGCGCATTATTGTTATTATTACGATGATTTATTAACTGTTATTATTTTCGTTTAAGCTTTTAATTTTATTTTAATATTTAACTCTCATATTAACTCTCATATTTTTTAAATTGTTTTAGTTTTAATTTCGGTATTGTTTTTAATTCTTATGTATTTTTTTATTATTGTTGTGATTTGAGTTTTTTTATTAATTTTAATTTCAATATATTTTTTTAGGTTATGTTAATTTTAATTTAAGTTTCCAAAATCATTTAAATTAATTTCCAATCTTCTTGTTTTGATGTTATTTTAATATTAATTTAAGTTTCACATTATTTTCTATAATATCTTAATTTTAATATGAGTTTTTGTGTATGTCTAATTTTTTGTTTAATGTTATCTTGATTTTAATATGAGTTTCTGTGTATCTCTAATTTCCTTGTTCTTTATGTTGTACCTAACCTAACAATGCCACAAGGGAGAAAACAGAAAATGGGCCACTAGAATGTGCACAAGGCACCCCGGCGGTCACAACTTAGCGAAACTGATATGGGCACCCTCGAACGAAACGACCTGACCCGAACACGCCCAGTCGGGCGAGCTCACACGGTGTGACACAACACGCCCAACGAACGATGCCACAAGGGAGAAAATGGCAAATGGGCCACTCGAACATCGTGCACAAGGCACTCGGGCGGTCACAACTTAGCAAAACTGATATGGGCACCCTTGAACAAAATGGCCCAACATAAACGAGCCCGGTTGGGCGACCTCACATGCCGCGACATGCCGTGCTTAGCTGAACGATGCCATAAGGGAGAAAATGGAAAACGGGCCACCCAAACATGCATAAGACACCTTGGTGGTCACAACTTAGCAAAATTAATACGGGCGCCCTCGAATGAAACAACCCGACCCAAACGCGCTCGGTCAAGCGACATCACATGACGCGACACGACGCACCCAAACAAACAATGCCACAAGCGATCAAATGGCAAACAGGCCACCCAAACATGCACAAGGCACCCAGGTGGTCACAACTTAGAAAAACTTATACGGGCGCCCTTGAATGAAACGGCCTGACCCGAACGCACCCGGTTAGGCGACCTCACACGGCGTGACACGACGTTCCCAAATGAACGATGCCACAAGGGATCAAATGGAAAATGGGCCACCCAAATGTGCACAAGGCACCTGGGCAGTCACAACTTAGCAAAACTAATACAGGTGCCCTCGAATGAAATGACCCGACCTAAACGCGCCCAGTCGAGCGATCTCACATGGCACGACACGGCGCGCCCAACGTACCACGGGAGCAAATAGAAAATGTACCACCCGAACGTATAGAAGGCACCCGAGTAGTCACAACTTAGAAAAACTGATACAGGTGCCCTCGAACGAAACGACCTGACCTGAACATGCCAGGTCGGGAAACCTCACATGGTGCTACATGGCGCACCCGACCGAACGATGCCACAAGGGAGAAAATGAAAAGCATGGCCCGAATGTGTACACGGCATCCAGACGGTCACAACATAGTAAAACTGATACATGGCATGACACGACGTGCCCAACCTAACGATGACCTAAGGGAGTAAATGGAAAATGGGCCACCCAAATGTGCACAAGGCACCTAGGTGGTCACAACTTAGCAAAACTTATATGGATGCCCTCGAATGAAACGACCAGAATCAAATGTGCCCATTCGGGCGACCTCACACAGCACGATACGACGTGCCCAAAAAAATGATGCCATAAGATATCAAATGGCAAACGGGCCACCCGAACATGCACAAGGCACCCGGGTGGTCACAACTTAGCAAAACTGATACGGGCGCCTTCAAACGAAACATACTGACCTGAATGCACCTGGTCAGGAGACCTCACATGGCGCAACATGATGCACCCGAACGAATGATTCCACAAGGGATCAAATGGAAAACGGACCACCCAAACGTGCACAAGGTACCCTGACAGTCACAACGTAGCAAAACTGATACGGGCGCCCTTGATGCATATGAATAATCATTGATGGCAATGATCTATCGCCGGAACCAGGAGAAGAATGAAATAGAAAATACAACTGTCGACGGCCCTGCATGTCGACCCATAAGTTCCACCCATTTCTGCATCTGAGGCTCTCTAGGACTAGCGACATCCAACGTCACATGTTATGGCTACATCAATGGAATCCATTCCAAAGTGAAAGATATGAGGATCGAACCATAACTGAAATTATTTTTCCTTCCTCCTTTTTCTTTATTTAGTTGTTCCTTTATCTAGGAAAGAACAGCTTCAGACCAATTGAATACTGTTGGTTCATGACACTCTAGTGCATACTGCATATAAGATCTGTTAGCCACATGTAGTGTCACTGTGCCAGCAATTTTTGCAATTTTGAACAGGATGGTTCTCAAAGTAAAATCGCTCATTGTATGGATATTAATCTTCCCATCTTTTCTCTGTTATGCCCCTGCATATCAATACTGCAAAATATAATCTCTCACCATCTCTCCTCCAACGGTAGACCCTGAAAGAGAAATGGAAAAACCCCTCCTCGACAAACCTGTGAGAAATTACATGTCCTCAACAGTGATAGGAACCACTTGGTTCTTAATGTGAAATGCCTCTATTTTCAGATCCCATGCACGAACCAAGAACTCAAGAATCTTAATCTGTTTCCTCTTTCTAGATAACTTGAAGTACTTTACAAGTCCACAATCCCTCGGGGCTCTTACAGTACCCGGGTCATTTAGGGAAATCATGTCTTGTTCTTCATGTTCTCTTTCTTGCCATGTAATCGTCATTGTTATCCGATGGAAACCTAAAACATAAGTAAGAGATCCATTAGAAAACATCCATTATAGAAAAATAGGTCAATTTTGAGCTAAACATCAAAACAAAAAAAATTAAATGCACCCAACGCAGGCTTAGGCCTGAGACAGTGCATTGCACATGCAGGTACCTTTCACTATAGCTGCTATGCAATGCAGGTTTTGATGCCTAAGGGCACGTTTCCCTCTTTTTGGGGAAAATTTAACCTAGGGGTCTTAAAACCCTAAAAAATTACAAGAAATGGAAATGAAATGAGTACCAATAGAAAGAGAAGGTTCAGGGCACTAACCTGGAAGAAATGGCGACGAAATCCTTCCACACAAATGACCACAATCAATGACTGAAGTTCGGGGAAAAATCAGGTTCAGAGCTCCAAAATGCAAATGGTAACTATGGAATGGTAAAAATGAATAGTAAAACTACTTTTAAATAGTCATTTAATTATTTGCAAGTTAAATTTATTGCTATGACTATAGTTTTGTTATGTTTTTATCATGAAATAGGTATTTTTAATCCGTTTGATTTTGCTCTAAACAGGAAATACAACTGATGAACAGATTAGTCATGAATATTTATTAAGAATGACTTGACCACAAAGCATGCTTTTTCTCCTTATTTTTTGAGCTTTGTTAAAAAGGAAAATGGATTTGAAGCGCACTTTTATCTCTTTTTCGAGCTTCCATAATAGCGAAAAAGGAACCCCTTGAGTCTTCTTTCATCTCTTTTCAGACTCCAATAATGTGAAAATATTGCCAAGCACTTGTCATTTCGAGCTCGTTAAATTAAATGAATTGATATCTACTCAGTATAAGTTTAACCCTTTTCTATACTGAGATAGATTATTTACGAAAAATGAATACCATTAGTTAAACATGACCAAAGAGGTTCTTTCAGATATTATTTTACACTTTTTTGGATCTGAGAGATAAATTTGAAAAAAAGTAATTATGGAGTTCTCTTTCATCCTCTTTTTCAGACTCTCTAAATATGAAAAAGGACTGGGCTGTCATTGTCATTATGCTCGTTAACTCATAAAATAGCAAAATGCTTGTAAATCATGGCAAGAATCGAGTTTCATTCATCACTAGACTTGTTAAATTATTAATTAGAGATACTTCATTATTTATTCACCTGAAGGGTTGAACTATAGATCAAGAAAATGCTATCCTCTTCAAGCTTGTTAAAAAATAATGAGGTACTGGTTGACAAATGACCGGGGAAAAATTTGGGAAGAACGAACAATATTTTCTTTATGGTATCAATTCGCTCTTGAACATGACACTTCCTTCACTCCATGTCTGTGACTGTTTGGGTTGGGTAATCATCTTGACGGTTCATTCATCACCTATGGTTCCTCGTACCTTCACTTCGGTTTTGGGTCAATGCTGCCAACTCATCACAGTGTCCCCAATATCTTCAAGAGGAGAGGGGAGAGAAGGAATGGAGAGAGAGAGAGAGAAGGGGAGGAGTGAGAGAGGTAGAGAAGGGTAAGAGAGGGAGATAGTGACACAAAGATGGAAGGGGGGTAGAAAGAAGGATAGAGGGAGGGATATAGTGAGAGGATTGGAGGGTCAAGAGAGAGACAGAGGGGAAGAGAGAGTGAGGTAGGAGAGAAAGGGAGAGAGAAGAAGTACAATGGATTAAAACAAAAAATATATTAGTCCACTCTACACAAATTTGTAATCTGAGAATTCAGGATAAAAAGAGCAGGCTCCAACAAAAATTGCATAGAAGTCTTTATTACTCAAATAGAAGAATGTCACAGCAAGTTTTCATCTCACAAAAGCTCCTAGTACAACCTACAAGCTAATAGTACTCACTCTTATTATCTATTTCTACAAATGTCTAACTACTATGCTCATCCTTTTCATCTATAAGTTAAGAGAAGGTGTTGTTAGAAAACAGGCTAATGATAGCATTAGTGGTGCACCTCCCTTGAGCATGAGAAACTCTCTCATAACTTTGCCTTGTATGCAAGGCTTTTCTTTTAGAGTTGTGCATTATCATGGTAGATATAACTCCTCTCCTGAAGGTGCCTCATTCCATAAGTGTGCACTGATGAATGCACCTGAGATGATGGTGTTAATCTCCTCAACTAGTTTGCCATACTTGGTGGGTGTGACCCAACAACTAGTTCGTCTATCCTCGAAGGTGTCGTTATAAGCTTCTAGCTGTATTTAAGAATATTTCTGACTGGTGTACCACAATCTAGCTCTCTAATCCTAGTGCTGCTCAAATTCTCAAGGCTGAGGTGAGACCAACTAGGTAATCTAACACTTTTGAGAATTTTTTTTTTCCAATAACCCAAGATTCTCCCCCATCTTGTCAAGCTTCCCCTTTGTTAGGAGCTTTGTCAAACTATTAACCATATGAAACTTTTTCAGAATGTGGTCCAACACTGCTAACTCCCTAATGAACTTGGAATCTTAGGAAATTGTATTGAATATCAATGTGTTTGAAATGGTCATGACACATTGGGTTTTCATAGATCTTGATGTAACTTTGATTCTCACAAGAGACAATATTGGGCTTCAACAACTGATTGGTTGACTCTACAATCAAGTTGCAAATCTAGATAGCTTCATAGTAAGTATATGGAACTGCCATATACTTTGCTTCAATGGAGCTGAATGCAATTGTTTCTTTCTTCTTGTTGATTTAATAAAAATGATTTATAAAATGATAATAATGATGTTTAAAATGAGCCTTATGATGGTCTATTTATACACATTGATTGTTCACGAGGTGTAGGGGTATGCTTATAACATCACTGCCCTTGAAAGCTTTGTCTTGAAAGCACAATAATTAGAATTCTCTTTAGTTAAGCACATTTTTGTGGTGGAATGAAGTTTATCAGATATCTATTTATACTTTGTAGAGGTTTGAATTTGTTTGTCCTTTGAGTGTTGGTGAGGTTTCTTTGTATTTTTTTCATCATAGTCTAAAGTATTTTGACCTGATTGTTTAACATGAAAGCTTTATGCTTATTGGCAATATATTTGAAATACCTTCATGATCAAGAAACTGTTATGGTTAATTAAATTACTAATTAGGTACTACAGAAAGAGGATGATGTTGAGAGGGCTTTCATGGGTGACTCTAGGAGCAACCCAGAGGTGGTTAGACAAAGCTCTTCTAAGTTACAAATTTGAAGAGAAAAAACTAGTAATGTATATGTGGTTTCTTAACCTGGGCTGTATGGAAAATCTTGGCAGAGATTTTTTACCTTTCCATGTCTTCATGAAAGTAGGTTTTCTAGTCACAGAATAAGATCACTACATGTAGGTGATGATTCTGTAATAAGTTCTCAGCCTTATCTTCAGAATGGCTAACAGAGACGATTGGGTTTGAATACATGATATAATTTGATGAATTTGGAGATGTTTAAGAAAAAATTGTGGTGATGTTTGGATGGGTGCTAATTTGTAGGGTTTTCCATTTTTATAATTTTCTTTGTTGTGCTTTCTACCATGCTACCTAGTTGCTTTCCTGTTTCCCTAACATTTTAACTTTTTCGATGTCTATCTCTTTATTGTTTCTTGCCCCATTTGAAATTTCATCCTTATTTGGTAGGTGTTTTCTTCAATATAGTGTGAGTATCTTTCCACCACACAACTTTTGTGGGGTTTGTCTACGCAATTAGCTTGTAAGGCCCATTCATCAGGGTATTTGATGAATTGAAATGATTATAGATGATCACCAACTAATGGTACCTGTAGAGATTTACTCTAAAAATTCTATAGTTTTCCTATGCCAACAATTATACAACATTTTAACCTCATGAATTAGTCTCCTCTGTTCTCTTAGTTGATTCTATAAGCACTTATTGTTGTTGTCAAAGCTTTTACTCTCTAGTCCCATTGAGCTATTTTAGTTAATTGTGGACATTGATCTATTTTCATTTCATTTCTTCAATTTTTTTGACTGTTATGCATTGCCTTTGGCCAGTTCCTTCTTTCTTACCTATACTTTTTTTGCTTAAGCATTCTAGCCAGCCAAAGCAACAGGGGCAGCAACAGCCACGTAGTCCAGCCAGAGCACAACAGGGGCAGCGCAGAGGCAGTAGGAGCCACGAAGGGCTGACGCAGGCCCAGTCAAAGCAGCGTAGAGGTAGTGTAGGCCCTTCAGGTGTGACGCAGACCCTTACTGAGTAGTGAAGAGGCTGACGTAGGTAGTTAGGCTGACGTAGAGGGATTCAGAGTAGCGTATTACTACAATTTTTATTTCTCTGTTGGGTGAACCAGTTTTGGTGCCCACGATTGTTGTACTTATATTTTGCATAATAATGAAAACCCTCCAAAGATATTTGCACCGGTTTTCCTATATTGGGGTTTTTCCATGGATAGTTGTCCATAAAATCCATGTGTCACTTTGTCTATGATCATGTTATTCAGTATTTGATCTGTATGTGTAGGTTGCTAGTTGTATTTACTATTTACTTCAATAATTTATTGAATATTTTAGAAATTAACTTGTAACTTAATTCAAGTAAGAGAAGTAAATCAAGATATTGCAATAGTGTTTCTTAGATTAAGAATTTTTCACATTCCCTAGCTCTAGCCCCATTAGGTCACCTAGGGAAACAATTTCCTATGAATCTAGCTAGAGGAAAAATTCTATCTCCTAGAGGAAGTTGTGTTGCTGGGTGCCCTCACTCTCCTTAGAACTTGGACCACTTCCGACAGTGGAATCTTTGAATACCTCAAGCCCTAGCTCTAGGATCAAGTTTTTCCTAGGTGTTCCCAAGGATAGAACCTAGTAGGATCAATTTGACCTATCGAAGTAGAAACACTTGTCTAATCCTTTCCCGTCACCTTTTCTAGGATAGGAACATCATTGGTTGCTAAATTCCATCCCCAAACCTGGGTTAGGTCCACTTGGCCCCGTGTGGTCCCATTTGGTGTCAAAGGCCTTTCATGAAGGACCATTTCAGAATCCAAGTTCCCAAAGGATTTTAGGGATTGAGAACTTCCTTCATAAGTCTTATTCTTATTCCTCAGCCCTTCAATCCCCCTCCTCTCTCCCTAGAAGATAATTCCATTTCTTAAAAGGAAAGCAAGTCCCACTCTTTATTTTATCATAGGTAAAGGGTTTCGAGGGTCACTTCCCACCTATTCATTGACCTATACTCTACAAGTGACTTCCTAAACTACTAGGACTCCACCCATCGGTGAAATTATTTTAAGAGAAAGGAGCCTTAGCTGTGGTGACAATGGGCTAAGCCTCCATCTTTTCCCTTGTCCTAGCAGTTGCCCTCTTAGGAACCCCTTTTAGATCCACTACTAGTTTGAGTGGTAACAAGTTGTTCGCAATTCTATTTGTGAACAACTCTTTGGTATGCCCACTTTTTCCATACTACAGCTCCAAGATGAGAAGTCCAAGGCTATGGAGGCTACCCTTCTTCTCACTGAATCAATCCTCTACAATATAGTGAACTAGAGCTAGTTGGTTGGCCCAATTGAATGTTACTTTAGTCCTTCAAAGTATGCACATCCTTAGGCCCTATACACCTTCCCTTCTACCAATTTTGTTGTCCTTCACCAGAACAAGAGTCAGGACTCTTCTTTGACAGTAACCTAACAACCCTTCAACTGTACTTGGCCTACCATCAATCTACCCAGCCACAGTCAATTCTTTTTACTAATCTAGGGCCCACAATATTGTGTTCATCTAGGGCTCTTCAAATCTGCCACCTAACAATGGTTTGAGTCCTCTCAAGATCACTATTCTTGTGTATCGAAAATTTGATCTTTGTTGTCCAATCTATGAACAAATATGAACTAATCCTCTTATCTTACTTATAACAATATGTAGATGACTAAAATAGGGTCACAAATCAGCCACTAACAGTCCATTTACTAATTGTTTATATGTTTCTTCAGATCTTTGTCTAAAACTCTATGGAAAGTCCACCAAAATCAGCTCCTCTACATGTCAATCCATTCTTCATATGGCACATTTCTTCTGCATGCTCAATTTTCTGCTCAGGTTCCACCCTCCTTTGGATCTATTGTCTCCACACATATTGAATCTACAAACCATCTTCCAGATCGATGGTCTTTATTGAAGAAATAAACCTCGCTCTAAGGGTCACAACCCATATTCTTCTACGCAAATTTGTCATAGTCTTAAGGTCATACCTTATGAACTAAACATGCTAGAAAAATTTCCTAACTAGGGCATTATACTTATGTACTTCTAATTGTTGTAGAACAAACCCTATGCACACATAGAAAAAACATGACTCTTGCCTCCATAAGAGACTCGACCTAGATCATATGGATCCATAGATTTTGGGCATTTCTTTGACTAAATCTTGACATGAACTTTAGATCTCAATGTCGACCCTCAAAATAGGGTTAACTCAGTCAATATTACGCCTACGTCGGCTTCTGTTATGGCTCTAAATTACAGTGCAAGCCCTCCTCCATTTATGTTGGTCTTTATCACAGACCTTACGGCCTACAAACCACCACAAGGAAATTAAATGGTATCAAAGCTCTCTTCTATTTCATGTAGAAAATCTAACCAACGGGATTCAATCTGATCTTGTAATCATGTACTAAAACAAGATACCGAATCCTTCCTACAATTTGTGGAAACCAAACATAATCGCACAATCACATATAAGTAAGAGAAACAAGTTATCAATCGCACAACACGAGATGTATCTGGGGAAGAAACTGCTCAAAACCCTCTATCTCTATTTTGTATTAAGTCAAGGAATCATGAAACAACACAATGCTTAATCTCTCTTGAGATTCTCTAGCACTCTGCCAATTGTCTCCTGCTGATCTAGGAAAAATTGGTCTAGTACTTATCCAATTCTCAACCTTCCTTCAGATTGCCTTGCACACGCAATTCCTATGGAATTATCTCCATATTAATTAGGAAAATCAACCTTCCTTGATTGCGCAATCCATCATGGCACCCCAATGACTTTATAATTGCACATGGGAAATTTTCTATAAATACAACTGATAGTTATGTTCCTTTGAACTATGTTACAATAAGGATTAAGGGTCTTTTTATTATTTAAAATAAGATAAAACCCTAAACAACTAAAACCCTATCCTGAGGAGATGTAACACCAAGCATTTATGGGCCCCGTTGGGGTTAGTTGGGTAGCCAACTTCCCAGGGTTGTAACTTGGTCATATGATCTTCGTTTAACGCACATGATACCTCGTTATAAAGATCTCTCTGAGGAATACAACTGCTAATTCAATTTATATGAAATCACCAAATCTTTAATGCCAAAAAAACATCGTTTGGGGCCTCAAAATGGCTTCAAAAGTTTAGGACCTGAAAAACTAACAAAAATAGTAAATTGTGCTATAATTAAGGAAACTTAAAAACTGAAAGAGACAATGGCAAGGGCCCAAGTGGAACAGGCAGGTTGCCACTAATATCCACCTCGATCACCTTAAATCAAATTTATTCAACTAACTCAATCATCATGACTTAGATAATTGACACAAGTTGTTATGAGACAAAATTAAAATTTATTGTCCAAATTATTTAAGGGAAAAATAAATTAGATGCCTCACATTCCTCACTTCTGGTACATCAAAATTCCTCACCAGTGCAGGTGCATTTTTTTTTTGTCCTTTCTAGTCACCAATTTCACTGTTTCTTATTGCAAATTTTAACACTCCCTCTCAACAAGAAAGGAATTCAATCTACCCCCATCCTGTACCTTTGGAATGTTCTGCATGCTACACTTCTCTAGTGTTGTTTGCACCTAAAAATCATAAAACTGAATAGCCTCTGAAAAAATGAATCAATATAATGCATCTATCATTAGAGTCTTCTGACTACTGCTAGCTACTACACCTGTCTAGTACTGGATTCTCTACACTGTTGCTAACATCTGCATCCGTGCCCTTTGAACTATTGCTAACTCTATTTGTGCTCTAGTATTTGACATCTGTCACTACGATTTCTGTCTTACTGACATCTGACTACATCAATCTAACTGATCCTTCCTACTACTGTTGTACTATGGGCTCCTCATAGCTAGGTTCGATCCATGAGACACGCCATCTCAATGGACCTTGCCCAAATTTCTTATCTTGGGATTATGTCTACACATAACCCCACCTTACACCTCAAGGTATGGCTGCTCCCTCTTCCCATCTAGCTCGAAATTTCCCCCTCATGGAGGTCTCATCTTGAGTGGATGCTTCCAATCGGTCTCCTCTCTGCTTCTCCAATTGTGGTAGCTAATCCACAACCTTCTGAGACTACTTCTCATGAGGATGTATGTTGAGAGGTAATGTATGCTCCCTCTAAACCACCAAGTCTCTAACTTCTGCCCTTCTCCTCAAATCTTTGCATGCATCTGGTACCTCAAGTGCATATAGGTTCTTGACTCGCACATAGTGTAATTTTCCCGAAGTTACAAAAAGTTTCTAAAAAAAAGTTGATTTTAAATCGATGATATCTCCCTCATCCGAGCTCCAATTTGACCGATATTTTTTTTCCATTTGGGTATATTTTCACAAGGAATCCAAATATTCTATTTTTTTTTGAAAATTTTACACCAAAATATTCAAAGATTCTCTACAACCTCGCTGCCCAAAAACTTCCTGCTCTGATACCATGTAGAAAATCTAACCAATGAGATTCAATCTGATCTTGTAATCTACTAAAGCAAGATACTGAATCCTTCCTACAATTTACGAAAACAAAACATGATCGAAAAGTTATATATAAGTAAGAGAAATAAATTATCAATCACACAACAACATGATGTATTTGGGGAAAGAAACTAATCAAAACCCCTCTATCTCTATTTTGTATTAAGTCAAGGAATCATGAAACAATACAATGATTAATCTCTCATGAGATTCTCCAGCACTCTGTCAATTATCTCTCATTGGTCTAGGAAAACGTGGTCTAGTACTTAGCCAATTCTCATCCTTACTTCAGCCTACCTTTCTCATGCAATTCCTAGGGAATTAACTCCTTATTAATTAGGAAAATCAGTCTTCCTAGATTGCGCAATCCATCATGGCATCCAAATGACTTTATAATTGCACATGGGAAACTTTCTCTGAATAAAAATGATAGTTATCTTCCTTTTAACCTCTGTCTCAACTGGGTATTCCTCGAAACTGACATGCATACAACTATTAATAGTGAATTATCAGTTATTTGATTCATCACTCATTATGAATTAAATCTAATTTAATTCACTGGACCTTTCAATAGCTCATCACTCAGTTAGAACTAGTTAAACTTATTTTAACTCATTTAATTGAGTTAATTACACTTCCACCCCACTAATGCATCAACTTCTACTGGACCCCAAAAATATTAGAATCCCTCTATATGCCTCATATTAGACCCTCAACTCGAATTTCTTCAGCTAACTCAGTCATCATGACTTAATTAACTACACAAGTTGTTATGACATGAAATTACAATTTATTTAAGTGAAAAATAAATTAGACACCCCACATTCCTCACTCCTGGTGCATCAAAATTCCTCACCAGTGTGGGTGCATTTTTTTTTGTCCTTCCTGGTTTCCAATATCACTGTTTCTTGTTGCAAATTTCAACATTTCAGAATTTGATGTGGCCTTCACACAAAGACACCATTGAAATCACATGCCTATATTCTCATGAGAAACCTCTCTTAAGCTTGATCTTCCAGAAGAGAATCAACAATATGCCATCCTACTTCCTAGTGCAAACTGACCATTAAGGTATGCAACATTCTTCTAAACCCTCACATGATGATATTTCTCTTGGAGGATGATCATGACCTCCCTTTAGCAACCCTTACTCAGCCCTTGTACTCAACCTACTTTAGGACTACATCTCTCTTCACCCCCTTGATGTGTTAGATAGTGGGAATACATGTCAAATATGCTAAGGTGTGCCAAGCGATAAGGCATGCCAAGATGTTCAAGGGTGTGTCAATGTGTGTCAAGGACTTTCAAGACAAAAAAAGGAGGAAAAAGTTAAAATACAAGGAAATGAACACATAAGAGGGTTAATAAGTCATTAATTTACCTTTTCCAAGACGGGCATGCTAGGCACACTAACACTAGGTGGAAATAGGTGCCAAGTGCAAAGTCTTAGTGCATTCTAAGTGCCCAGTATTCCTTTGTTGCTTCTCATCTACTTTCCAACAATTGATCATCACAAATAAATTTAATATTAAACCATGCTAAATCATACCAAGGGATCTCAACGTATTCCATACATGCTAAGAATTTCCAAGCGCCAACATGTGCCAAGTGCCAATATGTCTCAGGGACTAGTGTTATGCATGTTATGAAGTGGAAGGGAATGTTGAAGAGTGCTAAGGTGTGCTAGAGAGTGATAACGCATGTTGATGAGTGTTAAGGAGTACTAGGAAAAAACATTAAGGGAGCACTAGGTAAAAACTCATGGAAGTTAATGAATATGAGGAACGTGTATTGCCAGAGACTAGTGTTAATGGTCAGTGTTAGTTGTCATGCCAAGGAGGGAGTGACAAGGTATGCTAAGCATTAGTAAGGCATGCTAGGGAATATCAAGGCATGTTAAGAATTCCCAAAGTGTTCTTGGGAGTTCTAGGGTGTGCTAATTATATCATCTGCCAATTAATAGTGCCAAGATATGCCAATACATGCTAGGTTCTAAGGATGTGGCACAGGGTGCTAGGGTATATCAATATGTGTCAAGGCAACGAAAGGAAGAACCAATAAGTGGGCTAATAAGTCAGGAATTTATCTTTTTGAAAAGGGGCATGCTATGCACACTAATAATAGGTCCCAATACATGCAAAGTGGCATTGTGTGCCAAGTGCTAATGTATGTCAATCGATTCAACCAAGGTGTTCCAAGGCATGCTAGGGACTATATGCAGCATGCCAACACATGCTAGAAGAGTTCCATGTTGTTCTAACGCATTCCACCATGTGCTTTGGCGTCAATGTCATCACAAGATGCTCCAGGTACAAAGATGTTCCAAGACATGTGGGGTGCTAAGAAATGTTAGTGTGTGCCAAAGCATTAATTTAAGGTGTGCCCAGATTGTTTAGGATTGTTATTTCTTTCTCATTAATAGAATTTTTAGAGCTCGATTATGTATTAAATAATATATTTCCTACACACAACAATGGAAATTTATCTAAATGGAATTTTCTAGATAATAAACTTAATAGATATGAATCATGTGTTGACTCATAGGAAATCTCTATTTGACTAGTCATTACTTGTGGGAAATGATACATGCTTATTACTTCTTAAAAAATTGACTGACCCTAACCAATATGGCCTTGGACATATTATAAAAAATGCTCCACAATAATAGTATTAAATCATTATCTTTTGACAAAAAATATATTAACAGGCAAATAGCATCATCAAAAACTCATTGGAATGATCAATGATGACGAAAATGTTTTGATCGTCACCAAAAGTAACAAAAAGAGCATTGGTGAGGGTCATTAAAAGTTCATCACTAGAAGTGTCACCAAAGAGAGAACTAGTGATGAGCCTTTAACGACCCTCACCAAAAGTGAAATTTCTTTGGTGATGAACCATAAAGGACCATCACTATATACACTTATAGTGATAGTTTTTACTGATCAATGATGAAGGACATTTTTTCACCGTCACCAAAAGTAACGAAAAGAGCATTGGTGAGGGTCATCAAAAATTTGTCACTAGAATTGTCACCAAAGAGAGAATTAGTGATAGGCCTTTAACGACCCTCACCAAAAGTGAAATTTCTTTGGTGACGGATCATAAAGGACCATCACTATATACACTTACAGTGACGGTTTTTAGTGATCAATGATGACAGACATTTTTTGACCGTCACCAAAAGTAACAAAAAGAGTATTAGTGAGGGTCATTAAAAGTTCGTCACTAGAAGTGTCACCAAAGAGAGAATTAGTGATGGGCCTTAAAAAACCCTCACCAAAAGTGTCATTGAAAATGTCTTTGGTGACGGACCATAAAGGACCATCACTATATACACTTACAATGACAATTTTTTAATGACCGTCACCATATGTGACATTGGTGATGGACCTTAAAGGTCCGTCACAAGCATGACCCTCACCAATGTGATTTTTTCTTGTAGTGAGATACCCACTTCCTATCATCCTAAAGAAAATCGACAAGTAGAGGTCACAAATAGAGAATTGTAAATCATCCTAACAAAAAAATTTAGCAGCAGCAGGAAATATTGGGCAGATAGACTAGCGGAGGCCACTTGAGCACACAATACCGCTTAGAAAACCATCAATGGATTATTCCATATGACTTGGTTTGTGGGAATAATTTTTTTATTTCTATTGAGTTTGAATATAAAAATTTTAGGATGGTAGCTCAATTTGACTTAAAACTCACCAAAACACAAGAACAAAGGTTGTTCCAACTTAATGGCTTAGATGATTTCAGGATGAAAGCTTTCCTACACACGGAGTCATACAAATGCCAATAAATATCTAGCATGAAAAGAATATGAGGTAAAATACTTTTCAAGAAGGATAATCGTCCCTATTGTATGATTCCAGGTTCAAATATTTCAAGGGAAAGCTAATGGCAAGATGGATGGTTCCATATCTAGTAGAGAAGTGCCATGAAAATGTTTTTTCCATATCAGAACCATTAATGAGGAAGGTATTCCCATACTCGTAAATAGTTATAGGTTCAAGATATATAGGAAACCTTTGTCCAAGGAATAATTTTTTAGTTTAGCTAGAAAATAATTAAATGTGATTGGGAGTTTCATAGCTTCCATTCCACAATATTCCTAAAAAATGAAAAAAAGAAATTAAGAAGGCTTAGATGAAAACCTCTTTCAGGCATCTGAGGCCAACTCCAGGGTTGAAAACCTCTCTGCGGAAGCCAAGGAAGAAAATAAAAGAAAATAAAAATAACCCTAGCTGAAAATATCCTCTAAAGCACCTAGGGAAGGCATAAAAAACCTTCTAAAGAGGGAGCCTACTTGTCTAAAACAAAAAATAAGAAGGAAAGAATAAAACAAAAGATAAAAGAGGACATAGTGAGGGATCTCTTACATCATTTCTACAAACATTCTTCTTCTTTTGCAGGACTACACACAGTTGGAAAATTTCATGACTACAGAACAAAAACAACAAGTCTACCTCCATCCTTCCATCCATACACCCCATCTCCATACTCTCCACTCATATAACCATCTCTCTTCACCACCTAATCAACAATGAACGAGAATTTTACCTACTCATTGTGATGCTACAAGAGGGACCTGTATTGCTACACCAGATCCTGTAATGCTACAAGAGGAGCCTGGGAATCCACAAGTGGGGGATATAATGAGAATTATAGATCAAAATTCCATTATTCCTCTAGGAAATGATAAATTAGGGTCCTCCAATGGTTCCTTGATCACTTATCTATTCCATTTCACCAAAACCTACTCAAAACTTCCACTTTTTCTTCCCTCTAAAAAACACAGAAACCTTGTTTTCTATTCCTTCAACATATAATCCACTTCATCATAAATCTAACCTTGTACTCATGAATTTTCATAACTTCCCCTCAACACCAACAGGCAGATTGAAGACTTCAAGGGAGGATAAATGACTGCTATAGGGAGAAAATTCCTCTTGCAGCGGCCTCTGTAGTCACAGTAGAAATCCATGAGATTTTATTTTCGATCCAGAGGAAGCATGATGGAGCAAGGTCTGCAACTGGGAAGGGACACATCATCCTCAAGAAGTCGTTAAATCAGAAAAAAGAGCTTCAACATTGCACACACACAAAAATGTTATTAGTTATGGTAACATCGAGTTATGAATACATGCACAAGAAACAAGCAAAATAGTCAACTCCATTTGAGATAATTATGTTATATAGCCCATCTCGAGCATTAAATGATGTCCAATAATTTGATCAATAGGTAGGATCATGTATCGAAATCCTCATCTCTTCCTTATGTAGAAAATGAAAAATGTGTAATGCTGGAGAAAGGAGTTTTAATAGACTGGAGGTGGCCAGTGAACTTGGCCACCCTCAGCTACAGAACTTAAGTTTTTCTTAATTACCCATGCAAGGTGGATATTTCAACTCAAAGTAAGGTGGTGTTCATGAAGAGTGTGGTGATAATCAAGAGGAGAGGAGAAATTATTGAAAAGAGTGGCAACAACGATCCAAAAAATGAAACTCGTGTATATGCCATGTCACCAAAGTGCTCTGAGACTTTACCCTAAAGAGCATATTATGTACTAGGATTGAATTCATTTATACCATCAGTCATTCAAGAATAGTTATAGGAGGGATGACTTATTGTTATCATACCACCTAGGGTGTGATTGAGAAGTTTTGAACCCTGTATGTAGGTGCTACAGGAGGAAACTATAGGAAGTTATGAGATGATACAGGAGGGTCGATAAGAAGCTACAATAGGAGTTAAGATGTGAAAAGCTAGCAACAACGGCATGAAATTTCCTCTAAACGATTATAAACATACAAATTTGTTTGAAAAGAAGTAAGTTACATCCTCCTTCTTTGTTTTTCCATCCACTTGTATCAGAAGTCTACCTGAAATTGATAACATGTAATAGTAAATTAAGCAGTAAGAGGTATTTTTGGAGATTTTTTTGGTTAGTAGCAGGGAAATATTTTTTTTATATCAATTATAGAATCCTTCACCCTCACTGATACCAAGGAGTTTAACATTGTTTCACCACTAATATTGTTTTATCTTTTTTTGAATTTGACACCTAAGTAGCACCAAGGAGGGACAGTAGAAGAAATGGGGGGCGGAATTAAAAGAAGAGAACCCATATACACCAAGAGGATTCACCAAAACCTTATTTTATTAAACATATTCAAAATACGTCAATGGTTAGGCTTCTTTGATTTATTAAAGGGGTATGATTATGTTCTAACTAATGAATTTTCCATGCAATTTCATTCTGAAGGAGAAGATAGTGCCACTACTATTTTCAAAGGACTGGTCATATCTCTAAGTCCTAAGAACATAAGAATAATGATGACCTTACCTCTAGGAATTCAGTGGAGAAAAGAAGACGAGGTAGTGAGTGTCACAGCTAGGAAAATTGTCTTCATTTTGAAGGAGAAGCCTGTGGAAGATAATGATGGAGTGAGAAGAAAAAGCCTACATTACCTCTAGGATGAGGTGGCTTATCATATCCTCAAGTATATATCTTTTGAAGGGAGATTAAATGTCGTATACACCTACAACTTCATATTTCCCCATGATTTGAGATTCAAGGCATAATTTCCTCTCCCTCAAAGACTTAGTGTTCCTCACTTCCTCCTGAAGTGAATCATTGAGATGAGTTAGAAGGTGAGGGCAGTAAATCACCAACACTTAGGTCACCATGAACTCATCAAGTTAATTGTGATGGATGCTTTGAGAAACATAAGGATCCCTATCCTACAGACTAAATTTTTGATCATAGATATTGAAACTTGAATAGAAACCCAAGCCATCATACCTAGAGAAACACCAGCCTCTAGCATTGGAGGTGAGGAAAGAAAATAATAGGAAGAATAGGGAGAAAAAATAGAGGATGAAGAGAAAGAAAAAATATAAGAAGAGGAAGGAAAAACATATGAAGAGGAGGCAGTAGAGATAGAGAAATGAGAAACGAGAATCAAAGGATAGGGGAAGAAAAAAGTAGAAGGAAAAATAGCTCTAAGGTGACTTCTAAATCCAAACCAGTATATAAATAGTCATATCTGACAAGTATATCTCCAGTGGATACTGAGTAAGAATTAGTTGCAACATTAGCTACATTAGGAATGCCTGTTAATCCCAAGAGGAATTAGGCAACAAAAAATCCACAAACTCCTACAAAGTTCCATATCACTATCAATGAGTCACCAAGTAAAAAAAAAGAAGTAGGACCCAGTGAGGGAAAGATTGAGTAGGTCACTTCTCCTACGACCAAAACCTAGTCACCTATAGCATATGTGGGTAGGCCCACCAATAGTGAAATGACCTTCAATAAACCCAAGACACAAGCTTCCTTTCAACAAGAAGGAAAAGAGAAGCTACATGAGAAACAAGGGATGCTATAGGAGTAACAGGGGATGATACTGGTGCATAAAAGGGAGCTATAGGAAGAGGAAGCCACCTCAAAACTAGTTGAAAAAGCCCTCCAATAACTTTAAGATCTTGATCCTCAACCTAGCTTGGATTCTTACTAAAATTTTATGGCAAGAATAATTATCCCTGAAAATTTTGAAATCCCACTCCTCTATGAGCTAGAGATAGACAGGGGAAGAAATCACAAGTGGATGCAAATTTCCAAATCTCAGAAAGTGGAATATGTGGATTTCATGGAGGAGAAAGTAACTGAAATGGGCAATGAATTAAGTGATTTGAGACTAAGGGATTCCATTATGAAGGAGAAGCTATAGGATGAAAACAAAAGGTTGAGAGAGAAGCTGTGTTGGTTCGAATAAAGGTGAATTTTTATTGACAAATCTAGTGCTCCCTCATTTAATTATCAACCCGGGGTAAGTCTTATTATTCCAAGAGTTTTAGCACAATATATGTGAGTTATATGGTCTACATATGCTGCTTGTCAGTTGTGAGGAAGAATTTACTAACTACATGAACTTATTTATTCTATGAAAGATGACTTGTGGATTTTTAATATAAGATTTAGCAACAGGAATTTGTGTTTCTCTAATGGAATAAAACAAAAGCTTAACTGAATCAAACAATAATCTAAATAAACCAAGTAGGCATTGAAATGAGAGTATTGGAATTAAATGGAACATTAATCTAACTAAGTTAATAAAAAATGGAATTGAATTGAATCAATGGTCTGGTTAACTAAGCAATAATGAAGCAGCAGTATAACTAACTGTGTAGTAATGAAACAACAATATAAATAAGCTGGTCGGTAATGAAACAACAATACGACTGAAGAATATTAAGTAACTAGTAAAACAAGTAATTAAGTAATTTTTCAATGGAGTTCTCTGTATGACTTAATTGAGCAACATTGATCAAATGGTTAAAGGCTTTGTTATGCTAGAAAGAGAACGCAATTCATAAAGAGAGATAATGCTAAAATCAGCTTATTTACGATCTGTAATTCAAATGTAATGACAACAAAGGAATTGGAAATATCTAACACAACATTTCTGTAAGTCAGAATATACGATTACACTTTTCCTACTCTAAGAATGCAGTTTCTAACAATCTTAAAGAAAGAGAACTATATTTGTATTGAATGGAGATATGCGTGACAACTGCATCATATTCACAAGCATTGGTTCTGTAACTATTCAAAGTATGAAAACATGTGTGGAGCTTCCAAAGGTTGGGCCTAGACCAACAGAAGCCTTAGCACTGTAAGAACTTCAAAAGATGATTATCCAAAGCTCTGTATCAGATCCAGTGATGTTACAAAACATAATTAGACAGTCTGTTCTTGATTTGTTGATTAAAAGATGGATCTCCTATCTTGTTTTTCGACTCCCCTTCTCCTCTGTCCCTTTCCCTCTTAAAGGCAATCTTCAAGAATTTTGAAAGTGTTTCTCAAATGACAGCCCGCTGCACGTGGTTGTCGTTTGAATTCTTGAACTCAAATCCGTTTGGTTGCCTTCTACTGGCCGTTGGAATTACTAGGATTTCATATGCTTGCATCCATTGGTTGGCTTCCATTCCCTATTGGTCCAAGCATTTTTCTTTCCTCCATGTGGAGATAAGAGAAGTCAATTTCCTATTATAAAACATCCTTTTCATCATTAGTCCAATTTTTCCCATTTTCATGATCTTTTATTCCTTATTTTTAATGTGAAGAGGGATTCCCTCAAAATTATAACATAATTTGAAGTATTTACAGAGTGAGAATCATACCTTAATTTGGGCCCAACATAATCCCCTACTTACGTAGTTGCATGTCCTCGTGCAAATAGATGATTGAGATGTAGCTATGTTAAGGAGTATGCAGGGTAAGCCTTCTCATTGTGTGTTCTAAAGCCTTTTTTTCTTTTTATGAGTGCGAAGGCAACGCCTGTGGCTCCCTCTAGCAATTCGTAATTGTGATTATAATGCTTGGGAGGAAGCCAGAGGAGAGTATTTTTGTATCTACATCCCAAACAGGCAGGCCCCATGTTGTAGACTAGGCTGTTGTATGAAAGGAACCTAGAGGCAGCAACCTTAAAATTCCTATAATTTAATGGCTCCTTATTTTTCACATTGTTTGTGAAGGCCATCAACCGTTGCTTGGCTACTGCTAAGGCCGCTTCATGAATTTTCTCAAATTATTCTTGTGCATTTTATATGATATCATTATGGATGGGTCCTAGCCTAGACTTCATACTTAGCCTTCTCATGAAGTTCTTATGTTGGATGATTAGTTCCAAGGGTTTCATAGGCTCTCCCCTGACCCATAAATCTAGAATATGTTCTCTTCTCTGGAAGATGACGTAGGCTTTGGACCACCTAATCTAGTTTTGGAAAATGAAAGGAGGGCTTGTAGTTGTACATCCCCTATGAAGGGGCTAGGGTTGCTGTCACTGTCTTCTCCTAAAAATAATTTATGTATGTAGAGCTCACACAATAGGTGATGGACCTGCTCATCCTGATAGTTACAACATTGGAAAAATTCCTCTATGGTCCTAGAGGTAATGAATTTCCCTGCTCTAACATCTTTAACATTCAAGAGTAGATACCGCTCTATAAGGAATAGGGCATAGTTGGTTGATGGAGCTCTGCACGATAAAGCATCATCATATAGAGAGAAAATTGTAGAGATTTTCTTCCTAGCTTGCTCTACCTGCTTTTGTATCTCTTTAACCTTTGCCTGCTCTCCTTTAAGCTAGGCGAATGTCTCATCTTCTATGACATAGAGATTGGTGAAATTATTTTGTAGTGCCTAATATTCTCGTAATGGCACTACTTCCTTTTCTTCACTGTGTCAGTTCATGCTGGACTTGCACTAGCTCATTTTATAATCTCTGGTTAGAAGCTATCTCTACTAAATGGGCATATGGAGGGGCTTCCTCTCTTTGGATCCCCTTTTCTTCCATAACATTCTACTCAGTTTGGGTGGATGTTTTGATTATGTTTTCTAATTCTGTCTATACTTTAGCCTCGGTAATGTCTACCAGGGTGGTTTGTACTTTAATTTTAGTAGTGGTTATCAAATTGGTTTTTGTTCTAGTTTTCATAGTGTTGGCCAAGTCAGTTTGTATTTCACTTTTGATAGTATTTTCTCATTCTATTTGAGTCCCTACAATAGAGGTTTCTATTCTTGGCTTCCTGGCCCTTCTTCTCTTTTCAGTTGCTTCCTCAAATATTTCACCAATTTCTCCCATCTCTTGCAGGTCTTTCTTAATTTCTCAGTTCTCCTCTCGTTTGAACCTTCACCTGTTCTTATTTTAGTAAGTGATAGGGGAGTAGAATTATTTTTTTCAAGGATAACATCTAGAATGGTGCTTCTAATTAATTTCTTTAGAATTCACCTTAATGTGAGGGTCCTGACTAGGAGGAGCGATGCTACCTGGTGACAAAGGGGCTGCCTCTATGTGTACTCTTCTCCACAAGGAAAATGTCACTTGAATCATCTTGTGATTCCAATCTCTCCTCTACATGTCCATCACTATATACTTCATAACTATCAATGGGAGACAGAGCCTCATCATCTTGTAGTTCCTCTTGGTTCGGTAGGATGTTAGTGTGACCAGAGCTACTAGGGGAGGCGGTTTTATCAGCAAATTCTTCTTGCTCCCCTGCTTATAATGAGTTTCTCAAGTCATAGTTTGTTGTTATTTTCCCTAGGACTTGGGCCATTTACTCCTCAAATTCTTGTAAGGGTGCATGATATGGTTCTGCTTCCTCTATGGTGTTCAAAGTTCCTTGGGGTGTTCTAGGCCATTTTTGCCTATTTGGCTATGATGTTGAAGTTCGGGTTCTTTTTCTTCTTGGAAGATTTACCCTAGGGGGTTCAATTTCAGTTCCCTCGGGGTTTACTTCTGGTTCTTGTGCTTCTAGGTTGACGAAATTGTCCGATGCTATCTACTGCCTATTTAGCTCATGAATGATGATTAATTTTATTAAGCCTTTATGACTAACCACTGCTTGGAGCTTCTTGGCCTTTCTCAATCGAACAACAGTATCATGCAATACAAAATTCAAAAGGGCAGGAAGATTAATTGAAATTTTTTGTTTCAGTGCAGCTAAAATTTTGAGCTATCGAGGTTTTACCACATCCCGATGTCCTTCACATGTAATTAACTTCTTGATGAATGCCACCAGCTCCTGCCACGACTGGTGTAAAGAGCCAGTGTTAATCCCTCTATTTTTTTGCTCCAATGGTTCATTTGGGTCCTAGTATAATGCTACTACTTCTCTCAGGAGGAGATGCTTTTCTACCCATCTTTCCCCTTACGCTGGTATTCCAGAGACTTCCTCTATGATCTCTTTTGTAGCTAGTATAATTCGACCGTTAACTCTAGTTTTCCCTTCCTACAGGTTTTGCAGAAATTCAATTGCAATTATTGTGTTGGACCCTTGCAGTCTATGTACATATTTCAGGCATCCTGCTCGCTGGAGGATGGCACTTGCTGCTTTTGAAATTGGAAAATTTGAAGGCTCACTTCAAAGGGTCTTTCCTCCCATAATTTATATGTTCTTTTCCTCTTGTTATTTTTCTTCTTGGCTCTGTTTTTTTGAATGGGTGTTGTTTGCAAGAAGAAGAGAAACTATAGTTTTGTGTAAATAATATTCATGCCTTAATTGTAGTTATTATCGATGCGTCTAACGAGATTTGTGAAAGGATTTCACATGCTTGCCAAATTAAGGCCAATTACACCCCCTCTCTTGAAGAAATGGTGCCCATGCCCTCAAGTACAGGAGAGATTTAGCCAGCTATGAATGCAGACATGGGAATGCTAGAATTTGGTAAGTCTACATGTGAAGGATTGACGGTTGAGTAATTACTACATGTGCAGCAAAAGGTCAAATTTAGAAGTTTTCATGATTGTATCTTGTGCGAAGGTGACCGGAAAGCGAGAAAAAATAGTATTGCCATTATTACGATATGATGTCTTTGCACGACTGAAAATTTATGACGGAAGTAAGACATAGTCAAGTAATGATTGGCGTTGTCATGCCAAAGTTCAAAATATTTAAATAGATATTTGTTATTTATTCTTTGGTAAGTCATGATTATCACTAATTCGAGTAATAGCATTGTGGTAAAAGAAAATGGAAGACAAGGTGTATATAACAGCAATTGGTTAGTAAAAGAGCATTCTTTCATACCACAAGCAGAGCTGCTGCTGCCAGCAGGCGTTCATAGCCTCAACATGTTTGCTATTTAACCTAAAAAATGAGCCATGATCCCTATGTAAGAATAGTTGTTTTTCCAATCTGATGGAGAGATCACCATGCTAATATGGTAGCCAAATAACCATGGTGCCACTCACTAGAGTTGTAGCAAAATGATTAGGCTGGCTTGTGATGAGGCCTCCTATCCTTCAAGTTACTAGAAGGTCATTACCCTAGTTTGGTTTCCATAATGGCAATGTCAGTTGCTACACTCTTACGAACAAGGTAGGCTAGCTCGTGATGAGACCCCCTATCCTCTCTTAAGATTTGCATGTAAATGTAGTACTTAATTTTGGATTGTAATATTTTGATCTATTAGGAGGTCACTGAGCTAGTGTGGTAGCCAGATAGTCACATTGTCATTTACTAGAATTGTAACAGAGTGGTCAAGCCAACTCATGATGAGACCTCCTGTCCTTCTAATAGGTGAGAAGGTCATTAACCTGGTGTGGTAGCCATAATGGGAATGTCACTTTTTCAATCCTTATGATCATGGTAGGTTGGCTCATGATGAGACCCCCTATCCTCTTAAATATTTGCATGACACACAATGATTGTTAAGGGAGGGTCACTGACTCCTTAAGATTGAGGGAGGGTGAAAGAAGTAGAAAAACTAATACCATTAATACCCCTTGTTCCATTTCTTCACGTTGTAGGGACATATTACTCGAATAGTGAAAAAATAAATATCATTATAAGGTCCTGAATTGTTTGATATCATATTTGAACTGTGGGTGAATTAGCCTTTTATCTCATGTGTGCATGATTTCAGCTTCCTGTTTAAGAATTATAGTGCCAAAGGACATCATATTTGTAATTTTTACCATTTTCCTTCTCTCTTTCAACTGCCATTCCCTACTCAAGGTTGCTCAATAATAAAAATAATGGCTATTTAAGACCTTGAGCAGTAGTTTAAATATTGTTCGACAAAATAAAAAAAAAAAGAAGAAAAAAAAGCGCTGAAAAAATGGTTGTTTTATTCGAATGAACATCAATCGTTCAAAGATGGAACAACAACTGTTTCTAAATTGAAAAAAAAAAATAAGAAGCACAGCGAAAATCTGTTCAATTTGGTTGAACCATGGCCGTTCGAAATTTGAACAACAGTTGTTCTCAAATTGAACAGCAAAATTAAAAAGCATGGCAAAAAGCTGTTCAATTTGGTTGAACAACAGCTACTCAAAAATTGAACAACAACTATTCTCAAATTTAACAGCAAAAATAAAAAACACAACAAGAAGTTTTTCAATTTGGTCGAACCGTGGTCTTTCAAAATCTGAACAGCAGTTGTTCTCGAATTGAACAAGAAGATTAAAAAAAGCAGGAAAAAAGTTATTCAATTTGATTCAACAGCAGCTGTTCAAGAATTGAAAAATAGTTGTTCTCAAATTGAACAACAAAAATAAAAACACAACAAGAAGATATTCAATTCGTTTGAACCACAGCTGTGCAGAATCCGAACAACAGTTGTTCTCGAATTGAATGGTAAGACTAAAAAATGCGGGCAAAAAGCTGTTCAATTTGATTGAACAGCAACCGTTCAAAAATTAAACAACAGCTGTTCTCAAATTGAACAAAAAAAATAAAAAACACAATAAGAACTTGTTCAATTCAGTTGAACCGTGGCCATTCATAAATTGAATAGAAAAGTAAGAAATTGAAAATGGCCATTTAATTTAATCAAACAACAGTTGTTCACAAACTGAACATCAGTTGTCCACGAATTGAACAACAAAATAAAAAACACAATCTTACAATGAAAAAAATGGATTACAAATGGGACAAATGTAAAACAAGAAAATTAATTATGTACATTATTTACAAATGATGTTGTCAAACCTCTCATGTACTTGAGTTTGTGGGGTTGTCACCCCCTTGCGCCACAACTTTGATGGTGGGATCGTTTTGTTCCTGTTGACAAAAAGATTCTTTCGTGAGAGGTTTGTGATAGAGGCATACTCTGTGCCCATTAACTCGAAATGTTGAGCCAAACCCATATATAATGGTCAAGGTGAGGGTACCATTGCTATGTACTTCCTGAATCTCATATGGAGCGAGCCACCTTGTTTGCAATTTTCTTGGAAAGTCTTGGAATCTGGAATCATAGAGGAGTGCCCAATCTCCTTTTTGAAATATCTTATTCTTTATTAGGTTGTTGTGCCACTTGTATCGTTGTTGTTGAATGATCATTGTGCATTACAAGGTAGGTAGTCAAATTTAATCTAGTTCATTTATTTGTTGGAGTCTATTAGCTTGAGTGTCTGTTAAGTCCAATCCCACTTCCTTGGCTATTCTTAGTATTTTAATTTCGAACTCGATAGGGAACATAGGTTCTCTCCCAAATACTAGCTGATATGGTGAATATCCAGTGGTATTTCTCCAGGTTGTTCTATAAGCCCATAAGGCTTCTGGTAGTCAAGTGGCCCAGTCCTAGTGGTGTGTTGCTACTGTCTTGGTAGGGATTGGCTCCAGGACTTTGTTAGTGATTTCAACTTGTCCGTTTGCCTGCAGGTGGTAAGGAGACATAACTCTGTGAATGATATGGTGATTTCTTAAGGCAAATATGATATTATTTCCTGTGAATTGTGCAACCCCATCATCTATCACTTACCTTAGTAGGTCGTATTGTATGAATAGTTCAAAGAGAAAATTAATTATTGATTCTTCAATGGCTCTTGACAAGGCTACTTCTTCCACCCATTTGGTGACATAATCCCTGGAAACTAATATGTGGGATTTCTGGTTTGATGGTGGATTGAATGGCCCAACGAATGCCAATGCCCATTGGTCAAATGGTTCCACCACCAATTGTGGTTGCAGTGGCATTTCATCAGCTTGGCCTGGGCAGCCCACTCGTTCACAACTATCGTAGGCCTGAACATACATCTTTGCGACTTTGAAAATCGTAGGCCAGTAAAAGCCTAATTGCAACACTTTATGCCCTATCCGTCGTTCTGCAAAGTGGCCACCACAGGTTTCATCGTGACAGGCATGTAAGATGTCGTAGATTTAGTCTTCCCTTATGCATCTGCATATGTGCATATCAGCCCCTGTATGGAATAGTTATCCTTCAATCCAAGAGAATCTTGTGTTGCGCTGTACAATCAATTTTCGTTCTCTTGCTGTTAAATGTCTGGGTAGTTTCCAAACTACCAGATAATTTTCCACATCTGCGTACCATGGTGTTTTGACTGCTACAGCAAACAGGTTTTTGTTAAGGAATTGATCGTCAATTTTTATTGTGTTGTCTATCTTGGGGACTCTAGATAGGAAGTCTGCGACCACATTTTCCTTCCATGGACGGTCTTTGATTGTTATATCGAGTTCCTGCAATAACAGTAGCCAATGAGTTATTCTTCCATTTGTGATCAGTTTATTAGCTAAATATCTAATAACGGAGTGGTCAATGTACAGGAATACTTGATATCTGGTTATGTAGTGCCTGAATTTATTGTTAGCATAAATTACAGCTAGGAATTCTTTCTCGATTACTGTATAATTTAATTCGACAGGAGTAAGGTTTTTGCTGATATAATAAATAGCATAAGGTTTTCAGTATTCTTCTTGGCCAAGGACTGCTCCTATTGTTGTATCAGATGCATGAGAAGAGATATGAAAGGGAAGTTTCCAGTTAGGACCACACAAGATTGGTGCTATTGAGACCAACTTCTTCAAGTCTGTAAGAGAAGTGTCACATTTTTCAGTCCAATGGAATTCAACATTTCCAGTTAAAGCATATAGAGGTGCAGCTATCTATGAGATTTTTTTATAAATCTGCAATAATATCCTGCATATCCCAGGAAACTGCATACCTTCGTTTGTGTACAAGGTGTGGCCAACAGAAGGATTACCTTTATTTTATCCAGGTCTACCTGCATTCTAGCTGCAGAAATGTAGTGGCCTAGGATTACCCCCTCAGTCATCATCATGTGGCATTTTCCATTTCTTAGACATAGTATAGTAGCAATACATTGTTCTAATACTTTGTCTAATGTTTCTAGCGCTTGATCAAAGTCTTCCCCATAGGGTGTAAAATCATCCATATAAATTTCAAGTCCTTCATTTATTAAGTCAGAAAAAATGTTACTTATGGATCTTTGAAATGTTGCTATGGAATTACATAATCCAAACGATAGAACTCTGTAAGTGAAAGTGCCCCATGGGTAGGTAAAGGTTGTGTTATCTTGGTCTTCAGGAGCTATTTGGATCTGATTGTATCTGCTAAATCCATCAAGGAAAGAGAATAATCGTTTTCCAACTAATGTGTCAAGGAATTGGTCAATGAAGGGCAGGGGGAAATGATCTTTCTGAGTTGCCTTATTTAATTCTCTGTAATCTATGCATATTCTCCACTTCCAATTCTTTTTATGGACAACCACCAAAGGGTAGACCCATTTTCTGTTTGAGATGGGATAAATTAAATTTACATATATCGGTTTTTGCAGCTCTTCTTTTACAATTTCTTTTAAATGCATGTTTAGTATTTGTTGGGGTTGTCTAATAGGGTGTGTTTCCCTATCAGTATAGATGTGGTGCATGAAAATTTATGGGTCCAAGCCCTTCATGTCTTAGTAATCCCACACAAATGCATCCTAGTGCTTCTGGAGGACTTTCATATGTTTTTGCTTTTGGTTGTCATCCAGGCTACTGTTAATATCCAGAACCTTTCTTGGTTCGATATCAATAGTTATATTGTTACGAATAGTTGTTATGGAGCTATGTTGGGTTTCAAAGTTTTCCACAGGGTCCTCTTGTCCTTCATGTTCGAGGACTGTCTTCATCATTTGGAATTTCAAATTTTCAGGTTTGGGTGGCTAATTCATAACATTACTAATAAAATCATCTTTATTTTGATCCTTGAATTCGAGGGCTTCTTCTAGTGTCAGAGGTGGATGGATGTTTTGCTCCCAATATGTATCTGGGTGTTTGTGAATTTTCATCGTTGGTAGACTTGGTTTGGCAGGAGGATAAATAATGATATTTTTTACAGAGTTGCCACTAGTGATAGTCATGCTTCCTGTTTGACAACCTATGTAAGCATCTATTGTGGCGAACCAAGGCCGCCCAAGAATCAATGGGTACCCTTCCATCCTATTTTTTGGATTAATGACTAAAAAATTAGCTGGGTATTCCCATGATTCCACCAAGACCATGATGTCTTGCAATATACCTTCCATTCTAATAACAGATCTATCAGCTAATTCTAGAAATGTGGCTATAGGTTCTAAAACTGATATGCCTATTTTTTTACAAGCTCCCATAGTTAGGATGTTAATGGTTTCCCCTAGGTCAACCAATGTGTTTAGAAATGAGTGTCCAGAAATTTGCACGGTTACAATGGGGTTCCCTGGGTCTTCATATTTCACAGGTGATTCTCTACCTAACAGTAAATCAAATAGTGTTCCTACCACATGAACGGTAGGTGTAGCCATTGTTTTCTTAATTTGTTTTTTTCCACATAATTCCTTGATTGTCTTTGCATATAAGGGAATGCCTTGGATGGCCTGAAGAAGAGGAATTTTAATACAAATGTGTCTTAATTCCCCCAAGATGTCAAAATATGTGTTTATTATAGCTCTGGGTAGGTTTAATCTCTCAGGGAATGGTGGCAAAGTCACTCTAAGCTGTTCAGGTCTTTGTTGGTCAATTGTTTCCTTATATTTACTTATTTATGCTATATTTGTTGAGATAGGCCCTCTGGATGTCTCAAATTGGGACCAAGGTGGAGTTGTGGCCTCTACAGGTAGTATGGTACGTCCTGATCTTAACCTCAATTCGTTGCACTATTTTTGTTGGTCATTAGGTTTTTTATCCTCTATGATATGAATTAGTTGAACTGGTCTATTATTGGGGTTGGGATTGGGTTGGGCTGGTAATTGAGGGTGTATGGCAGGCTGTTGGTTATGCTGAATTGGGTAGGGAGCTGGTAATTGTTGGGTCCTTGCTCCTATCAGTAGATTTCCCATCCCCATTGATCATTGCTAGTTCCAATTGGTGTTTTGAGTAGGAGGGTTTGGCCATTGGTTTTGATACAGGATATTCTGCCAATAAGGAGGAGAACTAGGGAATTTTTTTCAATTACATCTTGATGGTGGGTGTCTAGGCCAAGGTGGTATAGGAAATGCTTGGTTTGGCCAGGTTGAGAAGGGGTTTTGCATATACCAAGTTGTTGCAGGGTTTTGCTGGCTAAAATGCGGTAGTGGTAAGTATTGAGGTAGGTCTTGCGGTATGCCAGGTCATGCCTACCATTGCTGACGCTGATTCATTAATTGGATTGGCTCTGTTTCTTCTTCTGCTTCCTTGTAGACGGATTTCAGCCCAAGAAGTGAAGGACACTGATCTGTAGCATGATCCTTAGTGTAGATAGCACACGTCTGGACCATGTCTAAAGGACACTCCCTCTGGCTGTGCTTCTTCCGAAATCTTGGGCAAAAAATTGCCAGGTTTTTTTCGGCTATAGTTTGTTTTTTTTTTATTGTAAAACATCAAGTTGTGTTGCCAAAGTACCTAGGATGTCAGTTTTGAAATTTTCTAATAGATTTCCAAATTCTGCCCTAGTTATATTACCATTGGTTTGCTTAAGATCCTTCTTCATAGAATCATGCCCAACAGGTCTATTGCGCGAGCTACCCCAGGGGCATCTAATACATAAGGAGATAATCTCGTGATATTCATACTAATAAATATCTTCCTTCCCCATTATGTGAAGACTTTCAACCCATTCTTCCTTCATCCCTTTAAGAATTGTGGTTTATAAAATGTCCTTGGACAACGTGGTATATGGGGAACTTTGTAAATTGTATTGAAATATTTCTACGTATTCCTCTAATGTTTCATTGTCTTTTGTAGACATGCTAAAGGTTTCATATTTTAGATCTTGGGTTCAATAATAGTCTTGGTATTTGGTAAGAAAATTATTCTTCATTTGGTCCCAATTTTTTATAGTTCCCCCTCCTAATCCCATCAACCAGCAGAGAGCAGTCCCTTTTAAGGTGGAGGGAAATAATTTTAGTTTCTGGGGATCGGTGGTGTAGTGATATCCTCTTAATAAGACATCAAATTCAAATAGGAATGCATCGGGATATTCTGCATTTAAAACATGAAAGGAGGGATGTTGTGCAAGGGAATCACTTTCATAGGGGCATTGGCAGCATGATCAACAATGGGGTACTCTAATGTTGATGTCTACCTCTGATTCTGATTTTTATTATTTTCCATCTGATAAAAAAGGTGCTAGAAATCTTCGGGAACTTCTTGATCTAGAGGGGATATTTTAATAGGCTTGGGGGGTGAATGTAGTGGGGGTTTTATAGCACTTCCCTGATCTAGGATTCTAAGAAGTTCTGTTTCGATTACTTCTTTAGGAGACTTAGGTTCTGATATCTCTATGTGAATTCCTCCACTAGCTTCTCCCCTGCCTTCTTGCAAGTTGCAAGAGCCTCCCTCTTTTGAAGGGTCAGTGTCTCGATGAATGACAGTCTGTAGGCTTTTCTCAAACCCCTTTGTCTTTTTGTGAATCTCAGCGTAGGCTACAGATGGTGAGGCTGATGCCTGAGGGGGTATGTTAGGATTTTGAATGTAAACAGTTCTGGGTCCTATAGATGCCTGAGATTCAGGTTTCTTAATGATTTCATCTATATATGTTTTCCTCCCAAGGATCATCGGTCCTTTGGGTTGTCAGGATGGTTGCAAATGATTTCGAATTGCTTCTATATTCTTTTTCCTAGACATAAAACAACAGCACCTATCCTACGGTTCCTTGTACAATCTTTCTGGTGAGCGAGCTAAAGGGCAAGCATGTTTATTGCCGGTACGCAGGTTCTTACCTCTCATTTTCAATACCCAATTCTTCACAGCAATGGAGAAAATATGAAATAAGGGAGATAACTCTTAACACTCTCCCTGAAAAATGGCTTCAAAATGTTGGTTTGAATAGAGGTGACTTTTTATTAACAACTCTAGTGCTCCCTCATTTAATTATCAACCTGGGGTAAGTCCTCTTATTCCAAGAGTGTTGGCACAATATATGTGAGTCATCTTGTCTACAGATGCTCCTTGTCAGTTGGGAGGAAGAATTTACTAACTGCCTGAACTTGTTTATTCTATGAAAGGTGACTTGGATGGATTTTTAATCTAAGATTAAGAAACAAGAATTTGTGTTTCTCTAATGGAATAAAACAACAGCTTAACTTAGTCGAATAACAATCTAAATAAACCAAGCAGGAATTGAAATGACAATACTGGAATTAAACGGAACATTAATCTAACTAAGTTAATTAGAAATGGAATCGAATTGAATCAATGGTCTAGTTAACTAAGCAATAATGAAGCAGCAGTATAACTAGTTGTGCAGTAATGAAATAGTAGTATAACTAAGCTAGTCGGTAATGAAACAGCAATACAACTGAAGAAAATTAAATAACTCATACAACAAGTAATTAAGTAATTTTTCAATGGAGTTTTCTGTATGACTTAATTAAGAAACATTGATCAAATGGTTAAACGCTTCATTATTCTAGAAAGCGAACACGATTCATAAAGACAGATAATGCTAAAATTAGCTTTTTTACAATCTATGATTCAAATGTAATGACAACAAAGGAATTGGAACTATCTGACACAACATTTCCGTAAGTCGGAAAATATAATTGCACTTGTCCTACTCTAAGAACATAGTTTCTAAAAATATTAAAGAAAGAGAACTATATTTGTATTGAATGGAGATATGCGTTACAAATGCATCGTATTCACAAGCATTGGTTCTGTAACTATTCAAAGTATGAAAATGTGCATGGAGCTTCCAGAGGTTGGGCCCATACCACCAAAAGCCTTAGCACTGTAAAAAAATTCAAAAGATGATTATTCAAAGCTCTGTATCACACCCAGTGATGTTACAAAACGTAATTAGATAGACTATTCCTGATTTGTCTATTACAAGATGGATCTCTTGTCTTGTTTTTCAACTCCCCTTCTCCTCCATCCTTTTCCATTTTAAAGGTGATCTTCAAGAATTTCAAAAGTGTTTCTCAAACAAAAACCCGTTACGTGTGGTTGTCATTTGAGCTCTAGAACTCGGATCCATTTGGTTGACTTCTACCGACCGTTGGAATTTCTAGCATTTCATATGCTCGCATCTGTTGGTTGGCTTCCATTCCCTATTGGTCCAATCATTCTGCTTCCCTGCATGTGGATATAAGAGAAGTCAATTTCCTATTATAAAATACCGTTTTCATCATTAGTCCAATTGTTCCCATTTTCATGATCTTTTATTCCTTATTGTTAATGTGAAGAGGGATTCCCTCAAAATTATAACATAATTTGAAGTATTTATAGGGTGAGAATCATACCTTAATTTGGGCCCAATAGGCTACATGAGAAAAAACACAACTTTCCACCATGGAAAATCTCTCTATAGAATCCTTACAATATAGGAAGCCATGAAAACCTTATGCTCTCTTCCTCAAAGAATAGTGGTTGCAGTTCCAAATAAAAACACTAGCACAATATGTGTCTTTTCCTTTTCAAGACTACAAGAAATTTATTGAGTTTTGCAAACAAACTAGTATGGATGACAAGAAAAAGTTAGATGAATTATATATGCACAATTTCATTTTGACCTATCTGAATTAATGGGATCCCAATTCAACATTGGGATACATGAAACTAATGAAAGATATAAGGGATGATGAAGTGAATGAAAAACTATGAGAAGGAGCCCTTATATATCAGAGCATAGCTAGTGAGCCCTAATTTTTTCATTAAAAATCATAACCTCATCTGCTTTGTTTTTGCTTTAGCACCAAAGACATTACAAAATAGGAGAAATCGATTCTACACTTTGAGGAAACTTTTAAAATTTTGGGAACATAAAGTCTGTAAGCTTAATATTGAAGATGGCATGCCCTACCCCATAGTTTACAAGTCATAGAACATCACTCTCCTAAAAGGCTAAGGAATGCCATGGAGAGAAAACCATTGTACAATAGATTCAAGCAGAGGATGATGATCAATTGGATAGGACTCAAACTCAGTCCACCCTTGATTCTAGGCTTACAAGAAGGAAGGAACCAAATAGAAGAGTAGGAGGAATGGATTGAAACAGTCACAAATGCAGGTTCTTACCCACCAAAAGGCACACCATTTGAGGTGCCTTGGGATGTCAGAAAGGCCACTAGGGTCATGAATAAACTGGATGACTAACTTGCTCATAGGATGAACATGACTTTTAGCAGGGGGATGATGATGAGTCCCATCAATAGGTATATCTTGAAGATCATTATGCCATCCTAAAGTCTTAAAACTATCCTTTTCTCACATTAGCTCACTTTTTTGCTTATAATATGACTAATATGAAGAGTAAAATGTGTTTCTCATAGTATGTGGTCTAATGAGGTTTAATTTTAGGAAAACTAATCATTTTTGAGGCATTTATTATGAAGGGGTTTGATAGAGACAACTAGGAGAGAATATAGGGGATTTTTTCACCTCCTTAAATCCCTAACTCGGCTTGGGCTCACAACATCCTCCCTCACCAGGTCGAATTCATTGAAATCAAGTAACTCCTAGTTCAAGTGAAGCTCAAGAGGGACCAAATCCACCATTTTGGAGGTCATCGAGGGAATCACTCCTATTTTCAAAGGGAGCTAATCTTATATACCCTTTTGTATATATAAACAGGATGAAAATCTCATTAGGATTCAAATTTTTGATTCAACTAGGAGTATCTATTGAGCTTAGAGTTTGACATTGTCATTTTTAACTTTAATGTGATATGTGAGAATATTAATTTCTAATAATGAAAAGTTGGTTATTAATTTTCATATGAGTTAATCTTGGAGGGCTAAAACACTTGGGTTTGCACCCAACCGAGAGTATTTGGTTCGTCTAGTGTATTTATGTTTTGTTCTTAGTTTCAAGCATCCCATAGTTTTCGTTCATTATAGTAGAGGTTAAGTTATAAGCTTCTATATCACCTCTCTTGTGGGAGAGTGGTTGGAAGGATTTACAATCTCAGTCCAAAAACATTGTGTTTATGATTTCTTGGAACTAGATAGATGTTAGTTGTCCTTAAAGAATATTTCATTTAATGAGATTAAAAATCAAGTCATCTATCGAATTTGTGGTTTTTTTATATGAACATTCGACAACTCAAGCTAGGGTTACTTAGAATCCATTATCACCTCATAAATTGAACTAATTTCAATGCTTGATGAGGTTGAAACTACAATCATTATAGAAGTAACTATTGACATAATTAAATTTTAAAAATAGGTAGTGGGTCGACGAAAATGAGTTCGATCTAAAATAATTGAGCAATGTGTAAATATATGACATCAAAAAATAAACATTTAGGCCCTTTTTCTATGTGTAGGCTTTCACCTAAAAATGTTATAAGAAAAGAAAGAATCAACACACAAGAAAAATAAGATCTAATATCATTGATTTTCTTTTGGAATTTTTTTCTTCGATAGGATTATTTTTCTTTGGGCGATGTAGTGGCATATTTTTTTGCTTCAAGCTTTGTGTTTAGAAAAATAATATATAAATGGCCATTACACCATGCAAAATCAGTGAAACGAAACTTTGATCTTTCACTTTAATCAACGAAGAGAATTTTAGTGAAGCAAATATTTTCATTGGGAGTGTAAGAGAAAGTGTCTACCAGGAATGATGTGATGTGAAGAGCAAGGGACAAAAACACCCTTGCACTTCATGCACACACTTTCTCCACATGGAAAAATAGTAGAAAATTGATATTAAATAAACATATAAAACTTTCCGCCACATATTTATTCAACCCCCTCTCCCCTCCCCTGCGCCAACTCCCTTGCCTACATAAGGTACTTGAAACCTTGCCATTTATGGCATCATTGGGAAGAGTAATAGCAGTGTCAGACATAATATACCAGAGCAGTGTCAGACAAACCATAGGAGTGTCCCATGGAATTACAACTCACAAATGTACCAGGTACAGAAAAATACAAGTCATCCTCTACAAACAAAATTATTTAACATGAAAACTAGTTCAACCAATAAAAAATTAAAAATAAGATTTCTAAAAATTAGGAAAAAAAACTGAATTTACTTCAAAAATAAATTATATATATATATATATATATATATATATATATGAAATTTAGTTAAAATTACTAAAAGAATCGCAAACTATTGGAGAATCAAGATACTTTGACACTAGATCAGGGAGGACTAAAAGGTTAGTTGTAATAACTTGGTTGTTATATGATCTCATCCAACTATTAGTGTTCTTTCAATGTCTTGTCCAACTATGAAAATAAGAGCTTCTAGATAAAAGGCAGTACAAGCATGTTAAAGACCAACCATCACTAAATATCCATTGCACACATTATGACTAGAACTGTGAGAACTTGGATTGAACATAAATATGTTGTGAAAGTAGTATATGGGGATGTGGGAGTATTTTATTTATATTTAAACATATTCCTGAAAACATAATAGAGAATCTAGATTAAGATAATTTTCTCACATGAGTTGAACTCATTATTAGGAATTAGAAAGGAGGAATGGAGCGAGCTCCAAGAATATTACAGAATCGTTACGGTAAGAAACTTAGGAACATAGTAGAAGGAAGAATAATTAGGCACCCGCGCTTGGATACTGCATGGAAAAAACTTCAAAGGGGGGGGGGGCACCCCCTCCTATAGGAACATCATGAGTGGGGAGCAGAGAAGCTGACAGCAAATAGCCAAAGGGGAAAAACTCAGAGCACAAGGCCAGTGCTGGGGGCAGAATGGCAAGCCAAGACAAGAAGCAAATGTTTGCCAAGGGCAATGAAGAAACCACAAATTTTCATCCCTGAAAACAAAAAGGAAAGCACCACAAGAGCCAAATGAAATGTAGGAAAATAATATAATGGAACAGTTGCCAATGGAAATAGAAAAAAACAAAGAATATGTGAGCGTAGAAGAACGAGTTTTAAAGAGATTACTACATGAGTGGAGAAACCTGGATGATAGATTTATTCTCGACGACCAGAAGAAACTATACAAAGAAACTTCTGAGCACTACATAACAGCTCAAGCGTAAAAATAATTAAGTACTGCTGAACCCACCTCAACCAAAGGATCAAATCAAAAGCAAAAAGGAGGCAAGAAAAAAGGAAGAAGGAATTTGCATGATTCAATACAGTTGGTAGGAGATATGTTCGTTAACATTGGGAAGATAATACCATTAACAATGGTATTCCAACAAATACCAAATGTTACTCAATGAAAATAATCTCCTGGAATATTAGAGGCCTTAATAGTAAATGCAAAAAATGATATCTAAAGGATAGAGTAAAATCAGAGAAACGACAAGTTATGATGCTTCAAGAAACTAAAGTTTCGAGCCAGAAACTAGAAAATATTCTCAAATCATTTAAACCACACTTTGAGGTGATGGCTATTGATTCTCGTGGCACGGTAGGGGGCATAAATATTCTTTGGAATCCTACAGAGATTACTGTGGAAGGATGCATAAGACTACCCCACATGCTTACAGGAAGCTTTAGACAAATAGGGACAAAATATCAGTTACTCATAATAATAGTATATGGGCCTCCTATTCCATGAGAAAAAGAGGAATTTTTAAATAGTATTCATACTCTTAGTAACATGCGTATGGAGAAGTATTGGTTGCTAGGAGGAGACTTCAATATGATTCTAAAACTTACATAGAGAAAGGAGGAATAAGGAGAGAAGACCCGGAGATAGAACTATTTCGGGACTTAACTTCAGACATTAAGCTAGTAGATATACCCACAGTGAATGGCAAGTTCACATGGAATAATAGAAGAGGGGAAACGCACCATGTGACATCTAGATTAGATCGTTCTCTGGCTTCAGATGTGCTAGTCAGCCTAGATGTCTACATTGAAGCATCTATCCTCCCCACACTAAGATCTGAACATTGGTCGATCAGCATGGAAATAGATATCGAACAAGGACCAAGGAACTGGTCCTTCAGATTTGAATTATTTTTCTTACGAGATCCCACCTTCCTGGAAAAAGCCAAACATTGGTGGGAAGCTAATAAAATCCAACGAATAAATAGAATGCATTCCTTTCAACTTCGTTTGAAAAACTTTAAATAGAAATAAAAAAAATGGAATTAAACAGAGTTCAGAAACATTCGACAGGAACCAACAAGATTGTAAGGAAAGATGCAGAGTATTTAACATCAAAGGATTATTAATGGTAGAATAGAGGCATTAGCAGTAGAGGAAGGAAATATCCTAAGCCAACTGGGATAAAGAAGGAAGCAAGAATAAATTCTTTGGAAACAAAAATCATGGGTGCAATGGCTTAAAGAAGGAGAGAAAAACACAAAATTCTTCCATAAAGCATTGATTCAAAGGAGACAACATAATAGAATATTTTCATTAAAATACTAAAATGGGAATTGGATACTACAGCATGAAGATATGGAAAAATTGTTGGTATATCATTTCAAAGAAACCTTGACGGAAAATGATCATAATCGACAAGCAGCAATTGAAAGAATAACTAGCAATATCCCATCACTTGTTAGTAGAGATCAAAACCTGGCCCTAATGTGAGAAATTACGATGGAGGAGGTTGAAGAAGTGGTGAAAAACATGCCCAAGAAAAAGGCCTTGGGCCCGGATGGATTTACTACTAAATTCGTTAAAGCTACTTGGAGTTTCATGGGTACTGACATCTGGGAACTGGTAGAGGAAGCAAGAATTCTTAGGAATGTATACCTTTCTCTTAATGCCACATTTATATATCTCATCCCTAAACAGGACAACGCGGATACTCCTGTAGGCTACAAGTCAATAGCTCTATGCAATTTCATCTACAAGATACTATCAACGATCATGGTGAATAGACTAAAGCCTCTTCTCCCCAGCCTCATATCTCCAGACCAAACAGGATTCGTGAAGGGAAGACAAATTCTTGATGGCATTGTCACATCTCAAGAAGAAACTCACTCCCTGCGAATGCTCAAGGTGAAAGGTATGTTAGTCAAACTAGACCTCTCTAATGCTTATGATAGAATTAGTTGGCCCTATTTGATAGAAGTTCTCAAAGCTTTTGGATTTGAAAATAGATGGATAGAATGGTTGATGTCATTCATTTCATCCCCTAATTTCTCAATACTCTTGATTGGAATCCCTTCCCACCCTTTCAATGTATCTAGAGGTCTACACCAAGGAGACCCACTATCACCCTTTCTGTTTATTATAGCAACTAAAGGCCTTGGCCATATAATAAAATATCAATTGACAAGAGGCCATCTAAAAGGCATGAACCTTTGGGGACCATATTTAATTCTCATGCATCAACAGTTTGTTGATGACATCCTATTGTTTTCTTAGGCTTCTGTCAGGGAAGCAAAGTCATTATTGAAGATCTTAAAATTTTTTACGGAAGCATCTGGAACACAAGTTAAGAATGCTAAATCTAATGTCTATTTCTCCAATATAAATGAAGAAACACAAATATTCCTGGCCCAAATACTAGTCTTCACAGCTGGAGCATTCCCAATGAAATATCTGGGCTTCCCACTAAGCACTACCTCCCTAAGAGCTTCGGGATGCAAGGATATGCTCAATAGTCTTAAAAAATGATTGCAAAACTAGGCATTCCATGCCTTGAACACCCCTAGCTGAGTAATATTTTTGAAATATGTTCTCCAAGAAATATTGTTTTATCAACGATCAGGGAGGGTTGCACCAAAAACAATATGCAATAATATGATACAGATCTTTAATAAATTCCTCTGGAAGGGGACCTAAGAAACTCATAAATGGGCACTCCTTTCATGGGAAAAAATTATAAAACTTAAAACAGTAGGAGGTTTGTGACTACATGACCCCTTCATGTTAAATTAGGTGATGAGCACAAAATTATAGTGGAGATGGCTACAAGGTAGTCACGATCTTTGGAAATCAATCTAGGAGAGAAAATACGATATGCCCAAGACAATAGTTGGAAAACTGAAAGAAGATAACACTCCTAAAGGGCCTAATAATTGGAACTTAGCAGCTATTAATAAATATCTTATAAGGCAACACAGCTTCTGGGAAATAAGAGAAGGAGGAATGATGCTATTCTGGGTGGAATCGTGGCAACAATGGGAGAAATTATTTAGCCGACTTGATCTTGGAGAAATATTTCTGTTTACTAACTTTCCAAACTAGAGATCGATAGACAAATATTGGAGCCAACAAGAAGATAGACAATGGAGAATATGGAGAGAGAAACAAGACTGGAGAGAGGCCCGAAATACAATTCAATGGAATAACCTCCAAAAGGAGCTGAAAACCAGGAAAGTAGTTGCAACAATAGGGGAAGATATATTGAGATGGGGTTACCAAAGTAGAGGAATGTTTTCTATCCAGGAAGGATACTACATCAAGGTAGACAATCTCCATAATATAGTAGTACCAATTTGGAAGAAAATCTGGTAAAATAACCATTGGCCAAAAGTGGAACACTTCATTTGGTTACCAAGCCATTCCAAGATTCTTACCTAGGATCAGTTGTAGTGGAGGGGCATGCATGGCCCCTCAGAATGCCAAATGTGTAATAAGCAGGCATAATCCAAAGAACACCTAATAAATACTTGTGACATGGCTGAGACGTTATGGTGTACCAATACAATGATAATATAATAGACAGATAGGGACAACACCAGTATTGATGAGACAATCATAAAATGGAGAAAAGGAGGTTATCAATGTGAAGTCCTGAATATAGCATGGAGACTGTCAATAGGATTTATACTATGGGGAATTTGGAAAGAGAGAATCATTAAATTTTTAAGGGCAAGGCATGTAATAGAAATCAAATATGGCAAGGAATTATTGAAAATATATCGGAGAACATCTTGGTAGAGAAATGGATAGAAGAGGAATGGAAGGCAACTAGAGTGGAAGGAACTATTGTAAATAAGTTGAATTTAAAACCAAAAATGTTGGCAAACACACTATGGAAATTCAAGCCTCCAAGGAAAACCATAGGAGACACTTTTCAACTGCCACAACTGGGATTTATTAAACTTAATTATGATGGGGCATCGAAAGGAAATCCTGGACAGGCAGGGGCGGGAGGAATATTTATAAATTCCATTGGAAATTCTTGCAGGGTATATGCAATGGACATCGGGTTTGCTACGAATAGTGAGGCAAAGTTAAGAACGGTTAATCAGGGGTTCATAATAGTAGCTCAAGAGAACTACCATCGACTAATTGTCGAACGAGATTCGGCAATGGTTACAGGGGTGCTAAGAAAGCTGAAGCAAGGGACACCGTGGGAGGGAATAAGTAAAAGCTAGAGAAAACCTCATCTCATTCAGGAGATGGGAGTACTCATAAAGGATATTGGATATATGATACCCTTACATGTCTATAGATCAGGTAATGAAGTTGCAGACTATTTAGCAAACTAGGGTTGTAGCAATGAGGGGTGTCACCTGGATGTGAATCATGAAGATAGGGTATGGGATATAGAGTTACACTCCCTTCAAATTATAATAAATAGAGACAAATACAAAGCTAGAGACACCCGATCGGGGTGCCAAGTGGCCAATGCAGCTAGATAGATGGCACATGGTTGGCAGAGGGAGTCACGTGATGACGTGGTGTGTTCGGTCGTCAGTAATTAAGCCTGCAGTAAATGTGGAGGGTACCATTGCATGCCGAATCATAATGGGTTTTGGGGTAAGCCAACTGTTCATGTCAGGAGGATATGGGAAACAATAGAGGCAAAGGTTAAATAACAAAATGGTTCACGGCCAGAACATTCCCTGTGGCAACATATCTCATGGAGGAACGAAAGGAAAATCTGCAGGCATCGAGCCAGGTTTGAATTCGTCATCGCATCCTCTGGTTCATTGGTATGTTATGGCTATGGTTTTCATCCCTGTCATTTTCACCTTGCATAGAGAAACCCTTGGTTATAGTAGGGGTAGCGAAAGGATAGAACTCATACATTTCTTTTATTGTGCGAAGGGTGGGAAATTTCTTTAGCAGGATATCGACCCTTGTTTTAGAAGCCCCAATACGATTCTAGTTTGTAGAATGTGGCATAGATGCTATGAAAACAAGTCTCAATTGTATGAAATATTATGCATGGAGCATCAGGATAATTTAGGTGGCATCTATCATTATACCCTACCATGTCATGGTCAAAATCTAAGAATGTTGCTCTATCTGTTAGTTTATTTTCTCTATGGGAATGGTAGAATGAAAAACCCTGTCAGTTGCAAATTTATGAGGATCTAGGTTACTTTAGGTTATTTAAATTTCTCTGTAATAAGAAATGCATGGATATCTATAGTAAGGCGGGGCGACTCACTGAATTTGTTGGGTTCCTTGTTTATAATATGCCACCATCTATAAGCGCTCTCACAAACTTTGATAGTTTAGATAAGTAGTGGTTTGAGATACTCAACCTGAGGAAAATAATGGTGAAGGGGTAGTTAGAAAAGTGCCAACCTAAGGATACAGGAATGAAAATTCTTGTGAAAAACAAGGCTGGGACCAGTAAGAGAGGAAGAAGGATGAAAAAATAGATAATGGAAAATTTATTTGAAGTTTATTCAACTGGTAATTCTCCACAAATTTTGAATGTAATTCATGGATGGGAGAGAGAATGTAAAAATAAGGAAGTAGATATTGAGGTTCAGGAGGAAACTATGGATTTTGTGGTAGATCCTAGGAGTACGAGAGGACGTTTATCCCTCTTTCATCAATCCATTCAAACCTATTGGAATTTAAAATATGTTCTAGCTAAAGCTCTGATAAGCCTACAGGAAAGCGATGGAAATACTTAAGTGGTCTCAATATTACAGGAAATCAAAATAGATATCAAAGAAATAAGGGTGTAACAGTATTGTAATATCCCTAGTTTTCTATGTTTTTATTTGACATTTGAACAAGTCCAAAAAATTATAGTAGACCCCAATGGAGAACATTTATGTGGATTTAAATTAATGAAATAAAATGGAATTATGTGCAATGACTAGTTTGAGATTTGAGATCTATAAACCAAATCCATGAGGATGGATAAGGATGTAAGACTTTCCTGAAATTTCTAGAAATCCTTGGAAGGAATAAAGTAAGATACTGAAATTAGATTTGGAGATAAATATCTAATTTCCCAAATAAATATGAAATTATTGGGAAGAGGTGGAATAAAGCTGGAAAAGTAGAAAAGCTAGCTTTAAAAGTACCTTTGTGGAAGAAATAGAGAGAAAGCCTAGGCAAACAGGAAAACAACATCCTAAATTAATTGGACACGGTTAAAGGAAATAGGCCAGGGAAAGAAAAGCTTAAATAAGCTACTTCAGGATACACAAAGGGTTTTCTATCTTTGGAGCAAAGGATCTATACTCGGGGGTGAGTTACAGACAGAGAATTCTATGGTTGGGAGGAAACTAGTCAGACCTAAGTGGTGTGAAAATTCAATTGGAAATGTTTTTTTCTTCTAAAAAATCTAATGTTGTGATGCATTATGAATAGTCATAAAATATTTAAGTTAATGTGAGCTCTTAAGTTAAATTTTTTGTTTAGATATTTGAGAATTTATGAGTTACAGTAATAGGGGAAGGACCTATACATTTAACATATTTCACTATAGTAAAATTAGTGAAATCTGTATGGTTGTATAGAAACATTCTGTAGAGGGTCAACTCTCAAAATGTCTCAACCCAGTGATGGGTTTCAATCTGAGGTTAGATACCTCACAAAGAACTGGCATCTCTTTATGCTAGTTGGGTTAGAATTCTTCTATGAAACTGTTCTAGCCCATTGAGAAATAAACTTAGACATAGAAGTTAAGATACAAATATGTCATACGTGGTTAATTTTAACTATAGATATGTTTTATTGTATGGTTGCACATTTATGTATTAACTATAAAGAAACAACTCTGACCTAAAACTAAATAGATAGGCATATTTCTCAAATGTACATTTATACTAAAATAAGAAATTTAAAGTAGTTAAAAAAGAGAGGACACACTCATATTTTAAGTGTACAGGAATGAATTTGCATAACACATTATAGCCAATTTAGTTGCTGTAACGTTTACAAATTAAATAACTTCTTATTTCAGAAATATTAAATAAGAGTGGACAGAGTTACAAATTCTAATGCAGGTTGAGAATGGTACTCTAGTTAAGATAATTCCTATAAAGCCAACCTAACATAGTAATGGTAAATAATTATTAGGTAAGTCCTATAACTGAGTTCATTTAGGACACAAATACTATTATTTGAATATTTCAGTTCAGGAGTAATATAGTGACGTAGTTTTGGTTATGTTAAATACCGAAATATACATTACACTAAGATAAATGCTACAGACTGTCATAGTTCTATGTAGAAATTTTATATAATTATAAAACATATTTCCTAGAACTACTGCGATACATGCATAAACGAAATAGATTCTGGTTCATACAAATATCTGAAAATAAAAGTAACTTTCTCCAGGAATACATACAAGTCTTAAAATGGGAAGAAGAATTCTTGATTTAGAAATTTAATACTTATATATTTTCAGTCCATGCGTACAAACCCATAAATGTCCTGGGGATTACTAAAAGTTTCGAGAAGGTAGTTTAAAAAAAAAATGACGTAGACGACACTATGTTCTCTGTAAGAATCCAGAAAAGATATGCAAAAGGTTGATGCACATTTCTACATAGTAGAAAAAAAACATCGCAAGGATTTGAACCAACCTATAAAATTCATAGTTTCTTATTAAGAACCAACAATGAGAAAGAGGAAGATTGACCGTGTTCAACCAAGGAATAGGGCAATGAAGCCATACCTGCAAGAAAATATGAAGGTGAGTTGTGTGGATTGTAGGAATGAAATAATTCATATGAATCAAACGAGAAAATTTAAAGTACGAGAGAACTAAAATTAAATTACCTCGATAAGCTATAGCTAGAAGATATATCTCTATAAGAAATGAAAACTGAGTTAAAAACAGAAATGACAATTAGACAAAAAAAACCAAACATTTTTTGTTGAAATTATTGTTACAAAATCTAGTATTAATTACTAAACTATCATTTAGACAGGAAGTTAACGATTAACATTGGAATGAAATATCATTACCATAAGAAATAGAATATGGAGGCACCATTAATAACACAACACTATTGAATAGGAGTATGGTTTTAATGTTGTTTAGGTCTTATTAAAGATATCTATGCCTAGGATAATTAATGGAACAATATGCATGGGAATGCTGGAGGTATCACCATATTAGGAATTTGTTTATACAAACACATTCCAAAAGTAAGTGGGTACACGAGATGTAAATGCTACATACCCAAAACTAGAGAAAAATATGAACAACAAATATTAACTCAATATACATATATTTTCAACTTGACAATTTATAAGTAAATTTATTTTATCATTTTTGCGTGGAGTTGGAGATAGGTTCTCATTGTACCTGAAATGAGAAGAGTTTTCAAGAAGGAATCGAAGTCTATGACGTTTCTGGAAATGAAGAAAGGTTCACGTGGGATTCAGAGGCCATACCTCGGATCCTATTCATTGAGAATAAGAACGAATTAGGAACTATTAATATCTTAAAACTTGATGAATAACCATTTAAGTTGCAGAAGAAACAATGAAAAAAAAGGTTGGAATGAAAAGTTCCTACTCCAAAAATAAAACACAGCAACAAATTTCTATACATAATGATCTAAGCAGGGTTTAAACATTGACAGAAAACAAACAAGGAAAAGCATAAATCCACAGAATTAAAATGTAATATCTAACTAAGAATAAATGCTACGGAACAAGTGGAAGCCCTACCTATAGATGAACAAAGGCAGTTGTTGGATAATCCATGCCTTTTTCCTTCTCGGCATCCTCTCCTTTGACGTAGTTAAGTTGGAACAACCATAAATTGCAGAGCTAGAAACCTACACTTGGGTGAGAGACTGAAATACAAATGATACAGTAACAAAATTCAAGGTTTTGTATATGGAAAATAAAACCCTAAAACATAAGGCAATCCAGGCCCTCCACACATCAGAGGATGGTAGTTAACCCTCGGATCGATGAGTTGGGAATGAAGTAATGAGAGCCAAGTGATTTGATATATGTCATAAATCTCGAGTAAAAGAATCAAATCTTCGAGTTAATAAATAGGGTACAATCCACATGGGCTAGTACTTGTTTATTTAATTCACTCCAGTTTAAATCTGTGGATGAATATATGTCTTGTATCCCCGTGATACGATTAGGACGGATGGGAGTAAAGGAATGGGAACATCGAAATGTGGCGTGGAAAGGTAGTTGTAAATTCTGGCCATCTCCATCATGACTAAAAGCACTCATACATAATGGAAAACCTAGCCTTTAATGTTAGTGTAGTTAGCTATGAAAGTTTCTATAGAAAGTACTCATAAATGCAATGTTATTTCAGATTCTATTCGATGTTAATTAAGTCTTAAATCGAAAAAGGTCAAGTGCATGAACCATGAGGGTAAATGAGATTAGACCAATATAAATATATAGGAAAAATAAACATTTTAACCACGAAGAATATGGTTGGAATACCATAATGAGAGGTGAAATAATAGTAAAGGAAAAATGATATATATATATATATATATATATATATATATATAAGTCATAATCAAGAACAAAATTGTACATGTATATGTGAGGGAAATGTGGATCCAAAAATTATATTATATTTAAAGTATATGGGAGACAATTATCCTTAAAGGGCTATGAGGAAATAATTAAAAGAAAATGAATAAATAAATAGGTAAGGGAAGTTTTAATAATGTTTCCACTAGTTAGTAGTTGTGTTGAAACTATTATATGATCACTAGATTATATAAACATGTTAGTCATCAGTAATTTTTTCCTTCATAGATGACTAAGTGCTTATCCTAGATTTCTAGAAACAAAATTCATAAATATTGTGAGTTCTAGAAATCTCACTGCCTTCATTATCCTTAGGATAATTTTTTCACTATTTCATTATCCCATCATGTCATGCTCAGCTCACCAATCCCAAAAGACCGATCATGGGCTCATACCACTCATTTTCTTTATATTCTGTCACCCCTGACCTTAGCACTATGTTTTTTCTTGCCTAATTCCTCCACTTGCCACCTAGGATCACCGACAAACCTACTCACTCTTGTGTTTCCCGAATACATAAAGCATTGATGGTCTCTAAACTATCTCTGTAGACTCTTTAAATAAATCAAGTAAATTGGATTTTGGATCTCAAATACACCACTTTTTCAATAATCTGCTTTTACACTTGAAGATTCCAAACCAATTTTCAGTCAAAGAGAGGTCAAGGAATCCCCACTAAGTCAATTAGGGTTTCATGTGTTTCAAGGTCATCATCTACAAAAAAGACTACCATTCAGCTTCAAAGTCTGCACATAAGTGAATGGGCTATATTGACACTTTTGAAAAAGAAATAAGAGGCCAACCAGCAGAAGAAATTGATAAGGTAAGAGCTCTGCTACTCAATGATGACATCTTGCGACAAGGGAGATAGGAAAACTAGGGTTTTTTAGGGAAATTTTCTTGATTTCATGACTTCCATGGTTAAATCATAAACAAGGTTTGTATCCTAATGCTCTTACACCTTCCCCTATCCTTAATATACCTTCATCAACACTTCCCATCACTCTTATCCCTCAAAATCATCGTTTTTCTACAAAACCTAGTCTATTGCCACAATTTGACACCTTTTGAGACTAGGCCTTTGTTTTGACCTTTTGAACCCCTTCCCCTCACTCAATTCTTTAAATTCAACTTTCCTCTACTATCTAACATCCATCCCTATTGCCTAAAATTTCCCTAAGAATTTAGACAACCCTTAACCCCTTCATTCCACTCCCACTACAAGGCAGTCCTAAATTCCCTACACCAAACCCTAATTTCCTCTTCCAACTAAGCTAGGGTTTTCTATGGAAAAAAGGAATAAGATTAGAAGATTCATATGGTTGGTAATATTAGAAATAATGAAGCCATACCAACTCATAATCTTCATGCCTCCATATTTTTCCAGGAATTCTTTCCAAAAGTCAAGCCATGTGTCACACCTAGGGCTAGTTTTGCTTCAAACTATGTTTCTAGCCAAACAGAGATGAAATTGATAAAAGTGAGAGTAATTTCTATCCATAATAGGTCCAAGAAGAAAAACATCCTTTATATTTTATGCGGGTGTCATGGTTTAGAATCAATGTTAAAAATATAGGTGTCACGGGAGAATTGCTGCACTTCTGGTGAGACCTTGGGAAAATCAGGTTTTCTGATAGCTGGAGTGTCCAAATGACTTTATTGATGTATCAAATAATAACTATACTAGAATATATTACCAATGAGCTACCCTGATCTCAATTTGGAGTTGAGAAAGGCCTCGAAAAGTTGCATGCACCAGCACTCTGCATTTCTACACCATCATTCAACAATTTTGGACCAGTGTTGGGAGAATCATTTTTTGGACAAGTAAATGGAAACCAAATGGGAAAAAAACATATTTTGAAACTAGACTCACCAAAATTTCCAACGAGCTATCACGGATCTCATTCCAACACCGGGAATGCCTCTAAATTCCCTCCACAAATTGGTGTTGCGTGTTCAGGAGTTGGCGCTCCGCGTTTCACACAAGGCACTCACCCACCTTGCCCAACCCGAAACCTCATTCAGGTGCTGCGCCTTTGACTAGGATGGCCTTCAAAGCACAAGCACCACTCAGATCAACTCAAATCTTCTTTAGGCTTCATCCAAGGTTCTCCAAAGCAATGGTATGGGTAAGGTTCAAGTCATCCCCCATTTTCAATAATTTTGTCATCAATTAATGGAAAGAAATTGAAACCATGATAAGGCTAACCCAAGGCTAAAAACTTGACATCATTGTTAAACCTCATTCCATCTGACCACAAAGACTATCACCAGACAAAGGTGGTTACATTGATATGAAATTTTTCATCCATTAAGGTTTGACATAGCAGCTAAGGTGGTCATGGAGCTCTACCTCTCACTCATATTCATATACCCTTACCCTCACTCACTCATCCATATCATTAATTTTCAAAAACTGCCAACCTCCATCCCTTCATCTCACGTTTATTATGCAGACCTAGGGTTTTGTTTCAAGGGCAGAATGGTCAAGATGTCAAGAGGGAGAGACAATGGTAGTAAAGAAAAAGGCAATGAAGGGCTAACACAAGTGAAGAAAGTGGAAAATATGGAATTATGTCTAAATTACAGTAATGGAGATGAGGCACATATCAATGAGGTAAATTATGAAGAGGCAGAAAATTATGAAGAAGAGGAAGATGATGAAGAAGCAGAAAATGATGAAGAGGTAGAGGCGGATAATGAAGCAAATGGCAGTGATAAAGAAGACAGTACAGAGGTTAGTAATGAAGGAGAGGACAGTAAAGAGGCAGAGGCAGAAAATGATGAGGAAAAAGGAAGTGATACATAGGATGATGAAGAAGAAGGCAGTGAACAAGGCAATGATAAAGAAGATAGTAAAGAAGTTGAGGAAGATGAGCATGAAAATGCACAAAGATCAGTTGCTTTTGGTAGTAATAATTTCTATATTCATAAGTGCCTTCTTCATTATAATTACTGCCTTATATTATTATTATTTGTGTGTTTTTGTTAGGTCGAGTTTAGGCTTTTTATTAGCAGCCCTAGGATTACATTATGGCCCCATGGACTCCTATGTATAGAAAGGAGGTTTTGTAAATTGTATCATCCAAGAATTGTTCATTTATGTAATGTATTGGAGGTTTCCCCCTCGAAGTGGCTCATTTCTAAGGCGTTGATAACTCTTTTCTTCTCTTTTTGGAGCTGGTTACACAACATTTGGTATCAGCGTTGAGGACAACACTTGTTTGAAGGAAAGGGGAGCATGTGGCCCTGTGTGTGGTGTAGCCACATATTATGTTAGTATGTACTCATATTGTTGTGTGTGCCATATAACCCCATTTTATTATTATTTGTACCCTTAAATTATTATTGTTAGGTCGGCTAGGATTACATTGTGGCCATGAGATTACATTAGCCCCATAAGACTCTATATAGAAAGGAGTTTATGCAATTGTATCATCCAAGATTTGTTCATTTATGTAATGTATTGGAGGTTTCCCCCTCGAAGTGGCTTATTCTAAGGCGTTGATATCTCTTTTCTTCTATTTTTGAAGCTGGTTACACAACATTTGGTATCAGAGGTTTGGATTCTAGGGTTTCACTGCTCCAAACAGGTCATTGTGGCATTTTCGCTATAAATTTTTTTCTACGAAGCTGCAGAAGCTGACATTTTTAGGGTACGAAGTGGAAAGCTTGAGGAAGGTTTTCTAAAAATTTCAGAGCTTGGTTCGCAATATTTTCGGAGATATGATCTGTGCAAGTTAGGTCTTTTTTCAGGCTCCTAAACAAGTCATCGTGGCATTTGCACTATAACTTTTCTTCTACGAAGGTTAAGAATCTGAAATTCATATGGTACGAAGCTGAAATCCTGAGAAAATTTTTCAGAAAAATTTCAGAGCTTGGTTCGCAATATTTTTAGAGATATGATCTGTGGAAGGTAGTGCTTTTTCAGGCTCCTGAATTGCATCTCAAAGAGGTGATCATGGGAAAAGTTCAATAACTCTCTCTCTGGGCATTGGATTGGAGTACCGTAAAAATTGGTCGCAATTACACGGCCTGTAGTTTCTCAGATATCAATTTCACAGACAAAGCACAAAACAGTGACACGTGGCAAGTCGTACAAGTTTGTTGTACTGAACCAGTCCAGAATTAGGCCATTGTGGGAGATTGGACACAAATTTGTCTTGGAGAATCCAAATTAGGTCAGAACTGTGGCATTCAAAAGAGAATTAAGAGGGCTACTTTAGTGCTAAATTTCAAATATTTAAGGGCCGCAATCACAGAGATATTCCAATTTCAATATCGAGCTCCTCAAAAGTAAGAAAAATGTGTGTATTATTTTTTCCGAATTGCATAAGTCTTGTTTAAAGAATCAATTTGAATTGATTCCAAGGGCATATTGAATAATTTTTGTCAGTAATGGGTTATATTATGCCTCCAAAAAATAATTCCATACCCATTAAGCCCTTAGAAAGCTATACTATGACGCATGAGGAGGAAGAATTGTGATATGAGATATCAAAATTACGGTACCAAGTGCAACAAATTTCGATCTTACGAAGAGCAACCAAAGATGAAATAGATGGTTTAAAAGCAAAAATGGAGGCTAATTTGGATGTTTTGAAGGATCAAATAAAATCTATTATGGATGATAAAGTAGTGGAATATCACAATGAGCATCAACAACAAGTTCTCCAACTCTCAAAGGATAATCTAACTTTGGTGCAAAATAAAATGAAACAACCGGAAGATCAATATCACATTGAAAGAAGTTCTGAAGCAGTCACAGAAACAAGAACTCGACAAGTACAATCAATTTCAAATTATCTTAGCAAGTGGAAGAACTTTCCTGTAGAAGATTCCACATGGGATGATGAGAATTTTATACAGAAGCATCAAGAAATAATCAAGCATTGAGGACAACACTTGTTTGAAGGAGAGGGGCATGTTAAGCCCCTATATTAATAGTGTAGCCCCTTATTATGTTAGTGTATCCTCCCTTATTGTTATCATTGTACCCCTGTAACCCCCATATTGTTATTATTGTGCCCTTACATTATCATTGTTAGGTCGGCTAGGATTACATTGTGGCCCACTAGGATTACATTGTGGCTCCATGGACTCCTATATATAGAAAGGAGGTTTTTTCATTTGTATCATCCAAGAATTGTTCATTTATGTAATGTATTGGAGGTTTCCCCCTTGAAGTGGCTCATTTCTAAGGCGTTGATATCTCTTTTCCTCTCTTTTTGGAGCTGGTTACACAATAGATGAAGACACCTCTGACAATGAAAAAATAGAAAATGATGATGACAATGATAATGTTGCAAGCACAAAAATAGAGGATGAAAATAATAAACATAATGACAAAACCATTATGACCAATAGCCCTGATATTAATGAAAGAAGTGACTCTATAAACCAAAAGAGTAGCCAAGAGGTTGATGACAATGGTGAATATCATAATGGCAATGTTAGCATGGAGTTGAATGCAAGTGAATTTCAAGAGGACATTCAAGAACACCATGCAGGAGACACAAGTGCAAATATCATTGATGAAAAGAAAGGAAACCTTGAGATCAGTCATGATAAGGGAATTATAGTAAAAAAATTTGAGTTTCTCCCTCTCACATATAAAAAAGGATCAAGGTTTGTGTTTGCTGCCTCCAAAAGGCAAGGGACCATACCACCATCCTCAGGTCAGCCACTAGACAAAGGGAAACAAAAGGTAAAGGAAGAAGAAGAATATCATGAGGTTGAGAGGGAATTTGAGATCATTCAGATGGAAGATGATTAGGAGAATGAAACAAGAATCACAAAAATTCTCCTCCATGACAGAAATGTACAAATTGAATACCTCCAAGCACATTTTTATAGGGCCAATAATGTGAATGATGCCCTTGACATGGAGAACAAGAATCTAGGAGCACAAATTGCAATCTATGAAGCTAGAGCCATCAAGGCCTGGAAATAAGCACAAAGGGCACAGGTAAAACTAGAAGAGTTCATGGGAACTTATGAAGAGAGTGAGGATGAAGAAGGAAAATCTAGGAAGAGACCTAAAACCATGGGGTTGAAGAAAGCATTGGCAAAGCAAAGGGAACAAGAATCAACCCTAGCAGAACAAATCCCTCTAGATGAGATTTTGACCATATATATAGCACATGATTAGGTGCCTTGGTTGGAAATATCCAACATACACTTAGAGGCTAAATTGAAGAAAGAAAATCAAGATCTTGACCTCCAAAGAAGGATGACTAAACATTATGCCAAGAGAAACCAAATTGCAAGGGATAAAATCAAAAAAGTCCAAACTGAAATTCAAGAACTAAAAGAAGAAAAAGGCCAATATATTCTTCGAATATTGGCACAATATTCTCTTCAGGTCTCCCAAAACCCATGAGGCATACTTCCACCAAATTTGGGAGAATTTTGACAAATTTTGGTTTTTTGCTAATTTGAGGGCCAAGCGGGTAGCACACTTGGTGCTATGCTCTTTTTCAAAGAATTTTTAGGAGGAAAGGCTTATGTTTTTTGGATCCTCATCATAATTATAAAATGCTCATAAAGTTTCAGATCAATTGGAGTTGTTTTGGTCCTCCAAAAGTGTCAACAACACCCTAATTTTCACCATTCTGCCTGCTTTTCATGACATGTGCTGCACCTTTACCAATCTTGGAATTTTTGGTTTTTGAATAGGTTTTAGAGGTCCAATCAGAGAAATAAGGGTATATATGAAAATTATACTCAAATTTATTTCCAACAAGCCATCACAGAGCCTTTTCCAACATCGGGAAGGCCTTCAAAACACTGCAGCAAGATGACCCATTTTTCCTGTTCCTATGTTATGCCCTTGTCATGGAAATTCATCTTAAAACACAGTGTTGTGCCCTTAGTAGAGTAAAAGTCAAAAATGTATGCTAGGCAAGTTTTATGAGGCTTGTCAGACCTCAAATTTCAACTTCTTTGCTAAAAATGCTCGAAAATATATTTTGTTTTAGATATTTTGTGCCTTGGGCCTTGCAAGGTCTAAAGGACAATAGTGACACTTCTGATTAGCCAATAGACTTATAGAGACTCTATTAGGTTTTTCTCCTCCTTTATTTTTATATATAGCATTGAGGATTCACTGGAAATGTTGGCTTTTGATGAGTTTTGAGAGAAATACATGGTTCTTTGAGGTTAAAGAGCAATTTTGTGTTGTGGAACTTATGAATGATTTGCCTTGATTGATGATGATGAAGGTTGCTTGCAAGATCCCTGAGCTTGGTTTATGGTGAGATGTATCTCATTTTTTCTTGTTTTCTTGTTTATCATTTTCCATCCTTCTATATTGCAATAGATCATAAAAGTATAGGCTAAGAATTGTTGTTTGAGGCACCTTAGTCCTTCATGTTTACTATTGTCTTTATGTTTTGCTCTGCTAGGACATTCTAAGGAATTCTTGATTGCTCCTTAGACCCCCTATTCTTGTTTTTTCCATCAATGGATTAAAATTCTAGTTTACAAATATGTTTCATGGCAATCCCTGCTTATTTGATGCTATCTAAACTCTATCTTGAAATCTCTCTTTGAAGTATTACTTGTTAGGTTAAGCCAAGGAGGTCTTGTTTTGATCTTACCCTTTGTCCATGCCTATTATTTTTCCTCAAAGTTCTTTATAGCTTGATTCATGATGTTTAGGAGTTCCCTCTTCATTTATTAAAGTTATTTGTTATCTTATATGTTTTATAAAGCTTGAAGGTGAAGTCACTATAAGTTAAATGAGTTTCTCACCTTCTATATCTCATTGGAATGTTTGTCTTGAATTCTTATTAGCTTAAGTTGAATCAAAGGGATATTGGTTATCCCTGTCTATTGATTTATTCATAACGTTAATGGTGTTTTAGACCTTCTTATTTATGGGTACATGACAAAGGATTATTAACTGCCCTTTGCCCTACCTTGTTTCCCCAACTTAATATCCATTTCACTTCACACATAACCTTAAAGATCCATTGACCACACTAGATTTGCCCTGTGATGTACCCCGACTCATTATTGAGATGTCAATGAATTTCATAGACTCTATAGCCCAATGATTTTATGACCTCTCACTATAGATATCCTACTTGATCATCTTACCCAACCAAACAAACAAAAAACCGTACACTTAAAAACTAGCCTAAAATAAACCATTTAAAGAAAAAAAGTTCACATATTTTGCATACAATAGAGAGATCCCTATTTGAGTCCAGGAAGGCCAGGTCCTAGGACTCAAAATATTGGTCTGATGTTACCCTGTGCATTTGGTCTACCAATCTACTAAATCACAGGACACTAACATAATGATGATCATGGTGGGACCGAGTACATAGTAGCCTAAGAAACTTTTATAGATTTATTTAACCCTCAGTTGAGCTTAGAAAATAAACTAATAGGCAAGAGTAGAATCTGCTTATTTCACCACCTAGAAAAATGACGACTCGACTGTAGGACACTCTTACAAACATTAGGGCTGCATATAGGAACTCAGAAAACCCCAAAAACATTCCTAGATTGGTTTTTATTATTATTTTTGTTAGTATTGGTGGTGGAACATATGCACATATCCTCAAAACAAATAAAAATATCCACCTGGTGACTCCACTAGCCTCTAGTAGGCCTATTACTCCACTAGTTCTCATAGACCTCCCTGGGAATGCATTAAGCAATCCTAATCATGTTGATGGTGGACAACAAAGTTGAAATCCTCCACCTGGCAACTCCACAACTCTCAATAGACCGAATGAATCCATTGGTAGAGAACTCTATACTAGATTAAAAGACACAGTGACCCTTTCTGATTAACAAATATAGATCTAAGAATATAAAGAAGATACACTCCAATCAACGGAGATCATATCCCTGGATTCCCACACAAAATTCCTCAAATAAATTGGATGAAAAAATTACCTATATTTCAAGATGAAAAATGTGATGACCCCTTATTACATCTCATCAAATTTCATATACATGTATGGAGGTTAAAGGTTGAATGGCATGAGGACTACCTCACTAAAATGTTTATGGAAAATTTAGAGGGTAAGGCAAGAGAATGGTATGAATGGCTAAACCCTGGTAGCTTGTTTTCCTTGAAATATTTACACAGGGTGTTTTATGAATGTTATAAAGAATATTGTCCATATTTATCATTAGCTAAAAATTGTTGTGATCAATCTGAATATTTCATACAACACCTTGTAAACATTGATGAATATTTATGGAATTGGCATCATGAAGATTTATTAGAAGAAATCCATGCATTTCATTCTTAGGGTAGTTATCATGACAGCCTTGAGGAGTTAGTTGAGGAAGAACCCAATCAAGAAATAGCGGAAAACTCATAGAATCTCTCTGAAGGCACAAGTAATGAGTCACCATATTTTCTAAGTGAGGCTCCAGAAAAAATTCTACCTCAAAATAAACCTTCATAAGAGAAAGAGAACTGTTCTACTTATATCCAACGAAAGAGAAAAATTCTTGCTCTTTTGAATGAAGAGGAAATAAATCAGATGCTAAATATTCAGCCAGCCTCTAAGCCTTCATGTGAAAAAAACATTTATGTTCATTTTCCTACTAATCCTGTCTACCATAAGTCAAAAAGTGAACTTGTATATTAATTCAAAGAAGAAAAAATTGGTAATCCAATATGTTTGATTGGTGAAATTATTTATGTTGATGATTTTTCAAAATTTGATCAGTATGATGACAGTCATGTGCTCCAAACATATGCTAACCTTGCATATCCATTAACAGTTGGTTTGTGGGAGGAAGATATTTTTCATAGTCTTAGAAACAATAGTCGGCCAATACATACCATCTATGACACTGATAAGGAAAGCCTTGAAATTTTAGAAGTAAGTGAGGGGTCTCTGACGCTTTGCTCTACTTCATTTCATTCCACTAGAGATAGAATTCATGTGATTGGAAATAAGCATTCTTTCAGTTTTTATATTGAGGTTGGGGAAGACAAAGGACTTCTTGAGAATATTTTTAACGAGAAGCCTTCTCCTGTAATGGTTGAGGAAATCATTTGGAACATGGAACCCTCCTTATCTCCAGATCTGCAGCCACCAAGTTCCATTGAATTAAAAATTGCAGATGAAGGATTAGATATTGATAATCACATGAGAGTTGTTACACTACCTTCTCAGGAAGATTTATTGTCAAGGAGTGCTCCTACTCATCAATATGATGGCCTTCACACAAAATTCAACCCAATCTATCAAACAACATTAGGTTTGTTAGAGGAAAACATTGCAATCTATGATGATTCTACCAGTTCATATGATCATGAGGAAGAGGATGATTTTATTTCCCAAAAGAGTCCTAAGCTCAGCCAAGTGAAAGAAGAAGAAGTCCTGGATCAAGCTTATTTTCAAAATCTTCACATTTAGGTTTTGTTTCAAGATCTCTTTGTTGATTTGTTATAAACATTTGAAGAGGGAGTAAAACATTTCAAGAGCAGTTTGATGCAGAATTTCAAGAAAATTTTAGGCACTACTGTTCAAACACAAGTAAGGTGGGAGTGCACTTTTAATTTGTTCAAAACCCTCAAAGAGTTGAACCCAGATCCCTCATGGAATCATCTACTTGATTGGTTTTATTAGAAAATATAGTTTACCAGTTGAATGTATATCATGTATAGGTTAGATTAGGACAGATAGGCATGCAAAAAATATCATTCACTATGAGCATATTTCTAGTTGTTACTCTTAGAATCCTGATCCAAAATGAAAAAAAAAACTCAGAAACAAATAAAAGATGAAAAAAGAGGGCAGATTTAAAGAGGAGCTACAACGCCATACCCAAAAAAAAAAATAGTACAGAAAGTGTGCAAGCCTAAATGCCGCTATTTGTTAAAAAGAGACCCTTGTTCAGTCATCTACCCTAAACATGGTTGAATATTTTTTGAATTTGTGCTGATAGGTTAGTTAAAGAGAGCTTGTCAAAACATCTAAACTTGACTTGTCAATAGAAATAGTTTAGGAAGAAAATATTTTTGGTTCCACATGTTCAAATCTGAAACAAAGAGGAGAAAGATGGGAATGCATAGCAAATGATATATCACAACCCTTATTTTTCTAGTTTTATTTTTACAAAAATAATGTTTGTGTGTAGCTTTTTCTAATGCCACAACCCATCATAAGTCAGATTGCCTAATCCTGATTTAAACCATGCTTTCAATTTCATGTCTATAGCTTAGAAAATGAAGTCTGTCATACAACATAATATTGACAGTTAGTTAGTCTAGGTAGAGAATAAAAATATCTCATTAGCATAACCTAAACTCTTGGAAGAAATAAGACAGAAAGTAGATAGTTTGTTTTTTCTTTCAAAATAAAAATAATGTCAAGGGTTTGCTAGTTTAAGTGCATCCAAGGAAGTACAAATGTTAGGTAAGTAAGTTTGGTAGGTAAATATGAAGTTGAGCTAATCATGTTTTTATATTATTGATATTACAACTTCAAATAAGCATCAGCAAATGAAACTAATTAAAAATATTCCCAATGCATGAGGCACTGGTCTTCATCAAACCAGAAATCTGAAGTTCTGGACACCTCCTGAAAAGGCACTATCCTCCCCAAGTGGAGCCACTGTTAGTCATCAGTAATTTTTTCCTTTCTCGATGACTAAGTGCTTATCCTAGATTTCTAGAAACAAAATTCATGAATATTTTGAGTTCTATAAATCTCACTGCCCTCATTATCCTTAGGATAAATTCTTCACTATTTCATTATCCCATCATGTCATGCTCAACTCATCAATCCCAGAAGACCCATCATGGGCTCATACTGCTCATTTTTTCTATATTCTGTCACCCCTAACCTTAGAACTCTATTTTGGCTTGCCTAATTCCTCCACTTTCCAGCTAGGATCACCAACTAACCTCCTCACTCTTGTGTTTCTCGGAGACATCAAGCATTGATGGTCTCTAAAATATCTTTGTAGACTCTTTAGATAAATCAAGTACATTGGATTTTGGATCTCCAATACACCACTTTTTCAATACTCTGTTTTTTACAATTGAAGATTCCAAACCAATTTTCAGTAAAAGGAAGGACAAAGAATCCCCACTCAGTCAATTAGGGTTTCATGTGTTTCAAGGTCATCATCTCCAAAAAAGACTACCATTTAGCTTCAAAGTATGCACATAAGGTAATGGGCTATCTTGACACTTTTGTAGAAGCAGTAAGAGGTTTGCTACTCAATGATGACATCTTGCAACAAGGGAGACAAGAAAACTATGGTTTTTGAGGGAAATTTTCTTGATTTCATGACTTCCATGGTTATATCATCAAAAAGGCTTGTATCCTGATGATCTTACACCTTTCCCTATCCTTAATATACCTTCATCAACACTTCCCATCACTCCTACCCCTCAAAATCATCATTTTTCTACAAAACCTAGTCTATTGCCACAATTTGACATTTTTGAGACTTGGCCTATGTTTTTCCCTTTTGGACCCCTTCCCCTCACTCAATTATTGAAATTACACGTTCCCCTACTCTCTAACATCTATCCCTATTCCCAAAAATTTCCCCAGGAATTTACAACACTTAACCCCTTCATTCCCCTCCCTCTACAAGGCAATCCTAAATTCCCTACACAAAACCCTATTTTCCTCTTCGAACTAAGCTATGGTTTTCTATGGAAAAGAGGCATAATATAAGGATATTCATATGGTAGGTCATATCAGCAATCATGAAACCATACTAACTCATAAATATCATGCCTCCATCTTTTTCCAGGAATTATTTCCAAAAGACAAGCCAGTGTCACACCTAGGGCCAGTTTTGCGTCAAACTATGTTTCTAACAAAAAAAAATATGAATTATGCAAAAGTGAGACATATTTATATCCATCATAGGTCCAAGAAGAAAAACCTCCTTCATATTTTACACAGGTGTCATGGTTTAGGAGCAATGAAAAAAATACAGGTGTCATGGGAGAATTGTCGCACTTTTGGAGTGACCTTGGGAAAATAAGGTTTTCTCATAGTTTGAGTGTCCAAATGACTTTATTGATGAGTAAAATGATATATATATTGGAATATATTTCCAATGAGCTATCATGATCTCAATTTAGAGTTGCGAAGGGCCTCCAAAAGTTGCCTGCACCAGCACTTTGCATTTCTGCACCATCATTCAACACTTTTTGACCAGTGTTGGGAGAATCCATTTTTGGATAGGTAAATGGACCCCAAATAGAAAACAAAAATAATTTTTGGAAAGTATAATCAACAATATTTCCAACGAGCTATCACACAGCTCATTCCGACAATCACCACTCAAATCAACTCAAATCTTCTTCAGGCTTCATCCAAGGTTCTCCAAAGAAATGGTATGGGTAAAATTAAAGTCATACCCCATTTTCAAGCATTTTTTCATTAGTTAATGGAAATAAATTGAAACCCTGATGAGGCTAACCCAAGGCTAAAAACTTTACATTACTATTAAACCTCATTCCATCTACCTGCAAAGACTATCACCAGACAAAGGTGGTTACATTGATATGAAATTTGTCATGCATTAAGGTTTGACATAACGGCTGAGGTGGTCATGGAGCTCTGCCTCTCACTCATATTCCTATACCCTTACCCTCACTCACTCATCCATATCATTCATTTTCAAAACTTCCATCCTCCATCCCTTCATCTCACTTTCATTATATAGAACTAGGGTTTTGTTTCAAGGGCAGGATGGTCAAGATGTCAAGAGGGAGAGATAGTGGCAGTAAAGAAAAAGGAAATGAAGGGCTAATACAAGAAAAGAAAGTGGAAAAGATGGAATGAGGTATAAATTACAGTAAATTAAATGAGGGACATATCAATGTGGCATATGATGAAGAGGCAGAGGCAGATAATGAAATAGAGGGCAGTGATAAAGAAGACAGTATAAAGGTCAGCAATGAAGGAGAGGACAGTAAAGAGGCAGAGGCAAAAAATGATGAGGAAAAAGGCCATGATATAGAGGATGATGAAGAATAAGGTAGTGAACAAGGCAATGATAAAGAAGACAGTAAACAATTTGAGGAATATGAGGACGAAAATGCACAAAATAGTAATGAAGACACTCATGAAAACACCTCTGACAATGAAAAAATAGAAAATGATGATGACAATTATAATGTTACAAACACAAAAACAGAGGATGAAATTGATAAAGGTAATGACAAAACCATTATGACCGATAGCCTAGATAATAATGACAGCAGTGACTCTATGAACCAAAAGAGCAACCAAGAGGTTGATGACAGTGGTGAATATCATAATAGTAATTCTAGCATGGAGGAGAATGCAAGTGACTTTCAAGAGGACATTCAAGAACACCATGAAAGAGACACAAATGCAGAGATCATTGATGAAAAGAAAGGTAGTCTTGAGATTAGTCATGGTCAGGGCATTCTAGTAAGAAAATTTGAGTTTCTCCCTCTCACATATAAAAAGGGATCAAAGTTTGTGTTTACTACCTCCAAAAGGAAAGGGACCATACCACCATCCTCAGCTCAGCCACTACACAAAGGGAAACAAAAGGTAAAGGAAGAAGAAGAATATCATGAGGTTGAGAGGGATTTTGAGATCATTCAGGTGGAAATTAATGAGGAGAATGAAAAAATAATCACAAACTTTCTCCTCCAAAATAGAAATGCACAAATTGAAGACGTCCAAACACATTTGGATAAGGCCAAGAATGTGAATGATGCCCTTGACTTGGAGAACATGCAACTAGGAGCACAAATTACAATCTATGAAGCTAGAGCCATCAAGGCCCGGAAAGAAGCCCAAAAGGCACAAGTAAAACTAGAAGAGTTCAGAGGCACTTAGGAAGAGAGTGACGATGAGGAAGGAAAATCTAGGAGGAGACCTAGAACCATGGGTTTGAAGAAAGCATTGGCAAAGAAAAGGGAAGAAGAATAAGTCCTAGCAGAACAACTCCCTCTAGATAAGATTTTGACCATATAGATAGAAAATTATAGGAGCCTTGGTTGGAAAGAGCCAACATACACTTGGAGGTTAAATTGAAGAATGAAAATGAATATCTTGACCTCTAAAGAAGGATGACTAAACATTATGCCCGAAGAAACCAAATTGCAAGGGATAAACTCAAAAAGGCCCAAAATGAAATTCAAACACTAAAAGAAGAAAAGGGCCAAAATAGACTTGGAATATTGGCATAAGCTTCTCTACAGGTCTCCCAAAACCCATGAGGGATACTTCCACCAAATTTGGGAGAATTTTGACAAGTTTTGGTTTTTTTCTAATTTGAGTGCCAAGGGGGTAGCACACCTAGTGCTAAGTTATTTTTCATAGAATATTTAGGAGGAAAGGATTATATTTTTGGGATCCTCGTCACAATTATAGCATGCTCACAAATTTTTATATCAATTTGATTTTTTTAAGTCCTCCAAAAGGGTAAAAAGCATCCTAATTTTCATCATTTTGCCTGCTTTTCAAGACATGTGTTGCGCCTTTACCAGTTTTGGATTTTTTCCTTTTTTAACAGGTTCTATAGTTCCAATAAAACGAATAAGGGTAGATATGGAAATTAGACTCAAAGGGCTTTCCAACGAGCCATCACAAAGCCTTTTTCGACGCCGGGAAGGGATTCAAAACACTGTTGCAAGATGACCCATTTTTCCTATTCCTGTGCTACGACCTTGGCATGGAAATTCATCTTAAAACACAGTTTTGTGCCCTTAGCAGAGGAAAATTCAACAATGTATGCTAGGCGAGTTTTAGAAGGCTTTTCAGAACTTAAATGTCAATTTCTTTGCTAAAAGGCTTGAAAAGATATTTTGTTTTAGATATTTTGTGCCCTGGGCCTTGCAAGGTCTCACGGACAATAGTGACACTTTTGATTAGCCAATAGACTTGTAGAGACTCTATTAGGTTTTTCTCCTCCTTGCTTGTTATATAGAGCATTGAGGACTCATTGTAAATGTTTTTTCTTATGGGTTTTAAGAGCAATACATGGTTCTTTGAGGTTGAAGAGAAATTTGGTGTTGTGGAGCTTATGAATGACTTGCCTTGATTGATGATGATGAAGGCTGCTTGCAATATCCGTGAGCTTTGTTTATGGTGATGTGTCTCTTATTTTTTCTTTTTTTCTTGTTTATCATTTTCCATCCTTGTATATTGTAGTAAATCAGAAAAGTATAGGATAAGAATTGTTGTTTGAGGCACCTTAGTCCTTCCTGATTACTATTGTCTTTATGTTTTCCTCTACTAGAACATTCTAAGGAATTCTCAATTTCTCCTTTGACCCCCTATGCTTGTTTGCATCATCAATGGATTAATATGCCAGTTTACAAATATGTTTCATGGCAAGCCCTACTTATTTGATGCTATCTAAACTCTGTGTTGAAATCTCTCTTTGAGGTATTACTTGTTAGGTTAAGCCAAGGAGCTCTTGTTTCAATATTGGCCTTTGTCCATGCCTATTATTTTGCCTCAAAATTCTTTATAGCTTAATTGATGATGTTTAGGAGTTTCCTCTTCATTGATTAAAGCTATTTGTCATCTTATATGTTTTCTAAAGTTTGAAGGTGAAGTCACTAGAAGTTAATTGAGTTTCTCGCCTTCTATATTTCATTGGAATGTTTGTCTTGAATGATTATTGGCTTAAGTTGAATCAAAGGGTTATTTTTTTTCCCTGTATATTGATTGATTCATAATGTTAATGGTGTTTTAGATCTTCTTGTTTATGGGTACATGACAAATGATTCTTAGCTGCCCTTTCCCCTACCTTATTTCCCCAACTTAATGTCTATTTCACTTCACACATAACCTTAAAGATCCATTGACCACACTAGATTTGCCCTGTGATGTACCCCAACTCATTATTGAGATATCAATGACTTTCATAGACTCCGTAGCCCAATGATTTGATGACCTCTCACTCCACCTATCCTACTTGATCATCTTACCCAACCAAACAAACAACAAACCCTACACTTAACAACTAACCTAAAATCAACCATCTAAAGCAAACAAGTTCACATCCTTTGCATACAATAAAGAGAGCCCTCTTTGAGTCCAGGAAGGCTAGGTCTTAAGACTCCAAAGACTCGTCTGATTTAACCCTGTGCATTTGGCCTACCAATCTGCTAAATCACGGGACACTAAAAAAACATAAGAAAGATATAATTATTGGAAACAGAGGTGTTACAAATGGTATTAGAGCCCAAGTTTAAACACTGGGTAAAAATGTGTGCTCAACACCAGAAAGATTACGTTTCTGTAAATTTTATTTAATTTAATTTTGGCTAATGTTTACTTTCGTGTATAGTGAAATAGTGTTAAGATATACAGCTGTGAACCATGACTTAATGGGACGAGCTATATGTGGATCTGGGTGGTGGAGAAAACATGTCAATTCCAAATGCTCCATTGATGGCTATCTTACATAAAATGCAAAGAGAAATGGCGTAGCTAAAAAGCCACAATGAAAGGCTATCTTTAGATGGTGAAGAGAAAGACATGTTAATAAGATAATTGACTTCTCGGAATAGTCAAAAATTGAAGATTCCAGAAGGAAGAGAAAGGGAAGAATAAATCTCTCAGAAGATTCTAAGGAAGATGATGCCTCTAGATAGCAGTCTTGGAGGAATAAGGAATTGCAGGGGGAATTCCAGAAAATCAAACCTCTCTCCTATGATGGAGAGAAGGAGGAAGATGTTGAAGCGTGGCTTCTGAATATGATAAAGTAGTTTCAGGTTTACGAATATGAAAGTAGCTTGAGAGGTAGGCTGGCTATCTATCAGCTGCAAGGTAAGGCTACCTTGTGGTGGGAAGAAACAAAGATGGTCCATGTGATTGATGAGAAAAATATTGCTTGGGAGGATTTCCAATTCAAGTTCAAAAATTGATACCTGAATGGACATTATTATGACGATAAAGCCAAGGAATTTCACAAACTCAGATTGGGAAAACTTACGATTGATGAGTTTGTCACCAAATTCACAAATCTATTACACTATGTACCCTATATAAGAGAAGAGAAAGCAAACGTACAACTTTTCTTAAATTGTCTACCTATTATATACAAGGAAAACATAGAGTTTGATAACCCCAAGACCATGGATGAGGTGGTGTGCAAAGCAAGATTATGTTACCAGCAATTCAAGGGAAAAAATGAATAAGCAAAGAATTGGAAACTCAAAGAGAAGGATGACTCCAACAGAAAGAAAACAAAACCATGATATCTGAAGAACTTTGGGAGAAACCATCAAAGAAAGAAGTTCAGCAAAATGAGAGAAAATCAAACTGCTCAATCACAAACAGGGTTCAAACAGATGAATGGAAACAATAAAAGAGAGGGAGCTGTTAAAATGAGAGAGCCTTTAAAGTGTTGGTGTTGTGGAGAACCTCATTTATAGAGGGACTATCCACACAGAAATATCCAGACCATACAAGTATTAAGAGAAGAAACAACTGTTAATGATGTGGCAATAAAGATCTCCAAAATCAGTGCTTCTCTGGAAGATCATCAAGCAGAACACCGGTCTAATATGGTTGAAGTAGAAGGTATGATTGTTGACCAACATATTTCTATTTTAATAGATCTAGGTGCATCTTTAAGTTATATCAATCCTCAAATGGTAGAAAAATGTAGCTTAAAGTCAAAAAAATTTCAACAGTCATGGTTAGTATAGTTGGCCATAGGTACAAAAAGAAAAGTGACTCATAAGTTACCTCAAATAGCCATAAACCTGAATGGATACCAAACTGAATTAAATCTAAATATTTTGCCTTTAGGGTCTTATGATGTACTGGTAGGGATGGACTGGTTAGAGAAGAAGAAATCCATGTTAAGTTACTTACACAAGACAATACGTTGCATAAAGAGTGAGGGAAAACCTGTTATAGTAAAAGGAAAACCCAAGCCCATCTCTGTGAGACAAATTTCAGCACTTCAATTGAAAATAATTGATAGAAAGGGTTACCAAGTGTACTCTGTTCATGTAGAGGAATTGGGAAAGAAAGTACAGAAAAATCCTTTCAAAACATTACCTGTTATCAGAGAATTCCAAGGTGTGTTTCCGGATGAAATTCCTCATCTTCCCCCTAGGAGAGAGATTTATTTCTCAAATGACTTAGTGTCGAGAGAAACTCCAGTTTCTAGAGCACCATATAGAATTAGTACTCCAAAATTGATGGAGTTGAAAATGCAACTACAAGAGTTGCTAGAAATAGGTTACATTAGACTGAGTGTGTCCCCATGGGGAGCACCAGCGTTTTTTATGAAAAATAAATATGACACTTTTAGAATGTGTATTGACTATCATCAATTAAACAAGCTGACAATCAAAAACATATATCTTTTACCTAGGATAGATGACCTCTTTGACCAAGTTAGAGGGGAAACAGTTTTTTCAAAAATTGATCTAAGGACAGGCTACCATCAGTTAAGAATTAAGGATGAAGATATAAGCAAAACTGATTTTAGAACCATGTATGGACATTGTGTATTTGTGGTCCTACCATTTGGGTTGACTAACGCCCCTACTAATTTTATGTGCTTGATGAATAGTGTCTTAAATAAATACTTGGATAAGTTCATATTAGTATTCATTGATGACATTCTGATTTAATCTAAGAATGAAGTTGAGCATAAGGAACACTTTAGAATGGTTTTACAAACACTTAGGGAAAACAAATTGTATGCTAAGTTTAGCAAATGTGAATTTTTCAAAGATAAAATTCAATATTTGGGTCATATAATTTTAGAAAAGGGGTTGGAAGTAGACCCAGAAAAGTTAAAAGAAAGAAAGGAATGGAAGTGGGAGATTGTTTCCATGGATTTTATTACTGGTTTACAAGGGACCAAATACCAACATGACTCTATCATGGTTTCAGTTGATAATTTGACTAAAGCTACTCACTTTATACCTGTATAGTCTACCTTTGGTACCTCCCAAGTAGAAAATGTATTTATGAAGGAGATTGTAAAATTACACGGTGTCCCTAAAATCATCATTACGGATAGACATGAAAAGTTCATTGCAGCATTTTGGAGGAGTTTGTTTGGAGGCATGGGTACCAAATTCAATTTTAGTACTTCCTACCATCCCCAAAATGATGGTAAAACTAAGAGAATAAACCAGATTTTAGAGGATATGTTAAGGATGTACGTCATGGATAGGCCAACAAAATGGGAAGACTATTTACACTTAGCAGAGTTTTCCTACAACAATAGCTACCAAGCTTCCATAAAGATGAGCCCTTTTGAAGCAGTTTATGGAAGCAAGTGCCATACCCCTCTAAGTTAGAGTCGGCCTGAAGATAAACTAATATTTGGACCAGAGGCCTTACAAGGAATGGAAAAAGTTGTGAAAACAATTCAGCAAAACATAAAAACAACACAAGGCAGGCAAAAAATTTATGTAGACGAAAATATAATTCATATATAATTCAGTATGGGTGATCATGTGTATCTAAGGATTAAGCCTAAGAAAGGTACTTTTCACACTAGAAGTTGTGCAAAACTAGCTCCACGATACTGTGGACCTTTTGAAGTGATAGAAAGAGTTGGACCAGTTGCATATAAATTGGCTTTACCCATTCACATTAAGGTTCATGACATATTTCATGTTTCTTTATTAAAAAAAATATGTGCATAATCCTACTCATGTTATTGATTGGAATGTGATACAGGTGGAACCAGAAGGGGAATTTCTACTACAGCCACTCCAAATCTTGTTGCAGGAAGAAATTGAACTCCGGAATAGGATAGTGGCTAGGGTGAAAGTGTACTGGAGGCATTTTTCACCCAAAGAGGCTACTTTGGAGCGAGAGACTGACATGATGGAAAAATATCCATCACTTTTTAAATAATGATTTTTTTATTATTTTGTTAACAACGAGGACGGTGTTTGTTTTTAGAGGGGGAATATGTAATATCTCGAGTTTGCTATGTTTTTATTTGGCATTTGAACAAGTCCAAAAGGGTACACTAGACCACAATGGAGAAAATTTATGTGGATTTATTTTATTATTTTAAATTAATAAAATAAAATGGAAAATTATGTGGAATGACTAGTTTGAGATTTGAGATCTAAAAACCAAATCCATGAGGATGGATAAGGTTGTAAGACTTTCCCAAAACTTCCAAAAATCCTGGGAAGGAATAAAGTAAGATATTAAAATTATATTTGGAGATAAATATATAATTTCCATAATAAAGAGAAAATTATTGGGAAGAGGTGGAATAAAGATGGAAAAGTGGAAAAGCTAGCTTTAAAAGTACCTTTGTGGAATAAACTGAGGGAAAGCCTAGGCAAACAGGAGAACAGCATCTTGAATTAACTCGGCGTAGTTAAGGGAAACAGGCTGGGAAATAAAAGATTAAATAAGCTGCTTCAGGATAGACAAAGTGTTGTCTATCACTGGAGCAAAGGATCTCTGCTCAGGGGTGAGTTACAGAGAGAGAATTCTACGGTTCGGAGGCAACTAGTCAAACCTAAGTGGTATGCACATTCAATTGGAAATGTTTTTTTCTTCTCAAAATTTTAATGTTGTGATGTATTATGAATAGTCATAAAATATTTATGTTAAAGTGAGTTGTTAAGTTAAATTCCATGTTTAGATATCTGAGAATTTATGAGTTATAGTGATAGGGGAAGGACCTATACATTTAACAGATTTCACTATAGTAAAATTAGTGAAATATATATAGTTGTATAGACACATTCTGTAGAGGACCAAATCCATAATGTCTCAACCTAGTGATGGGTTTTGATCTGAGGTTAGGTACCTCACAGAGAACTGACATCTCTTTATGCTAGTTAGGTTAGAATTCTACTATGAAATTGTTATAGCCCATTGAGAAATAAACTTAGACATAGAAGTTAAGATACATATATGTCATACATTGTTAATTATAACTGTAGATATGTTATATCATATGTTTGCACATTTATGTATTAACTATAAAGAAAAAACTCTGACCTGAAACTAACTAGATAGGCATATTTCTGAAATGTACATTTATACTAAAATAAAAAAATTTAAAGTAGTTAAAAAGGAGAGGAAACACTCATATTTTAAGTGTACATAAATGAATTTGCATAACACACTATAATGAATTTGGTTGCTATAATGTTTACAAATTAAATAACTTCTTATTTCAGAAATATTAAATAAGAGTGTACAGAGTTACAAATTTTAGTGCAGGCTGAGAATGGTACTGTATTTAAGATAAGTCCGATAAAGCCAAAATTAACATAGTAATGGTAAATCACTATTAGGTAAGTCTTGTAGCTCAGTTCATTTAGGACACAAATACTATTATTTGAATATTTCAGTTCAGGAGTAATATAGTGACATAGTTTCGATTATGTTAAATACCTAAATATACATTACACTAAGATAAATGCTACGAACTGTCATAGTTCTATGCAAAGTTTTTATATAATTATAAAATTATTTACCTAGAACTACTGCGATTCGATGCATAAACGAAACAGATTCTAGTTCATACAAATATCTAAAAATAAAAGTAACTTTCTCCAAGAATACATTTAAGTCTTAAAATGGGAAGAAGAATTCCCAATTTAGAAATTGAATACTTATATGTTTTCAGTCCATGGGTACAAACCCATAAATGTTGTGGGCATTAGTAAAAGTTTCAAGAAGGTAGTTTAAAAAAAATGACATAGAGAACACTTTGTTCTTTGTAAGAATCCAGAAAACCTATGTGAAAGGCTGATGCATGTTTCTCAATAGTAGAAAAAAAAACATCGCAAGGAGCTAAAGAAACCTATAAAATTCAAAGTTTCTTATTAAGAACCAGCAACGAGAAAGAGGAAGACTGACCTTGTTCAACCAAGGAATAGGGCAATGAAGCTATACCTACAAGAAAATATGAAGGTGAGTTGTGTGGATTGTAGGATTGAAATAAGTCATATGAATCAAACCGGAAACTTTAAAGTACGAGAAAGCTAAGATTAAATTACCTTAGTAAGCTACAACTAGAAGATATATCTGTATAAGAAATGGAAACCGAGTTAAAAACATAAATGACAATTAGACAAAAAAAAAACCAAACAATTTTTGATGAAATTATTGTTACAAAGTCTGGAATTAATTACTAAACTATCATTTATACACGAAGTTAACGATTAGCATTGGAATGAAATATCATTACCATAAGAAATAGAATACGGAGGCACTGTTAATAACACAACACTATTGAATAGAAGTATGGTTTTAATTCCATTCGGGTCTTATTAAAGATATCTATCCCTAGGATAATTAATGAAACAATATCCATGGGAATGCTGGAGGTATCACCATATTAGGCCTACGTTTGTGAAAAAACAGTCCAAAAGTAAGTGGGTACACAAGATGTAAATACCACATACCCAGAACTAGAGAAAACTATGAACAATGAATATTAACTCAATATACATATATTTTTAACTTAACAATTTCTATGTAAATGAATTTTATCATTTCTGCACGGAGTTGGAGATAGGTTCTCACTGTACCTTGAAATGAGAAGAGTTTACAAGGGAGGAAACCTTGCTTTGTAAATACAACTCTGTAATCCATATAATTGTAAATTAGTTCATTTATTTTACCTTTCCTTCTATCATTGCTTCCATAAATGTGAACCACACACCTATAAAATAACATTGATGCTTGAATGGTGGAAATTATTTCATTTAGCAAGTAGCTAGATCCAAATTTGACATGGGAATCTACATACTATACTTTATATTATGGGAAAATCATGTTGACATTGGATTAAAATGACAAAATCTGATAGTCCATCTATAGACCTAACCCTAAGCTGTCGTTGAGTATATGTAGAGTAAAACTCTTTGAATGTGTCCATACATTTAATCATCTCTGAAGGAAAACTAGGTTTAGAAGATTTGAAAGGTGGCCAAAATGTGAAATTAAATACTCTAACATCCAACTTTATTATAGGATGGATATTTGGATTATTAGTCAGATATGCCTTGAAGCTATCTTGGTTCACCCCTGCCTGTAACATATCTTTAACCATACTCTCCATCTTTGATGTCAATTGATTACCAAATTGCTGCTTCAATTTTGAATACATACTTAGCTCATGAACATTTTATGTACTTTTACCATACAGTAGTCAACCAACTTCCAAGTACATGGCATACTGTAACAAAAGAAAAAAGACATGGATGAGTTAAACAAGCATGGTTGCTAAGTCCTTAGTGAGATCCTTTTAATGAATTTTGTACCATAAGAACGATCTATATTTTCATATTGAGGCATTTAAAAGTTCTCTTATATTTTAAATCTAAGACAAACTCTGAAAGGATTGGATTCTATTGATATGGATTCAATTATTATTTGAAGTTGATACACTTTATTTAATTGGATATCCTACAAGAAATGAATATTTTCAAAGTGAAATTTTTTCTTGAATATTCTAAAAAAGAGATTAGCTAATCAAGACCTAGTGAACCTAAATCTCAACCCTGAGTATGGAAATTGCACACCATCTCCTTGGCTAGAAAATAGATAAGCTCATAAGGCTATGCTTGGCATAGATTTATTTTAGTTCCCTCACTCTCATATCAGGTTTAATAGCATCTTTCAATTCAATTTGTCTCAGTGTTAGCTAGCTATCATGGAGTAAGTTTAGATCTGAATCATAATCAATTTGTTCTTGAAAATAGCTAAGCCAATAAGGCCCTACTTGGCCTATATTTATTTCTCTTCCCTCACTGTCATATCAAGATTAATAGCATCTTCCAATTCAACTTGTCTTAAGTGTTCAATGAATTAGCTGTGAGATCGGCCTAGATTTATTTGTCTTCCCTCACTGTTATATCAAGTTTAATAGCATCTTCCAATTCAACTTGTCTCAAGTGTTCAATGAATTAACTATGAGATCTATAGTGTAAGTCAAAATATCAACTATTTTGTGCACAAGTGCTTAGCATAGAAAGTGAACTAGGATAAGGACATGCTTGGCCTATATTTATTTGTGCTCCTCAATATCATATCAGGTTTAATAGCATCTTTCAATTAAATTTGTCTCAAGTTTTCAATGAATTATCTATGATATATAGTTTAATTTTATATCATAATCAAACTCAATTTATTTCCATCTCTCACTGTCATATAATATCAGGTTTAATGCAATATCCCAGAAGGGAATTTTCAGCAGATCATGCCAGAAAAACGAATTATTCAGTTAATATGGCTTCATATATCATATAATATGTCTATAATATTTCATCAACCAAAATAAATAGCAGCAGCAACCTTTACTCAGCTTTTAAGGGCAAAAAGGTGGGGAAAAGTGAGGATTTTGGCCCTAAAATGCGTTAATAAGGAAATCTGCGTAAAATTACGGGTCAAGGTTTTTTAGTATGTTAGAATAGGTCAATAGGTACTTCCATGTCGAATTTTAGAACAAAAAAAGGCGTTTTGATATGTTAAACAGTTCCTCCTTCCCGACTAGTCAAGAAAAACCCTGATTCCCCAAGACTTTGAGTATGCATAAATTTTTTGAAGCAAGGGCAGCTTATTTTCTGAAGGAATATGATGTATAACACTATAAATAATTATAGAATTATTTTTAGAACAAGGCATAGGCTTTCAACAAGGTTAAACAACAGTTTTATATAGAAAACCCCTCAAGATAGAGGTGCCGCAAGACAAAGATTGATCCAGAAACCCTTCAGCATTTTCTCCAGGAGGCTGAAGCTTATATTTATTATATTAAAGATCTGAAACTGATAAATACATGAAAACAGAGATCTATAATGAGACAAAATGCCCAAAGGGATCTTTATTACTTTCCCCTTGGGGATTTCAGCAATACATGAAAATGTCGGAGCAGATCTGAGTTTTACTACAGCACATCTGAAGAATGATTCAGAATTTCTGAAGAAAACTTTAGTATCAGATCATAAATATACTTGGATTGGTTGGCCAATCCAAGGATCACCCTCAATAAGAGATCTAACTCCAAAATGATGCCAAAACCCTTGGAACGCTGCTCCCTCAGCAATAACGCAGATCTGGGGAAAGAATTGCATAGTATACCATGAAGAACATATAGGCCTGATGCCAAAATCTGATAATAAGCTCCAATATATCCCAATCTGACCCTCCAAAGGAAAGAGAGGCTCTCCCTCTGAAAAACAAGAGAAGTAGGTGGTGTCGTAAAGTCACCACGACAACACCCTACAACACAGTATTACGCCGCTACAGCAATAACACTGTCCTGGAGGATGATGCTAAGAAAATAACCTTGCCTGAGCAGGCACTCAAAGTCCCCCGAGGCTAATGGTGAGATCTCCGCACGGAGACACTCGGTGCACTAAACAGTGCATCAGACGGGCTAAACAGCCAGCGTGCCAAAGAAAGACAAATGTCTCACTCAATAATCAATAATCCAAGAATCCAAGCATGCCCAAATGAGCAGGCTCCTCTATCTTTTATAGTGTTGGTTTCCCTCCAAAACCAAATGTAGCCTCTCTCTCTCCTCCACATCCTCATCCTTATCCACATTCTCATCCTTATCTGCGCAGAATCTTGGAGAAACTTCTAGAGTGTCCATAGTCCCCCTCCTCCACGTGGTGTTGGGTCCCCCCTTGACTCCCACTTAAGTCACAACGTTGTGCTACTAGGTGGATGTCTTATTTCATTTAAGTGAGTTTAGACCCTCTTTACTCACTTTTTATTTACTTACAAACTATAGGTGGAAAAATAAACAAAATAGAATATTCCAATTTGCTGTCGCAAATTAGGAATATTAAAGCCCCCCCCGACAAAATGTTGCTTTCCCTCAAGCAACTTCTTGAGCAAGTCTCCTCCTAGCGGATGCTCTCCATCAATGCTGCAAAATATGCTTGGGTCCTAGATGAGCCACTGAATCTCCCCTGTACTCTGCATCATCCTAATATGAAGGGATCTCTCGATACCCGGGATCAGGCGGTCTACTCATCGCACCACGACCAACAAAATCCCCTCCGGATCCCCACGCCATTGCACCACACGGCAAGTAAACTAAGCCCAGGTCCCATGGGCACCCGTAGCCCATGCTGTGCCTCTATGCTGGTGATGAAGACCATGACTGCTGCTGCTCTGCATCTATGAATGTGTAAGTTGTCCCATCGACTGTGTACCAGCTCATCATCTCTCTCCACTCAAGGCATGAAGTGAGGAACATCCCTCTCATGTGGATCCTCCATCCCCAAGCAATCATCCAAACAAAATGAGCCACCTCCCGACAAGGCAACTCCTGAAAATCTCCTTCCACCTCAAGCTCCGGTAATGAAGGTGGGCTGAAAATCTGATCTTAGCTAGCATCATATCTTACCCCATGTTGTCCTTCTCTCCACTCATGACAAGTGTAGAGTGTATGTTGATCTTGGGCTGCAAAATCATTGCCCTCCAATGGCAAAGTGAAGAACAATCCTCCAAAGAAGGTTCCTCTAACAATGAAGAACAGGCTGGCCCAAAACAATTCCTCCATGAAGAATAGGACATGTGCATCATGGATCATCCTAATGAGATGTTTTCTGAAGGTGTTACATGAGGATACATAATGCAAACAATCTCTCACAAGGATACAACGTAGTCTCATCCACTGCAACTTCAGAAAATTACATGGCAAGCAATGTACAAGATTCATCACATCTACTAATGGATAGTAAATGGCTGAATATGACAAAAATATAAAATCAAACACTTTCCCATGGCTTTACAATGGATGAATATCAATCTCATGGCCCACCTCAAAAGAGAACACATATGTATTAGTGGTGGCCATGCCTCCTCCCATGCTCCCATTAGAACATGTAGTGCAGAGAATGTGAGAATTCTTCCCACTCAAAGACACATCCAACTCATGTGTCTCCCTCATAATCAAGCCTCCTATACAAATCTGATCTATATCATCAAATGGAGACATGATCAGCAGCATAATGAAGGAAACACTGAAGGTTAAATGTGAAGAAAAGAGGTACCAACAGCTTCCCCAACAAGTACAGCGCAGTTCTACAAGTTGCTGCTTGATAAGAGTAAAAGGAAAAATGTTTATGTTAAACATGCATGTCTTCATATAATACATGATATAGTGCTGCAAATGAACATACATGAGGTGATAAAACATTTTCCCAAAGCCACAAAAGAGATGGTTGCCTCCATCATGTAGATTGGCCCAATAAAACTCATGGAGCAATATGACAAGCTTGCTCCCTTGTGAAGCAATGCACTGCATAGGAATGGAAAGAGTGTGCAAGACAAACTCCTCACCATATGCTATAAGTAAGATGGTACATGGATCCATAAATGAGTCCTCCATAGTGTTTTGGCATGCTATGAAGAAAAATGAACCATGTGCTACAAGAAGATAATCCTCCTTATGCTTGGAAATCCAAGTTAAGAAGAATATGCCATAGTGATAAATGTCTATATGATCATTACCTCCTCTAAGTGCAACAAATATGAAGTGATCCTGGGACCTATGGGTTATAGATCCACCATATCTTTGCTGCGCACACTTCATCCATAATGTTCTGCTCCAAGGTGACAACGCTGTGAGCTCATGCAAATAAGCTCCTGTCAATACAAGACTCTGTTCTTTGACATGCTCCTTGTCAAAGACTCCTCTAATACTGCTGCAACAAATGTGGAATACTCCCCAAGATGGAAGTGCTTCCCCATCATCATCAAAGATCAAGGAGATAGTGCCATCTCCTCCTCCTGCAACATTATACAAAGTGTGAGAGCAAATCTGCCCTTGCTCTCCCAAGTAAAGAAACAAGAAAATGTGTTGCCTCCCCATACCTCCATCATACCAATCATGTAATGAAGACACAATGAATGATATGAGTATCATATCAACACCATGCATCCATACTCTATGCTTCTCAATGATGCAAGTATCCAACCATCTTTCCTCCATCCTCAGACTCTTAGGAAGAGTGTTTGCCAAGAGATGGCCAAACTCTTTTAAGAGTAACCAGCACAGCCAAGCCTCTTGCTGCCTGGTATCATAGATTTGCAGGTAGCCTCCTAGCTCCTTGCTCATCAACCACATCCACTCAATCACTTGTGGATGCCTCCTTCTGCTCCTCATCCTGATACCCCTCCAATGAGGGTTACCATCCTCCAAAATCAAATTTCTGAATTTGCACTTCATAGGGTTTGAAATGTAAACTTCTCAAGGATCAATGAGACCCTATCAAGAATCAAATAGGTGGTAGGAAAAAACCCCCCATCATGATGTGTATGGCTCAAGGGATGTCCAACACAAGCATGAGAGATGTTATCCATCCGAAGATGTCCTCCATATTTTATCTGCTCTTGCGAGAAGGGAACCAAATCATTGTGTTCCATAGTGTGTTGAAGTGCATCTATAGTGAGATCTCTCCTTGAGACCTCCCCTTCATCCATGTTACAAATCACAGTGCAACCAGTATGCTCTATAGTAGCAATGAGATTTGACCCTTGGTCTACAAGAGTCCCGCCCTCAAAAGTGTTGGTTGGCCCAACTGTCGATGCATGTGGCTGCTCATCCATGAGTGGGATAGCATTTTCACAAGCCTCCTCAAGAGGTGATGTGATCTCTTCTTCTTGATTAGATTTGGAAGTGCATGGTACTTCCTCTTCTTTTTCTTCAACCTTCTTGACCTCCTTAATAATGGATGCATCTTTTCTGGATCTGAAAAAGAAATAACTATCATTTTTCACTGTTCTGGTCCTGTTGGGCTTAGACTCAAAGGGAATATTGGATCCCTCATGCATGGGAAGATTTTATCTCCCAGTAGTATGCTGCAAATCTGAACTCTGTATGCTAGAAAATCCATCCTCTCTGAGCTGACAGTAATCTTTGAAGGGAAAAATTTCTTTGAATTCTTCCCTCATGGACTTCCATTCTTAGAAATAATCTCCAAAGGTCACATGACCATGCTGTTGTGAGATCCTCATATTTTCCATAAATAGCTAGCTCCACAGGCTGAGCCGGAACTATGCTCTGATACCACTGTAATATCCCAGAAGGGAATTTTCAGCAGATCATGCCAGAAAAACGCATTATTTAGTTAAGATGGCTTAAGCTATCATATAATATGTCTTTAAATGTTCATCAACCAAAATAAATATCAGCAGAAACCTTTACTCAGCTTTTAAGGGCAAAAAATTGGGGAAAAGTGAAGATTTTGGCCCTGAAATGCGTGAATAACGAAATATGCGTACAATGATGGGTCACGGTTCTGTAATATGTTATAATAGGTCAATATGGACTTCCATGTCGAATTTCAGCTCAAACAAAGGCATTTTGATATGTTAAACAGTTCCTCCTTCCCGACTAGTCAAGAAAAACCCTGATTTCCCAAGACTTTGAGTATGCAGAAATTTTCTGAAGCAAGGGAAGCGTATATTATGAATTAATATGATGTATAACACTATAAATAATTATAGAGTGAGTTTTAGAACAAGGAATAGGCTTTCAGCAAGGTTAAACAACAGTTTTATATAGAAAACCCCTCAAGATAGAGGTGCCGCAAGACAAAGATTGATCCAGAAACCCTTCAGCGTTTTCTCCAGGAGGCTGAAGCTTATATTTATTATATTAAAGATCTGAAACTGATAAATACATGAAAAAATAGATCTATAATAAGACAAAATGCCCAAAGGGCTCTTTATTACTTTCCCCTTGGAGATTTCAGCAATACATGAAAATGCCGGAGCAGATCTGAGTTTTACTGCAGCACATCTGAAGAATGATTCAGAATTTCTGAAGAAAAATTTAGTATCATATCAGAAATATACTTGGATTGGTTGGCCAATCCAAGGATCACCCTCAATCAGAGATCTAACTCCAAAATGATGCCAAAACCCTTGGAACGTTGCTCCCTCAGCAATAACGCAGATCTGGGGAAAGAACTGTGCAGTATACCATGAAGAACATATAGGCCTGATTCCAAAATCTGATAATAAGCTCCAATATCTCCCAATCTGACCCTCCAAAGGAATGAGAGACTCTCCCTCTGGAAAACAAGAGAAGGAGGTGGTGTCGTAAAGTCACCACGGCAACACCCTACAACACAATATTACGCCGCTGCAGCAATAATATTGTCCTGGAGGATGATGCTAAGAAAATAACCTTGCCTGAGCAGGCACTCGAAGTCCCCCGAGGCTAAGGGTGACATCTCCGCACGGAGACACTCGGTGCACTAAATAGTGCAGCAGACGGGCTAAACAGCCAGCGTGCCAAAGAAAGACAAATTTCTCACTCAATAATCAATAATCCAAGAATCCAAGCATGCCCAAATGAGTAGGCTCCTCCATATTTTGTAGTGTTGTTTTCCCTCCAAAACCAAATGTCGCCTCTCTCTCTCCTCCACATCCTCATCCTTATCTGCGCAGAAGCTTGGAGAAACTTCTAGAGTGTCCATAGTCCCCCTCCTCCATGTGGTGTTGGGTCCCCCCTTGACTCCCACTTAAGTCACAATGTTGTGCTACTAGGTGGATGTCTTATTTCATTTAAGTGAGTTTATACCCTCTTTACTCACTTTTTATTTACTTACAAACTATAGGTGGAAAAATAAACAAAATAGAATATTCCAATTTGCTGTCGCAAATTAGGAATATTACATTTAATAGCATCTTTCAATTCAATTTTTGATGAGTACTTGTGCTATTTGAAAGAGTACTAGGCATATTTCTACATTGGTATTTCAACTGATTGGTGATCAAACCGGATGTTAAAAAATTTATACAACCATTCAGTATGAACAAGACTTGGGTGTCAGTGTGTCGTAATTCTACATCACTAGCAGGAGTAGTTTGGAATTCTCACATTCTATTCATAGAATGTTGAATTTAAATATTTGTATGCCTTGAAATACTCACAGATTATTATAATAATAATGAACTCAAACACCTATGACAGTTTGGAATTCTCACATTCTATTCACAGAATGTTGTATTTAAATATTTTTATGCCTTGCAATACTAACAAATTATTAGAACAATACTGAACTCAAACATATGTCACAGTACTGAGCATATTTTTGCATTGGTATTTCAAGTGATTGGTGATCAGAGCCGGATGTTAACGAATTTATTTATACAACCATTCGATATGAACAAGACTTGTGTGTTAGTGTATGTTGTAATTCTACATCACTGCCAGTGGTAGTTTGGAATTTTCACATTCTAATCACAGAAAGCTGAATTTAAATATTTTTATGCCTTGCAATACTCACAGATTATTAGAATAATACTAAATTCAAACATCCGTGACTGTGTTGAGATTCTTGGATTACATTAATACTGAATCCAAATTGCTACTAGTATTTTGTGGTTCTTGAATTACATTTATAGTATTCCTCTTTTATGCAATATCATGAGCACCGAAGCAAGAGGTGGTCCATGTTGCTTCTTCCCAGAGTCCATTAATATAATATAAATGGCCTAGTTTAAGAAGGAAACTGAAATAAATAAATAATAATCCTTTTAGGCCCAATACAGCAGGCGCAATGTTTTTTGTCAAATAATCTTTAAAAAGTGACATAGTGCGATATGGCCCCTTTCTTTCTTTTTCATAAGTGGAAAGCTCATTGAGGCATTACCCACTCTTACATAAGCAACAAAAAGAATTAATTCTAAACAAAACCGAACAAAATTTTCTTTTCTTCTGCATATTTTTATATAGTTCATATGTTAGATTAGGACTCTTTCACATTACATTATGAGATAGCTTTACTGCATGTTATTATATATATTAAATGTATAAATTAGGATTATTTTACGTTACTCTGAGATGCCTTAAGACCTACAAATTTCCATCTGAAATTTATCCTCCATTAAGACCTACAAAAATAATGTAAAAAAGCTAGCTTGCAAATTCAATCAGAAGGCGACGCTGGGACTAATTTGGCAAGCTTTCACTGGATGCAAATCCAATGGTCACATCCAATGGTGACCAGAGCTTGAACAAGGTGAACACTATGCCCATGCAGGGTTAAAGTAGCTTTTATCTTAACTAATTCAACTCCTTAGCCTTTGGCAGAATATTGCAGATGGAGGATTTTTTAAAGGTGTTGTATAAGTCCATAATGTAATCAGAACTTGACAGAAAATTAGTTGTAGTCTTAAGAAAACCCACAGAAGAATTTAGAAATTTCTGTAAGATTATGAAAATTTTCGGCAAAGATTTTTGAACATCTAGTTACAGTAGTTAAACTTTAGTATTTTTGGTTCCCTAAGGGTCCTTTAGTATTTTTGGTACCCTAAGGGTTTTTGATGGTGCTGAATCCATTTCCATGATAAAAAATGCAATTCAAACACTTCAAATACCTACTTTTTGATTTCTTTTACCAGACTCTGGAAAAAAAACTGCCATCTGGACTATTTTGTTGTGTCGGTAGACACGTCCTAAAAATTAGGTTTAACAATGCATAATTTAATCAGATATAGACTAGTAACTAGGCTTGGCAGAAACCTTAGTTTAAAACTAGTGTATAGTTAGAATGTCCCAGCAAATACATGGGAAATAAATAGTCCATACTTGTGTGCCTCTCTTTGCCATGTACTTGGAAATATCACCATAGAAATGACCTTTAACAATAACAACACTCTCTGGCCAAGTGTGTTTCTCAAGGATACAAATCCTATAGGCACTGAAAATTCATTTTCCAGCACCTACAGGATTTGTATCATAAGTTAAAACTATTTATCATTATCCATGTCTTTCATCACAATGTTCTTTTTTATAGGGCTTTAAATGAAACATTTGTAGAAATATGTAACAAAAGAGTTGTAGGAAACACAAGTGAAGAATTCCGGGCCATGCTCTATGACATGGTACTTAAGAAGGGTGGTAGTAGTGAAAAACTAGGTTTTGATGAGATTGAGGGTATTCTAGAGAATGTTACTAAATTTCTCAAATATGTGAATGATAAAGATCTGTTTGGGGAATTATATAGAAGAAAGCTAGCTGGTCGACTACTTTATGGTAAAATTACAGATAATACTCATGATTTGAGCATGTTGTCAAAACTGAAGTAGCAATTTGGTAATCAATTGACATCAATGATGGAGAGTATGCTTAAAGATATGTTATAGGCAGAGGTGAACCAAGCTATTTGTTGCACTAAAAACTATCACTTTTACATTCTGCTAACTGTATGAGCTCATTGACACTCATACTTACCTCCTCTGCAAGTCTTACAACCTCTACTCCTCATGTCAAGCCTTAAAATAGGAGAAAAAAACCCTAAAAGCTCCAAAACCCTAGGAACGTAGGTAACATGAAGCCTGCTTGCGTTCCTAGCTTGGGTACGCATGTAATACACTGCTTACCTACGTTCCAGAACATATTTTCCCTTCTAATTCCTGCGTACCCTTCTCAAAATAAAAAAAGTGAGAAACAAAAGTTAAAAAGTTGATTTGAGGTCATTTCTAGAAGGTTCTAGATGAGAATTTTTTGGGGATGAGTACACTTTAATAAGGTGCATGTATCCCACACCTTAAGGAACTAATCCCTTGATGTGAGGAGCCTAATCCCTTGATGTGAGGAGCCTACCCCTTTGAAGGAGGATTCTATCCCTTCAAAGGTGGAACCCTAACCTCCTCATCTGCTCTATAAAAGGAGGCATTGGGTAGCCTCAAAGAGAGTTCAAGCTTTAGTGTGTGATTGAGTTGAAGTGTTGTTGAGATTTAGACTTTTTTCAGCTGAGATTTTGAGAGAAAATATCACATACCTCTATGTGCTCCTGGAGGAAGAGTGCAAGACTTATCAAATTAGAGGAGACTCCTGCTTCAGACCTTGGGAAGGCCTGTTCAACATCAAGGCTAAGGTTGTAAGGTTCTTCTGTTATTTTAAGATTAATACAATCAAGTTTTGTTTTTCTCAATAAATTGTCATTCGATTGTTTATTTCAATAAGCTGTTGTTTGATCATTTATTTCATATATTCATTTATAATTATTTGTTATACAGGTGCTATTTAATATTTGCTTGTTTGTGATTGCACGTCAACAAAAGACGACACTTTGTTGCGACAAAAGACAACACTTTGTTGCGACAAAAGATGACACTTTTTTGTGATGAAAGATGACACTTTCTTGCAATGAAAGAATTCTTATTGTGATGGAAGGATTATTGTTGCGACGAAAGAATTGTTGTTGCGACGAAACGATTATTGTTGCGACGGAAGAACTACTGATGCGACAGAATAACTATGGTTAAAAATAAGCATTTGGATCTAAGGTAGGATCGACACCTTCATAGGATTTACTTGTAAAATGAATAAATTTAGATAAAGACAAACTTAGTTGTTCATTTGTTTCTATATTGTCTTTTGACACTAGGGAGATCGATCTTGTCTGCAAGATCGATTTATCCGGCCAACAAATTGGTGACTCCGCTAGGGAAAAATTTTGATTTTCCTTTGTTTTTATTTGAGAAAATGATTTTTTCTTATTTTTAATTGATTTGTACAGGCTTGGGTAACTTAGATTTACTTTGCCTTGAAAAGTTTTGAAGTCCTTTTGCTTTTCTTGAAATTTTCTGGAGACCGCACATTGTTGCAGATCCTGTTAAAAGTCTTGAAAAACTTAGATTTCTTCTTTCAATTTAGTTTAAATTTGATTTAGTATTCTTAGTATCTACCCAAATCTGTATGTTTTATGTCCAAAATATCTTGTTTATGAGTTTCTTTCAACAAATTTTTCATCTCATCAATCTCCGTTAATTTAATTGGGTGTTTTGAGTCTCTTTTTTCAAAAATTCTTAATTCGATTTCCTTTGTTCATTACTTAGAGGTTTGTCTCAGTCTTTTCACAATTTTTCATCTTTTTTCTTTTGTTTTTTCTTTTGTTTATGGGGCTTAATTGTGTATGAGTGTTAATCGACTTTGAGTGTTTTTTATCTTTGGAACTCTCACCCGATTTTCTTGACTTGCACTTCATTGGTTCTTAGATTACATTAGAATCATCTTGTGTTTGAGAATTCTCTTGCATAGATCACATTTTCATAATTATAATTCTCATTTTCAAAATATGAGTGAATTGTGCACAGATTACAACTGCATATTTTACATTCTAAACAATCAATCGTAGATTTAGATTAGTTTTTTTTTATTTGAATTTAGATCTTTTTATGCTTGTTTTAAAAACACAAAAATAAAAAATTGTTTTGGAATTGATTTGCATTGGTTTTTCTTGATGAAATTAGTGCATTAGAGAATTTGTTATATTTTCTCTTAGTGATTAATTTTTTGCATTGTTGGAAGTGAATGGAAACTCTCTCCTTTCTTTAGTTAGGATTCATCAAATTAAAAGGATTACATTATCATATTCAATTGCATTCAATTTTGGGTCGGGTCATAACACCATTGGTTTCATATCCATTTACCCTTTTGAGTAATAACAGGCTAAATAACACAATTCTTAATTAAAATTCATCTAGTAATTTTTACTTTTTTAGGGCTCTTTGCACCAATCTAGCTCAGGATTAGTGCTTTGGAATAGGTTTTAGTTAACTTTCCAAAGGAACTAGAACAAACAAGTAGATAAATCTTGCGGTAGGAAATAAATCCAATTGTAATTGTTACAATTTGGGAAGCTTCTATTAAAGGATTTAATCACGAGATCATGTTCGAACCTTTGAGACAATCAATTATGTTTCATTGGGAAAGATAGAAGATCTGTGTGCATTACAAATGGAAAACCTTGAATTAACCATTGTCGAGGAGCGTGGGGTCACTTGTCGGTAAACCTCGGATTGACCATGTTGAGGAGCATTCAAGGGGATTGAGCTTTGTTATTCTACCCTTGTGTGTGGAATCGGATCGTAGACTATTCCCCCAGTTGTATTTGTTACTGTTGGTAACCTTAGTGTCCATAAGCTTAAGATTATTTCCTAAGGTGATGGTGAAGGAAAAATCTCACTGTACCTGGAGCAGACATCGACTAGACTCACTTGGACTCTCTGGAGGGTTCTCTTCACTCGAGATGGTTTTGTGAAGAAACTTGTGCCGGTATATTTCATTAAACTGGTTGTCAGGGTAACTGTTCCAACTACCATTTCTACATTAAAATTCCACAATGTTAGATTTCATCACCAACTAGTGTTTTTAGTGCGGGAATTTACTGTTTGTGTGTGGTTTGACTCCTAGATTTAATAACGCATGTTAATTTGTTTATTTTACTTTTAGAGACCATAGGTGTGAATTTTGAATTTTAATTGTCAGGTGTGAATTGTGAATTGTTAATTTTAGTTTTAAATTGTTAATAAAATTCACTAAAGTTGAATATAATGGCAACTGTTCCGGAATTTACCAACCAAGGAACCCCTCTTAATGAGAATCCTAGTACTTTTCCTTTCTTTGGAAATGTTGGTCCTCCTTATATGGCTACATTTTCATTACCTGGATTTACAATAGGTTTACCGATATGGTTATTTTCAACTTTGTTGGCCCCGAATACTCCAATTGTTCCACCTCAATCGGATGCTTCACCTCAATAGAGTTCACCATCTCAACATCACCAACCTTATGTTGAACCTTTAACTTCTTCGCCTAATATTTCTTCCTCTTCGCTTGGTAAAAGCCTTGACACTATTAAACAGGTGGCTAAGAAGAAGAAGAAAGGGAAGAAGAAGAAGAAGAAGAAGAAGAAGCAAGATAAGAAATAAGTCAACCAACCAACCATGGTTGTAAATGTTAGTAGTGTTGAGGAAACCTCCAACATGCATTGTAAACCCAAATACCCTTGCAGGCTTTGTAAGCGTGACTACTTCCTTATCAATTGTCTCGGTATTCCAAAGGTCTTGGAAGTATGGTCAGAAAAATATCATCAACCAGTGATATTCAGGTTCCTGGGAAAAAGGGTAAAGTTCGGTTTCCTTGTAAGTTATGCAAAGGGAGTCATCAAACTCACATTTTCCCTTACATGGATGAAGCCTCAAAATTATTGGAAAACCTTACTATTCCACAACAAGAATTTCCAATTGGTTACCATAAACTTTCTCCCAACCTACCGTCAGCTAACGAAGTGATTGATCTAATTTCAAGTACAGTCGATCCTACTCTTCCATTGGAGAGTGAAACTCATATCACTCAGGTTGATGATCGATTAGTTGATCAAGTGGTCAATTCAATTTCACATTCGGTCGATCCCATTCTCCCTATAGAGAGTGAATTTCATACCACTCAGGTTCTTCTTGTTACATCAAATTCTTCTACGTTAGGGGGAATTTCACCTGTTTCTACAGAACCCCCTCCAAGTGCTGAGGTCTTTTCCTTTGATTGGAATACACTGACAGAACCTCATCTTCCTTCTTCCATCCCTTTCCAAATCATTGTGAAGTTTGGTGATAGGGACATACACTGCACATAGGTAGATGAAGGTGCTTCTGTTAGTATTTTATCCTCAACTGGTTGGAAAGATTTGGGTTCCCCTCAGCTTGTGCCTATTACGCAGAATCTGACAACTTTTAACAGAACCATTAGTGAACCGTTAGGTATCCTTCCTAAGTTTTCTATTACTTTGGAAGGTAAAACTGTCTGTATTGATCTTATGGTAGTTTGAGGCCCCTTGGATTTCAATTTACTCCTTGGGCGAGACTATGCCTATGCAATGAAAGCTGTAGTGTTGACACTCTTTCGCGTGATGTCTTTCCCTCACAATGGGAATATTGTGACTGTGGACCAGCTTTTGTTCCCTAGTCTTGATTCGACTACCAATAATATAACATCCCTTAATGTTCCTTATAAGAAAGTGGTATCTATCCTGCCATGGGTTAATTATGTGGCGACTAGTCCCATGTTTTTAGTTACTGATCTAAGCGAGCCTCTCACTGTTTGCTCATCTTCCTTTGACTTAGATTCGGTAATTGATATGGAGAACTCTAGGGGATTATTTGAACGCGATGTTCTTATCCCTTTTGAGTTCCTTAACATGTTTTCCTTCCAGAGAACTATTCTTCCTTCTGATGAAGACCTCTTGGAAGCCATGATCAAGGTGTGTCCATTGACATGTGTTTCTTCCAGTTGGAAGCGATGATCAATGGTCTGAGGATAGTTCCTTTTACTATATCAACCTCGTTAAATAAAGAATCAATGAGTGTGAGGATAGTTCCTTTTACTGTGTCAACCTCGTTAGAAAATATATCAGTTGGTCGAGATCATAGTTCCTTTTCTTGTGTCAAGCTCGTTTAAAAAATGAAACAAGCTTCCATGAGGACAGTTATTTTCATGTATCAACCTCATTAAAAAACAAACCAGTAGGTAGATTGTAGAGAGTAGATTAATAGATTAAAAATAAGTAGTTTCTCAGGATGGTTCCTGTTACTCAGTCAACCTCATAAAAAATGAATCAGGTATGAGGAAAGTTCCTTTTACTGTGTCAACCTCGTTAAAAAATTAAACACGTTGCCATGAGCATACTTCTTTTCCTGTGTCAAGCTCATTAAAAAATGAAATAAATCCTCCCCTAATTGAGTCGAGTCTTTGACTAGATCTCGTAAATGTTAAGTCATATTTAGGTTAGTTATTTCAGTTTTTGCATAATTTTCTTACAGTTTTAGGTCAGGTCTTTCATATGATCTCGTAAATGAACCTTCATTCAGCCTGACTATTAATTCTGACAATATGTATGATTAATCAAGGATCTGGTTGAAAATCTGCTCATAAGTTCTAGATCAGACTGAAACACGATTTTCTCTTCCATGCCTGGAATTGGCGTCGACCACTACGGCCTTAATTTTTCACATTTTGGACTTGTAATGGATGGAGATGAATCAATTTAGTTCTTTAAGATAGTCAACTCAACAATCCAAAATTATTTTATATTTCATTCTCTCCTCAAGCCGTCCAGTTAGCTATTGTCTTTTCTCCCATAGAGGTTAAATCGACCACGGAAATGGCAATACTGTCTGTTTAGACTGCTCAGCTTTGAAAAAGTAGCCATGATACATTTAATCCATACTGAACTCTTAAAACTAGCTGATGAGTTGCCATAAAAATATGCAGAATATAAATGAAAAGATTGTCGAGTACTTGACTATTCGAACTCGTTAAAGTAAATGAATGACCATCCCTTCAGTATAAGTTTACCCCTTTTACAGACTGAAATGGACTATTTATGAAAAAGGTATACGTTGACTAATTACGGTCAATAGAGTTCTCTCCCACATTATTTTATCCTTTTTTGGGCTCAAGAGACTAAATTTACGAAAAAGTACACCCATGGATTTTTCTTAAGTTTTTTCTTCTGACTCCCTAAAATTGAAAAAACACTGAGTTTCTCCTATACTGGACTCATTAAAATTTAACAGCAAAGGAGCTGTTCAATTTTAAGCAGGAATGAACCACTCCTTCTTAGGGTTCGAATCTCAAACTAATATGGACTCATCCGAAGGATGACCTTATAAACAAGCAAATGTTATCCTCCTCAAGCTTGTCAAAAATAAAGAGGTACTTGCCAGAAATGGTGGGGGAAAAGAGAGAAAAATGAACCTCTTTGTTACATTTTCATTATTCGGAAAACCGTTAACCACTCTTGAGCAAGACACGTTTGTTCACTTGGGTTGGGAAATCCTTTGCCTAACAGTTAATCAAACCATTTTGAAAGTATTCAGCCGGTTTCTAGGTATTTTATTTGGGTCAATTGTCACCAATCCATCTGCAGTGTCGTTATGTGTTCAAGAGGACATTTCAAACAAACCATTCATCTGCAAAATATCTTTCATCCATTTTGACCATCCCTGAGTCAGTCCTTGCCAATATATTTCTTCAAAACTTGATCTATGGTTTCATGTTGTGGGCTTGCCTACGACGGATCACTTTATATCGACGATAGCTCATTATCTATGAATTTGATCTAGAAATTGTCAGTACCTTGAAATCTGCATGCCTCAATGGAAGGTTTCTTGCCTTCAATGACAGATTGCATCATTGACCTTCGATCGAATGATTCCATGACATGTTCAACTTCAACTCATTCATTCACATTTCATGGATTGTACTGAGTACTTTGAGGGCCATTGACATTACTGGTGGTTACTCTCACACTTGTTAACAATCCACATCATTGGCTACTAATCAAGTGGTCTCTAACATGTTCAACTTTGACACATTTATTCACATGGATAGAATCGTACTGGTTCGAGAAACGGAAATCAAGACCCTCGATCTAGTTTCTACCATCTAGGTTGCGAGGAATTTTTTTATTCATTTATACATTGGATTATTCATAAACAGATGGCTGAGTCCATACTGTGTCTACAGACGTCTATACTGTTGATGTATTGAAAATCATTCCTCTATCAGAAAAGTTTAAATCAATTTTCTAGTTGGTTTTGATCTGAGTATGGGAATGCCTACCTCAGCAATGATATGATTACATATATATATTTTTCATTTAATGTTTTTACAGGTTCTAACTGGGGTGTCCACAGGATGCTCCTTAAAATCATAAAGCACTTCACTCTTCATATATGACAGACTTCATTTTCATCTATTCCAGACTTCGCACTTTAGGGGGAAATCAGTTGCACTAAAAACTATCACTCTGACATTCTGATAACTGTATGAGCTCATTGACACTCATACTTACCTCCTCTACAAGTCTTACAACCTTTACTCCTCATGTCAAGCCTTAAACCAAGAGAAAAAACCCTAAAAGCTCCAAAACCCTAGGTACGCAGGTAACATGAAGCCTGCCTACATTCCTAGCTTGGGTACGTCGGTAATACACTGCTTACCTATGTTCCAGAATGCAGTTCTCCCTTGTAATGCCTGCGTACCTTTCTCAAAGTCAAAAAAGCGAGAAACAAAAATTAAAAAGCTGATTTGAGGTCAATTCTAGAAGATTCTAGATGAGATTTTTTGGGGATGAGTACGCTTTAATAAGGTGCAAGTATCCCACACCTTAAGGAACTAATCCATTGATGTGAGGAGCTTATCCCTTTGAAGGAGGATTCTATCCCTTCAAATGTGGAACCCTAACCTCCTCATCTGCTCTATAAAAGGAGGCACTGGGTAGCCTCAAAGAGAGTTCAAGCTTTAGTGTGTGATTGAGTTGAAGTGATGTTGAGATTTAGACAATTTTTCTGCTGAGATTTTGAGAGGAAAGATCACATACCTCTATGTGATCCTAGAGGAAGAGTGCAAGACTTATCAAAGTAGAGGAGACTCCTGCTTCGGACCTTGGGAAGGCCTGTTCAACATCAAAGCTAAGGTTGTAAGGTTCTTCTGTTATTTTAAGATTAATACAATCAAGTTTTTTTTTTCTCAATAAATTGTCGTTCGATTGTTTATTTCAATAAGTTGTCGTTTGATTATTTATTTCGTAGATTCCTTGATCACTATGATAGGTATGTTTTATAATTATTTGTTATACAAGTTATATTTAATATTTGCTTGTTTGTGATTGTAGGTCGACAAAAGATGACACTTTTTTGTGACAAAAGACGACACTTTGTTGTGACGAAAGAGGACACTTTCTTGCAACGAAAGAATTCTTGTTGCGATGAAAGGATTATTGTTACGATAAAAGAACTCTTGTTGTGATGGAAGGATTATTGTTGCGACGTAAGAACTACTAATGCGACGAAAGAACTACGGTTACAAATAATCGTTTAGATCTAAAGTAGGATTGACACTTTCATAGCATTTACTTGTAAAATGAATATATTTAGAGAAAGACAAACTTAGTTATTTGTTTGTTGCTAGATTGTCTTCTAACACTAGGGAGATCGATCTTGTCCGCAAGATCAATTTATCCATCCAACACTAGCTTCAAGGAATACCTGACTAATAATCCAAATATCCATCTTGGAGGATGTTCCAAAGCTAGCTTCACTTTGTCTGTTGGAGGATGTTCCAAAAGCTCTCAACCATTATAGGTTCCTTAATTGTACGAATGTGGCATGTTTCTTGTCATCTGATTTGGTCTTTGTATTTGAGATTCGAGATGAGGACAAGAGTTGCTTCTGAATTTACCTTAAATATATATGTTATGATGATGAAACAATAAGTAGGTTTGAAATGTCGGCAATTCTCTCTAATGTAAATTCTTAAAGAATTGATGGCCTAGGATTTTCACCTTGGGCTGTAAAATCATAAGAAAAATTAAAAACACTTTAGAGATCCACATTGTGACCCAAAAAAAACACTCTTGGAGATGACGTATGAGTTACTTCTTTTATTGTGTGAACAAATGTAACATTAATTATTAGTTCTTGATTAATTTTTCAACATTCCAAATTCATGGCCATTCAGAAAAATAATTGTGTTCGCCATGAAGAACCAAAATTTCTAAGTATTTATAATATAATGGTAGTATTGGTATTGATCATTCAAGCAAGATCTCACACAATACGATTCTCATCTTCGTAAAATCATGGTTATAAACAAAACCTTGAACTTCTTAATTTTTAGCTTTTCCACCACTTCTACCTTATCCTTGAAAATCTACTTTGAATGTAATTAAATCACCAAGATGCCCATTTAACTCATCAATTCAGGCTTCCTTTTATGTAATTTCATCTCTGGCTTGACACTATTACAATCTGTTTACAATAACAACAATGCAATTGTGGAATACCGTAAAGAAAATAAGTATTCAAAAGTATTTTACAAAAATATACCAAAATTCATGGCCACCTAAATGGCCCATAAAATTTACTGGTGTTTAAACTGCAATACCAATAATATATTATAAGAGGTAGAGGAATGCTACATGGATATTTATATACAGTATGTAGAAGAATCATTTGTAGGAACTCTTCCCGTAGGCGTTTGCATTTGCATTGGTTGATGTCTGTATGCATGCATTGAAAAAATTGTGCCACCATAAGAACTCTGACTGGCTAGCAGTGGCATACCTGAACCCATTGGGCATTTTTAATGTCTTGGATTCTGCACGGTTAGCACCCAAGAGATACGTAGCAGAAGAGTAAGGTGGAACTGACAAGTGAGCTTATCCTGAAAATCCTGTAGACGTGCCTAAAGGTGTGGCAAGTTGAGCAGGGGAGGTCGTGTAAATTTGATTTGGTGCAGTTCCTTGAATCAGTGATTCCGTTGTTTGTGATAAAGGTCTAGGAATACTAGTTAGTTGTGGTGGATGCACACTAGACACAAAATGACTCCTTGGATACATATATGGGGCAAATGGAGGTTGTCCACCAACTTCAAAAAGAAAACTAGAGATCTGTTGGTCAATAAGTGGTAATTGATTTTGTAAAACGCCTAATTTTGGAAGTGTCTAGTCTCTACTCCGATCATTATTAACCTGTGTACAAGGTCATATGGCACTATTAAGAATCACATGAAAAATGAAACAATTATATTTCACAATAATTAGATTTACCTTAACATTGAGGTTTGTGTGGTGTGAATAAGAGAGATGTAATTTGCAATAGCCTTCGTCATATATAGAATTCCCTTCTAATGCCTCTTTGGAAACTACTGTAGTTGGTATATCTGAATACATACAAACATATCTAAGTACCAGCATTCCCATTTTAATCAGTAACAAATTTGACATTTTCTATAACTTCAACATTGATAGGTAATAGTGTTGCAAAACTAGGAAACAACAAAAGATCAATGGGGTTCATCAAATCCAAAAATAAAAAAAATCAGAGCAGATAGTCCAAAATCAGCTAAACTCAGCAAACATAAACCAGCCCTAAAAAAACCTGGCATTTGAACATTTAGCAGTCAGGGGAAATCCGAACATTTTTGTACACTACTTTTACTCAATAGCTATGACCCGTAAAACAACAATCAAATCATAAAAATTTAGGACTATAGTGTGCTCTCTAATAAAAATACCTTATAAACTAAATCAAAGTTTAAACAAGGTTATCAATTAGCCTCCACTGCTAAAGCATAAGATATTCAATGACTTCATTTATAAGAATACATGCATACTGAATTAAAGCCTGCCATCATGCATTCTTCTCAAACATTACAATTTTCTCAACTATGCCAAATGCTAAGAATACCTATTGTTCCAAGGAGGAGACAAACTATTTAGTTCAAACAGAACTAAAAAATTGAAAGAGACTTATACACAAAAAAACAGAACTTGCAGTTTGTCACCATACTGTATGGAAAACATCAACAGTTACAGCATATAGCATGTTTTCAATAGATGCAAGAAGAACATTACTCTGTAGCTCTCTTCTTTGCCCATCAAGCCCAATGCCAAACTACAATGAACCCAACAATTAAAAAGACCATCGATATAACAACTTCATCAACACAAAATAGTATCATAGCGTACTTCTTTTACTTGCCCAGTTCCATCTATGGCAGAAGGGGCAGCAGGCAAGTTTGTATTTGTATAATCCCTGCAGAAATAAAACATTAGAAACATGGACTAGTTCATAAGTGTAAATAGTACAAAAAATATAGTAGAGATTATTGGATAATATCAAAAATCATTCATCGAAAAAATATATCTAGAGGCAGAATACGAACTTCCATAATAACATAAATGGATGACATGAATGACTTCATCAAAGATATATACTCTGGAATTTGACATTCAAGTCAATGTGAGAAGAAAAATAAATTTGCAGGTGACATGGTCCAACATGATCTGCTATTCAATACTTATCAATCCAGGAAATAACAGTTTTACCATTTAAGTTGAATAAATGACGGGCTGAGCACATTCGGAGGTGAGGGGCTGAGCACATTCAGAAGCATGAATGAACCATAATGACCCCCAATATATGATTTTTATGTGTGCAAACGTGTTGAACATTCAAATACAATTATTTTTTAAGTGTGGGAATGGTGGTGTCATGGGGTGGCAGATGGGGGAGGAGCAGCATGGAGGGAGAGAGGTGGCAGAGGCAGGGGCACAGATCCACTAGAGGAGTTGCTGCCATCATCATCCACCGGGAGAAAGTACAGAGGTCATGAGGGTATTCTAGAGACATGGAAGAATTCTTGGCCATGCTCTGTGACATGGTACTCAAGAAGGGTGGCGGTAGTGAAAAATTAGGTTCTGATGAGATTGAGGGTATTCTAGAGAATGTTACTAAATTTCTCAAATATGTGAATGATAAAGATCTGTTTGGGGAATTATATAGAAGTAAGCTAGCTGGTCAACTACTGTATGGTAAAGGTACAGATAATGCTCATGAGCTTAGCATGTTGTCAAAACTGAAGCAACAATTTGGTAATCAATTGACATCAAAGATGGAGAGTATGCTTAAAGATATGTTACAGGTAGAGGTAAACCAAGCTAGCTTCAAGGCATACTTAACTAATAATCCAAATATCCATCCTGGAGGATGTTCCAAAAGCTAGCTTCACTTCATCCGTTGGAGGATGTTCCAAAAGCTCTCAACCATCATAGGTTCCTTAATTGTACGAATGTGGCATGTTTCTTGCCATATGATTTTGTCTTTGTATTTGAGATTCGAGATGAGGAGAAGAGATGCTTCTGAATTTCCATCAAATATATATGTTCTGATGATGAAACAATAAGTAGGTTTGAAACGTCGACAATTCTCTCTACTGTAAAATCTTGAAGTATTGATGGCCTAGGATTTTCACCTTGGGCTCTAAAATCATAAAAAAATTAAAAACACTTTAGAGATCCACATTTTGACCCAAAAAAAATGCCCTTGAAGATGACGTATGAGTTACTTCTTTTATTGTGTGAACAAATGTAACATTAATTATTAATTCTTGATTAATTTTTCAACATTCCAAATTCATGGCCATTCAGAAAAAATAATTGTTTTTGCCATGAAAAACTAAAATTTTCGAGTATTTACGATATAATGGTAGTATTGGTATTGATCGGTCAAGAAATATCTCACACTAGATGATTCTCATCTTTGTAAAATCATGGTTATAAACAAAACCTTGAACTTCTTAATTTTGAGCTTTTCCGCCACTTCTACCTTATCCTTGAAAATATACTTTGAATGTAATTAAATCACCAAGATGCCCATTTAACTCATCAAATCAGTCTTCCTTTTATATAATTTCATGTCTGGCTTGACACTATTACAATCTGTTTAAAATAACAACAATGCAACTGTGGAATACCACAAAGAAAATAAGTATTCAAAATTATCTTAAAAAAAGATACCAAAAGTCATGGCCACCTGAATGCCCCATAAAATGTAGTGGCATTTAAACTGCAATACCAATAATACATTTTGAGAGGTAGAGGAATGCTACATGGATATTTATATACAGTATGTAGAAGAAGCATTTGCAGGAACTCTTCCCACAGGCGTTTGCATATGCATTGGTTGATGTTTGTATGCAGGCATTGAAAAAGTTGTGCCACCATAACACCTCTGACTGGCTAGCGGTGGCATACATGAACCCATTGGGCTTGTATAATGTCTTGGATTCTTTTTGAGAAAGCATACTAACTTGGCACTGTGCAGAGTTCAAGACAAAGTCCCTGTTGAAGCAGGTTATTTAGTTTAATTTTTTCAATGAATGTAATCATCAGAAACTATAGATGGACTATCATATTTTTTCATGCTTGCAATATTTCATAGAGAAAAGGCATATTATTGATATAGAGCAACAAAATAAACCAAGGGTGAGCAAAAACCTAACCCTACTGCAACCATCAAGTCTGCATATTACTCTTGCAATGGCGAACCGGATATGCCTATGTCGCTTCTTGCAATGCATCCACAACTGACGACTAGAACCTCAAATATTTTTTGAAGTCCTAGGCGATCTCCCTCACCAGACGCTGGAACGGAGAATTCAATCACACAACGCTAGTTTGTGATCGCCATGGGAGAACTATTGAATTCTCCGGCGCTAATGAACTAGAATGATAGGCATAACAATCACCTATATTTACCCGCCTGAATGAAAGAAATTCAAATTTCAAATATATCTATGAAACGTGCAGGAGTGGTGGAGGGGGAGCATCGTGGAGGGAGCGAGGTGGTAGAGCCAGGGGCGCAGGGTCCATCGGAGGAGTTGTTGCCATCATCGTCCACTGGGAGGTCTTGTCATCAATGTCATGGGTAGGGTCCACCTAAAGCTCAAAGAAGCACGAGGTCGCCAGAGGGAAGAGTCTCGGAGCTGTCCCATCAACCTCCGATTTGTCAAACAAAAGACTCTTCCTTTTGAATATTCAAGCAGGAATTAAAAATTGCCTCTTTTGTTGGAACTGAAATGACGTTAATGGTTGAGAATCGGGCTGGCCATCTTTACATTATATTAGATTCTGAAAACATTATTGAAAATATTTTTATTTCTTTGTTCATGTATTTATTGAATTTTAAACCCATGTGCAAACTAACAAAGAGGACAGGGAGTTTAATTCTGATTTTGAATTTAAAGGACATGAAGCAACAACAGTTTTATCTTGGCTCGATCTTCACTCTACCAGAAATTGAAATCACCTGCAAAAAAATTTTTAAGTTAAAGTCGTAGCTTTGTTTCTACATTGAAGAACCACCTTTCAAACCTCACCATCCTTGCATTAAAACACTACACCAACCAGTAGTTAAAACTCTTCCATCCATGCCAATAAACATCACCAACCATAGAATGCAGAACACACTTCACAACTTCGCATATCACACTACCTTTCTACACCATCACAAGTTTTGTTGTTTCATCTACGATGCAATATTGCCGATATCGCATATCGCACATCAGATGCGCAAAGTATTAAGTCATCCGTTGCATTGGGTAAGCCACTCACATAGAATGGAGCCAATCGTACAAAAGTCATCCATTTCATAAATGGATGTGATAAATTATGAAATGGAGCTTAATTTCATGTTTTAAAATCCGTGATGAAGGTTGAAGACATTTGATTAAAAAGGTTAATGTCTTTTTTGTTTTATACGGGCATAGTATATTAAGGTTTCAAAACCTTTATGTTTTAACATTTTAAAAAGTGCTGAAACATGTTTTATTGATTAAGTCTGAGGGCATACATATATATGTGAGTTGTAATATATATATATATATATTATAAACTTATGAAGTTTATAATATATATATATAAAGTTAATTTGTTTTAACTTTTCTTATGTAATGACATATAAAAGAAAAGGCTCGAAGGATAAAAATAGTGTGACTGTATAATGTAATTTTTAAAAAATCTAGAAGGCAGAGAAAAAAAAAAAACAGAGCACTGTGTGTGTGTTTTTAGTGAGACAAAGAGCAGTTTAAGGAACGAATAGCACTGCATTTCAGAAGCAGTAAAATAGATTTTTTTTTGTAATCCCTCAGAAGAGGAAGAACTTCAGTTTGTAAAAGATTTTTTTATTTTAATGGAATAGAAGTGATTTTGCGCCATCTTAGTGTTGGGAAGAGGAATATTATTTCCTTTATTGTTTGGAATAGTTCATAAATTCCAACATGGTATCAGAGCTAGTCTAGGCTCTTTGAAGTTTGTCAAAGAAGTTGAAGGAAGGAGTTTGTTGCAAATTTTGACCAACAGTGTGAAGGCTCAGCAAAGACCAGGTATTTACAAAACAAAGTTTTTTGTTTTGTTTAAAATGTGCAATCCTTAGAGACAAAGTTTATCTCTCAAGCAGAGAGAGAAAGTTTGTTGAAAAATCACAGTCAAGTTTTTGGCATAGTTCAGTAAGCTAGTCATTGCAGTAACCAGCACAAGCATGAGTATAGGAAATACTCAACTCCCATAGTTCAATGGGAAGAGCTATGACTATTGGGCAATCACAATGGGAGCCATGTTTACCTCTCAATATTTATGGGAACTAGTTGAAGATGGTCTAGAAGAACCAGCAGATGAAAATGCATTTAATGCCTTAACACACGCAGAGAAGGACTTGCTAAAGAGAAATAGGTAGAAGGACTCAAAATCCCTCTTCTATCTCTATCAAGTAGTGCATGAAAGTGTGTTTCCAAGGATTCCAGCAGCAAAGAGGTCCAAGGATGCATGGGATACCTTCTAGACAACCTACCAAGGTATGGAGAAGGTAAATACTGCAAAGCTTCAACTAATGAGAAGGGATTTTGAAGTTATTTGCATGAAGGAGTCTAATATAATAGACTCATTCTTTACTCTACTAATTGGGTTGGTCACCCAAATGAGATCTCATTGAGAGATAGTAGAAGAAAGAAGAATAGTGGAGAAAGTGTTGAGGAGCTTACCCTCAAGGTTTGATGTGATAGTCACAACCATTTAAGAGACAAAGGATATCTCAAAGTTTACTATTTATGAGTTTCATCGATCATTGATGACACATGAACAAAGATTGGGTAGAAAAATAAACTCATCTTTGGATCATGTCTTCAAGACCCAAATGTCCTTTGGAAGAGGAAGAGGTGAAGGCAGAGGAAACTATAGAGGAAATGGAAGAGGCAAAAGCCAAAATAGACGAGGAAAAAACAACCCTGAAAAGACAAGTGGAAGGGGAAATAATCAAAATTAGAACCAAGGCCAAGGTAGTAGCCAACAAGGAGGACAAAATCAAGCACATGGACAAAGGTATGATAAATCTCAAGTCCAATGTCATTACTATAAAAAGTATGTCCATTATGCCAATGAATGTAGGAAGAAACAGAGTGACATGGGCAATTGACCTAGTGCTAATTTTACTAAAGAAAATATCAGTTAAGAGAAGTTGTTTTTAGCATGTAGTATGGCTAAAGAAAAGAATGAAGATATATGGTTTCTAGATTCAGGATCTAGCAACTATATGACTAGAAACATTTCCATGTTTTCCGTGTTAGATGAAAATGTAAAGTCTCAAGTAACGTTGGGGATAGACAGTAAGGTCTCTATCATGGGAAAGGTAGAGTAAGTGTTTTGACAAAGAAAGAAGAAGGAAGATCCATATCAAATTTTTACTATGTGCCTGGTATGAAGTGTAACCTCTTGAGTATTGTATAGCTAATTCAAAAAGGGTACAATGTTTTCTTTGAGTATGATGTATGAAACATCATGGATAATCCATCGAGCAAGCAATGCGTTGTACAAGTGAATATGACAAGGAACATTGTGACACCCCCAATTTGTGTGTTGAACTTTTAAATTTAGACATTTGAACTTTAATCCTAAGGGGGTGGACCCCAAAGGATGAGTATGGTGTGAATGTACTTGCATAATTAATTTGAGGAAATAAATAAAATGATTGTGCATTTTGACCAAGATGAGAATTAGAGATCACTTGCCAAATCCATGAGGATGGATAAGGCAGCAAATCCCCAAAAATCTTTCAAAAATCCTTGAAAGAAATTAATTTAGATTTGAGGAGGAATCTAAATTTCCCCAATGAAGAGGAGTAGTTGGGAAGAGGTAAGAAAAGCTGGAAAAGCTGAGGAAAAGCTTAAAGCAGCTTTAAAGAGTCCCAAAAATGGGAAGCCTAGGCTAAACAGGAAAGAAAGCATCCTGCTATTCTGGACGCAGAATTAGAAACATGCTTTGGGGAAATATGAGCTTAAATAAGCTACTCCTAAGTAGATCAGGGGTTGATCTCTGATGGAGGTGATCTCAGCTCGGGGGTGAGTTCTGGGAGACAAAGAGGACTCTAAGGTTGGGAGGTTGGTCATTTGCAATAGTGGTATGTTTCTGAAATTCTTGTTGTTTTTATTTCTTATGGTAAGAATTGGCTACATATAAAAACAAATGTGAATTGTCTGATTTAGAGTAGTACTACATTTCACAAAATATTATTGAGGCATTCACCTTCAAGATTCTGTATAGTTGTAGACCAGAATTTATGGAGGAGAAAACCCGCAGAGACTTTAAACCAAGGTCGGTTTCATTTTGAAAACACTTAGTTCTCCATAGATGAGAAATTTCTAACTCGTTTTTGATATAGATATATAAGTGAGATTATGTGCTTCTGAGTATGCTAGAAAATTTTAGTAGTAAAACTGAAATCTGCAAAGCATAATGTCAACTACAAAAGAGGAGAAAAGCCCTTAGCATATATTTTGAGTATTTTCCATCTAAAAGGAATTCTGCTCTATACAAACTTTATAGCATTTATAGTTCAGATTTTTAACTTAAATCTGCTTCTGAAAACTTTAAAATAAATATTATAGAAATAGATTCAATTGTAAACATATACCATAAAAGGTATCTAGAGCATGAATATGTAAGCATGAAATGTACCGAGAAGTATTTATATGTAAGCATGTATATGTAACACGAAATCTACAAGAATACCCATAGATATTCCATTATATCATTGATGGAAAAAGATTGATCGGAACAGGTATACCCGTGCCATGTAGGTATTTTGTTTAGTTTAAAGCGTATCTACACTTATTTAATGGTGTTATCACATCTGTCAGGAATAAAGTCTACTACAAGAAAAGCGCTCGGTCAACACAACCCTAATAATCTCTGCATTTACGTTTCGGTGTAACATTAGACGAAAGGGAAAATACCATGATTACAGTGGGAAAACAAACAATACGTAACCCTTAATTCTCCGTTAACAGGATTAGTATAATTTAACATAACATGAAAATTTCCAGGCACATAAGATGCATATAGGTTCCATTTATGAGTAAACGAGCGTAGCCATGTCTGCGTAACATTAAAATTTCTCGTACCGGATAAACGCCGTGGGATCGGCTAGATTTGGCAAAGAAAAATACATCCATTTCTCATTCAGTGCAGCAAACATAATTCGGGTGCATGCATTTAGAAACGAGAAGGTAGTCACGAAATATTCAATTCCAGAGTAAATAATAAATTCATTTAAGACCATGGCCGCCTGTAGTTGCTTAGTAACGCGGCAGGATAAAACTAAACTATGTTAGGTTTAATAGTTGCCAACCGACCAGAATATGTATAAAAAAAAAAACAAATAGAGAGTACCTGTAATTTTAAGAAAAGCCTAAATCATTAGCTACGTAGGATTGAGACTGGACTGCTCTTAATCTCACAGTTGAAATCTAAACAGGGTTATCCACAGACAAACCTACTTCTCATTCCTTTCATAAACTGGGAAATACGATCATTTCAGGAAAAAAATAAACGCGTGGCCTAACCATGCTGATACTATGCGAATGTAATCATAGGGTTTACCGACTAATTGTAAACCTGAAATACCATTTAAACCCAAAAGAAACGAAATCAATGAGGGTGTAATAATGAATGAGAACGAAAGAAAATTAAAAATTTCCCGAGACTTTAATCAGCAAGAACTGAGCGGGATAGAGAACGGCGAGGCATTTAAATTGCCCCACGACCTTTACTTTTTCATGTAGACGAGGTTGCATTCGCCGAACGAGTCTGATGGGAACCGAGAGTAAACCATAAGGTCCTGACAATCGTCACGACGTCTCCGGCACTCGGTAGGATAAGTCCGGAGGGTAGGAACCTCTGGCATCGATTCCTTCGAAAACAGGAGCTAGCCAGAGGAAAACCCATGGACTGGGAAGCTGTGGCATAATACCTATAAAAAAAACCCAAACGCGACATAAATACGTTACACACACAAATTGTAAATAGGTTCTGTTGCCAGTGCAACCAGGACAAAAAAGTTGGAACGAGAATGGTTTTCTCACCAGAAGTGAAGGCGCAATGTGAGACAATCAGTCCTCGCTCCGTGGGACTGAAAACGCCTTCCCCCTTGGTTAAAAAACCCTTATTCACAAATTTTCAGGAACATCAATACACTGGACAAAAACAAACCTGATAAGGTTAAGCGTAGTGAAGAATTACAGGATGAAAAAAAAAACACAACACGAATAACCTAAATAAACTTTCAGTCCTGGACCCATAACAGGATATAAACAATACGACCCTGTGGAAAGAGAAAGGAATACTTGGATACCAAAATGCTGAAGATAACACGCTCGCCTCTGGCATCCCTGCCAAGCGATTCAGATCTGGAAGCTACGAGAGAAAAAAAAAATGAACGAGAAATGAAAATGAAAACGAAGTCTGGAAAAATAGAATACCAATGGGCAGACGGGGGTTTAAAAAGGCAAACCGCCATCCAAATACCTCTACCCCACAGTTGTACATGCTGCAGCGATTGTTGGTTGAGTGTATAGAGAAGAAAAAAATAGTAACCCTAAACTGCAATGGCCGGGTGTTGCACAAAATCCCGAGGGGGATTTGACAAATCATAGCGTGTAGAACAAGCGGTACCAGTTCAGCGTGGTTGTTGTTCTGCAACCCTAAATTATAAGTACCGCACATGTGATAATTCGGCCCAAGCGCTGCGATCTGTCCCTGCCGAGGTGAACCATATCAATGGGCCTCCTAACTTGTGTTGACACCTGCCGAGTTCATCGAGCCAAAGTACGTGGTTGGAAACCCCATATTCTCGAAATAAGAGAAGTCCACCCCAACCTGTACCTGGAAAAATCTCGGCGCATTAGAGTGAGACACGTATAGTTTCCTACCTCCCGAGACGGGTTGATGGGCTGTGGTGAGTACTCGCACCGCGGAATGCGAAACACTGTCGTGGCGGGTTCACCCATCCAAACAATCCAGCAAAATGCAAACACGTTAGTACCTGACGCACGAACAAATGAGACTTGTTAATAATGGCGTTTAAGAAATCATCGATGAGCCTATTGCCGATTGAGTTCATATTATCGTAGCGGTTCCTAAAATATAGATTATGAAATGTTGAGGGTTGTTAGCGTTGATTTTATGTGGTGAGCATATTAGTAAAGGGTAATATGCGTTGTGAGTTTTATGTAATCATTTTATATAAACGTCCCTCTTAAACTATATTGTAATCATATTCGATGTGAATATAAATAGCCACATAACCATTCTTACATTTTGTGTAGTTAAATAGTAGTGGGGATAAATTTTGTAGTATGGTAAGTGAAAAGAAGATAATGTATCACCTTATACTAGATGGGTGTAAGTAAAAAATAAATAACCTTAGAATATAGATTTTAATTAAAATTAAGAATAATTCTATAAATAGTTGGATAGTGAGACATGCTATGTTGTGGATAATATATAAATATATGAGTTATAATTAAACAAGTGAAGGTGAAATATTCATCTGTGGATCAAAAATGAAATAGAAATCAAGAGGATAAAATACTTGGGATACTGAAATGAAAAAAAAAAAAAATTTGGAGGCGTGACAAATGGTATCGGAGCCCAAGTGCAAAAACTGGGCTGTTGTTATTGTGCTCACTAAATTCTGAATGTATTGAACATTGTAGAGATTGTTTTTTTTTGTCTTACTAATCAAATGTATGAGTGTGTATAGTGGTGCTAAAATGGCTGAAGAGGGAGGAATTTATGTGGATCTGCGTGATGAGTTTGCTACTCCAGATCCCAATGCCCCGGTAATGGCTATGTTGCACAGGCTGCAATGAGAATTGGCTGAACTAAAAAGTCCGAATGACATGTTGTCATCAGCCAGTAAGGAGCAGGAAAAGCTCATCAGAGAACTAACTTCCCGGAACAGCCAGGAAGGCGAAGGTTCCGGAAAGAGGAAGATGGATGAGTCTGATGATGATGATGCAGCGAGACATCAACACAAGCAGAAAAGAGAATTGCAGGGAGAATTTCGAAAGATCAAACCTCCCTCCTATGACGGGGACAAGGAAGAAGATGTTGAAGCTTGGTTGCTGAACATGATTAAGTATTTCCAATTTTATGAATATGAGAGCAATTTGAAGGCCAGATTAGCAGTGTACCAGCTACAAGGAAAAGCTACACTGTGGTGGGAAGAGACAAAAATGGTGCATGCCATTGATGAAAAGACAGTTACTTGGGAAGATTTTCAGGCTAAGTTCAAAAATCGTTATTTGAACGAACATTATTATGATGATAAAGCAAAATAATTCCATAAACTTAGACTAGGACAGCTCACCATCGATGAGTTTGTCACTAAGTTTACCAATTTACTGAGATATGTCCCTTACATTAGGGAAGAAAAAGAAAAGGTCCAAAGGTTTTTGAATTGCTTACCTACTGTGTACAAGGAGAAAATTGAGTTTGACAAGCCAAAGACAATGGATGAAGCTGTTAGAAAAGCAAGATTATGCTATCAGCAGTTTAAAGGTAAGGCTGAACAAGGGAAGAGCTGGTTGAACAAGGGTGAGTTCAAAGGGAAAAGACAAAAACCAGCATATCTAAGAAATTTTGGCAGAGATCATCAGCGAAAAAAATTCAATAAACCAAAAGAAAGCCAAACTGCCCAGTCCCAAGTGGCTTCAAAACAAGTAGAAGGGAACAATAAAAAGGAAGGGACAGTCAGAATGAAGGAACCTTTAAAATGTTGGGGCTATGGAGAACCCCATATGATGAGGGACTACCCCCATCGAAATATTCATATGATCAGTAGAGAGCGAGAGGCAACAACAGTAAATGACATAGCCAGAAATATACCAACTATCAGTGCAGCATTGGAAAATCGGCAAGCAGAACATCAAGCAACCATGGTGGAAATGGAGGGTAAGATTTCTGACCTACCTGTTACTGTTTTGATTGATCCAGGTGCTTCTTTGAGTTACATTGGTCCTAGAATTGTAGAAAAATGTAAAATTAAACCTGAAAAATTTAATGAATAATAATTAGTAAAACATGCTGAATAAGAAAAGTCTCTTTCATTTCATAACCATTTATTACAGTGTGGAAACTTTCAATGAAAATAAATGAATATATTGTAGGTCCTGTAACTTATTGATAGAATAGATTATTAATTTGGAAAAAGGAAAAAACAAAATGTAAACCCTTATTAGATAGTTCTTTGACACCTTATTATGATGAAAATACCATAAAAACCAGATCATTTCATTGAACAAATATCGACGCAATTGAAGAAAACGACTAGAACAAGATACCCGATTTATGCGGTACATGTGGAAAAGTAGGCAAGAAAGGCATCATAAATAGATGGAACAGCTGAAGGAACAATTTTTATAAATAAATTCTCACTATCGAAAGATATAATTTTCCACAAATCAAATTACCGAAACTACACCGGTTCCGAGCCTATCGGATGAGTCCGCCTGAACTTATGGAACTGAAAATGCAATAACAAGAATTGCTAGATAAAGGTTATATTAGACCAAGTGTGTCTCCTTGGGGAGCACCGGTCTTATTTGTGAAGAAGAAAGATGGAACTTTTAGGATGTGTATTGACTATCGCCAACTGAACAAGTTGAATATTAAGAACAGATACCCTTTGCCTAGAATTGATGATCTTTTCGATCAGGTGAGAGGAGCTTCAGTCTTTTCAAAGATTGACTTAAGAACTGGTTATCATCAGCTCTGAATCAAGGAAGAAGACATCAGCAAAACAGCTTTTCGAACTAGGTATGGACACTACGAATTTGTAGTTCTACCTTTTGGTTTGACAAATGCCCCTGCCACCTTTATGTGCCTGATGAACAGTGTGTTAAATAAGTATTTTTATAAATTTGTTCTAGTGTTCATAGATGATATTTTGGTTTACTCCAAAAACAAAGAGGAACACGAAGAACATTTACGGATAGTGTTACAAACTCTGAAAGGAAATCAGCTATATGCCAAGTTCAGTAAATGTGAATTTTACAAGGATAAGATTCAATATCTGGGTCATATTATTTCTGAAAAGGGGCTTGCGATTGATCCTGAAAAGATAAAATAAATTAAGGAATGGCCAGTCCCAACTGATGTTTCAGTAGTAAGGTCATTCATGGGGATGGCATGCTATTATCGTAGATTTGTGGAGAGATTTTCTGCCATAGCACACCCCATTACTTCATTGCAAAGAAAGGTTGTCAAGTTAGTGTGGACTGAGAAATGTCAAATCAGTTTTGAACAATTAAAACAAAAACTTATTTCAGCCCCTATACTAAAAATTGCTGATCCTGATAAAGAGTTTGTTGTATGTACAGATGCTTGCAGAGAGGGGCTAGGAGGAGTACTATTGCAGGAAAATTTAGTTATTGCCTATGAATCTAGAAAACTAAAAAATCCATGAACAGAATTATAGTGCTTATGATTTAGAATTTGCAGTTGTTATACATGCTTTGAAAATGTGGCGGCACTATCTTCTTGGGAAAAAGTTCACATTGATGACTGATCACATTAGTCTTAAATATTTCTTTTCGCAAACTGATCTGAATGCAAGACAAGCCAGATGGTTGTCCTTGTTAAGTGAATTTGATATGGACATAAAACATATCAAGGGAAAAGAAAATAAAGTGGCTGATGCGTTAAGTAGAAATGCTTGTCAAAATTTAAATAGCATTGGGAGTAGTGGCCAGATTGAGGTGGAAGAGTTGGTGAGAAAAGTAGCAAGCCAAGATCCCCACTATGAAACACTCTTGGCGAAACTACAGAAAAGGGATAAAACTAATTTCACACAAAACCAAAAAGGGTTACTCTATTACAAAAACAGGTTGCATATTCCAAATGTAGAGTCATTAAAAAGAGAAATTTTAGATGAATATCACAAACAGCCTTATGCAGGGCATCCAAGATACCAAAATATGTTAACAGCCTTGAAAAAGAAGTTTTTCTGGCCAGGAATGAAGAGAGATGTGGCAGAATATTTAAGTAGATGCATGGAATGTCAACTAGTCAAAGTTGAACATCAGCATCCAGCGGGTCTTCTAAATCCCTTTCCAATTGCAGAATGGAAATGGGACACAGTTTCCATTGATTTTATAATAGGACTACCCAAAACCAAATACCAACATGATTCTGTAATGGTGGTAGTAGACACTTTAACCAAAGCTGCCCACTTTATACCAGTGAAATCTACATTCGGAACAGCTCAAGTAGCAAATGTTTTCCTGAAGGAAATAGTAAGGCTTCATGGAGTTCCCAAAGTAATTGTTTTAGATCGAGATGCTAAGTTTACAACAGCATTTTGGAAAGGGTTGTTTGGAGGGATGGGTACTAAGCTGAATTTCAGTACTGCCTATCATCCTCAAACTGACGGGCAAACAGAAAGGACGAATCAAATTTTGGAGGATATGTTGAGAATGTATGTGATGGATAGACCATCAAAGTGGGAGGAGTATCTGCATTTAGTTGAATTTGCCTATAATAACAGTTACCAATCTTCTATTAAAATGAGTCCGTTTGAGGCATTATATGGAAGGAAGTGTCCTACTCCTTTGAGCTGGAGCCAACCAGAAGATAAATTAATGCTGGGGCCTGATGCCTTACAAGAGATGGAAAGAATTGTTAAACAGATACAAAGAAATATCAAGACAGCACAAGATCGTCAGAAAAGCTATGCTGATAAGAAAAGAGTGCATCGATAATTCAAAGTAGGGGATCATGTGTATTTGCGCATCAAACCCAAAAAGAGCACACTTTATGTTGGAAGTTGTGCAAAACTTGCTCCTAGATATTGTGGGCCTTTTGAAATTTTAGAAAGGGTGGGACCAGTGGCTTACAAGCTGGCCTTACCACCCCATGTTAAAGTGCATGATGTGTTTCATATTTCATTACTAAAAAGATATGTGCATGATGCTTCTCACATAGTTGATTGGAATGTTGTACAGGTGGAACCAGAAGGGGAGTTTCTACCAGAACCGCTTCAAATATTGGAGCGGGAAGAAATTGAGTTGAGAAACAGAACAGTGGCCAGAGTAAAAGTGCAATGGAAGCACTTTACTGCTGAAGAAGCTACCTGGGAAAGGGAAGCTGAAATGATGGAAAAATATCCGTTTTTGTTTAAGTAAAATATAGTAGTTGAATAACAACACCGAGGATGGTGTTTATTTTCAGAGGGGGAATATGTAACACCCCCAATTTGTGTGTTGAACTTTTAAAGTTAGACATTTGAACTTTAATCCTAAGGGGTTGGACCCCAAAGGATGAGTATGGTGTGAATGTACTTGCATAATTAATTTGAGGAAATAAATAAAATGATTGTGCATTTTGACCAAGATGAGAATTAGAGATCACTTGCCAAATCCATGAAGATGGATAAGGCAACAAATCCCCACAATCTTTCAAAATTCCTTGAAAGAAATCAATTTAGATTCTGAGGAGGAATCTAAATTTCCCCAATGAAGAGGAAAGTAGTTGGGAAGAGGTAATAAAAGCTGGAAAAGCTGAGGAAAAGCATAAAACAGCTTTAAAGAGTCCCAAAATGGGAAGCCTAGGCTAAACAGGAAAGAAAGCATCCTGCTATTCAGGACGCAGAATTAGAAACATGCTTTGGGGAAATATGAGCTTAAATAAGCTGCTCCTAAGTAGATCAGGGGTTGATCTGTGATGGAGGTGATCTCAGCTCGGGGGTGAGTTCTGGGAGACAAAGAGGACTCAAAGGTTGGGAGGTTGGTCATTTGCAATAGTGGTATGTTTCTGAAATTCTTCTTGTTTTTATTTCTTATGGTAAGAATTGGCTACATATAAAAACAAATGTGAATTGTCTGATTTAGAGTAGTACTACATTTCACAAAATCTTATTGAGGCATTCACCTTCAAGATTCTGTATAGTTGTAGACCAGAATTTATGGAGGAGAAAACCCACAGAGACTTTAAACCAAGGTTGGTTTCATTTTGAAAACACTTAGTTCTCCATAGATGAGAAATTTCTAACTCATTTTTGATATAGATATATAAGTGAGATTATGTGCTTCTGAGTATGCTAGAAAATTTTAGTAGTAAAACTGAAATCTGCAAAGCATAATGTCAACTACAAAAGAGGAGAAAAGACCTTAGCATATATTTTGAGTATTTTCCATCTAAAAAGAATTCTGCTCTATACAAACTTTATAGCAATTATAGTTCATATTTTTAACTTAAATCTGCTTCTGAAAACTTTAAAATAAATATTATAGAAATAGATTCAATTGTAAACATATACCATAAAAGGTATCTAGAGCATGAATATGTAAGCATGAAATGTACCGAGAAGTATTTATATGTAAGCATGTATATGTAACACGAAATGTACAAGAATACCCATAGATAGGCCATTATATCATTGATGGAAAAAGATTGATCGGAACAGGTATACCCGCGCCATGTAGGTATTTCGTTTAGTTTAAAGCGTATCTACACTTATTTAATGGTGTTATCACATCTGTCAGGAATAAAGTCTACTACAAGAAAAGCGCTCGGTCAACACAACCCTAATAATCTCTGCATTTACGTTTCGGTGTAACATTAGACGAAAGGGAAAATACCATGATTACAGTGGGAAAACAAACAATACGTAACCCTTAAGTCTCTGTTAATAGGATTAGTATAATTTAACATAACATGAAAATTTCCAAGCACATAAGATGCATATAGGTTCCATTTATGAGTAAACGAGCGTAGCCATGTCTGCGTAACATTAAAATTTCTCGTATCGGATAAACGCCGTGGGATCGGCTAGATTTGGCAGAGAAAAATACATCCATTTCTCATTCAGTGCAGCAAACATAATTCGGGTGCATGCATTTAGAAACGAGAAGGTAGTCACGAAATATTCAATTCCAGAGTAAATAATAAATTCATTTAAGACCATGGCCGCCTGTAGTTGCTTAGTAATGCGGAAGGATAAAACTAAACTATGTTAGGTTTAATAGTTGCCAACCGACCAGAATATGTATAAAAAAAAAACAAATAGAGAGTACCTGTAATTTTAAGAAAAGCCTGAACCGTTAGCTACGTAGGATTGAGACTGGACTGCTCTTAATCTCATAGTCGAAATCTAAACAGGGTTATCCACAGACAAACCTACTTCTCATTCCTTTCATAAACTGGGAAATATGATCATTTCAGGAAAAAAATAAACGTGTGGCCTAACCATGCTGATACTATGCGAATGTAATCATAGGGTTTATCGACTAATTGTAAACCTAAAATACCATTTAAACCCAAAAGAAATGAAATCAATGAGGGTGTAATAATGAATGAGAACGAAAGAAAATTAAAAATTTCCCGAGACTTTAATCAGCAAGAACTGAGCGGGATAGAGAAAGGCGAGGCATTTAAATTGCCCCACGACCTTTACTTTTTCATGTAGACGAGGTTGCATTCGCCGAACAAGTCTGATGGGAACCGAGAGTAAACCATAAGGTCCTGACAATCGTCACGACGCCTCCGGCACTCGGTAGGATAAGTCCGGAGGGTAGGAACCTCTGGCATCGATTCCTTCGAAAACAGGAGCTAGCCAGAGGAAAACCCATGGACTGGGAAGCTGTGGCGTAATACCTATAAAAAAAACCCAAACGCGACATAAATACGTTACACACACAAATTGTAAATAGGTTCTGTTGCCAGTGCAACCAGGACAGAAAAGTTGGAACGAGAATGGTTTTCTCACCAGAAGTGTAGGCGCAAAGTGAGACAATCATTCCTCGCTCCGCGGGACTGAAAACGCCTTCCCCCTTGGTTACAAAACCTTTATTCGCAAATTTGCGGGAACATCAATACCCTGGACAAAAACAAACCTGATAAGGTTAAGCGTAGTGAAGAATTACAGGATGAAAAAAAAACACAACACGAATAACCTAAATAAACTTTCAGTCCTGGACCCATAACACGATATAAACAATACGAACCTGTGGAAAGAGAAAGGAATACTTGGATACCAAAATTCTGAAGATAACACGCTCGCCTCTGGCATCCCTGCCAAGCGATTCAGATCTGGAAGCTACGAGAGAAAAAAAAATGAACGAGAAATGCAAATGAAAACGAAGTCTGGAAAAATAGAATACCAATGGGCAGGCGGGGGTTTAAAAAGGTGAACCGCCATCCAAATACCTCTACCCCATAGCTGTACGTGCTGCAGCGATTGCTGGTTGAGTGTATAGAGAAAAAAAAAACAATAACCCTAAACTGCAATGGTCAGGTGTTGCAAAAAATCCCGAGGGGGATTTGACAAATCATAGCGTGTATAAAAAGCGGTACCAGTTCAGCGTGGTTGTTGTTCTGCAACCCTTAATTCTAAGTACCGCACAGGTGATAATTCGGCCCAAGCGCTGTGATCTGTCCCTGCCGAGGTGAACCATATCAATGGGCCTCCTAACTTGTCTTTACACCTGCCAAGTTCATCGAGCCAAAGTACGTGGTTGGAAACCCCATATTCTCGAAATAACAGAAGTCCACCCCAACCTGTACCTGGAAAAATCTCGGCGCATTAGAGTGAGACACGTATAGTTTCCTACCTCCCGAGATGGGTTGATGGGCTGTGGTGAGTACTCGCACCGCGGAATGCGAAACACTGCCGTGGCGGGTTCACCCATCCAAACACTCCAGCAAAACGCAAACGCGTTAGTACCTGACGCACGAACAAATGAGACTTGTTAATAATGGCGTTTAAGAAATCAGCGATGAGCCTATTGCCGATTGAGTTCATATTATCGTAGCGGTTCCTAAAATATAGATTATGAAATGTTAAACTGAGGGGAGGTTTATTTAACGTTGATTTTATATGGTGAGAGCATATCCAAATACCCCGTAATATGCGTTGTAGGTTTTATATGTCCATTTTATATAACGTCCCTCTTAAACTATATTGTAATCATATTCGATGTGAATATAAATGGCCATATAACCATTCTTACATTTTGTGTAGTTAAATAGTAGTGGGATGATTTTGTATTATGGCAAGTGAAAAGGGTAATGTATCCACCTTATGCTAGATGGGTGTAAATGAAAATAACATAACCTTAGAATATGTGGATTTTAATTAAAGTGGAATAATAATTCTACATAAATGGTTAGAGTGAGTAGGACAACACTTATATGTATATAGATATATATATATATATATATATATATATATATATATATATATAGGTGTATAATTGGTTTCCAAGTAAAGATTGTAAGGGGTATTATCACTAATAGAGATCAAAGAAGATACTCACAAATAGAGATCAAAGAGGAGACAATACTTTGGGATCCTAAAAGAAAAAAAAAAAAAAAAAATTGGAGGTGTGACATTTACATTGAGATGTAGTAGGAAATTAAAAGTGGGACATGTGATGTATTATGACATTGTAAATATTTATTTTGATTAATAAAAGAAAAAAGAAAAATAGTTTTTGGTGTATTAATATTCTTGAAAATATATTAAAGGCTGTATGTGAAATTAGAT